>CM039088.1:22557839-23157839 GCA_022113865.1 Chimonanthus praecox
CCTGGTCGATACATCATATTGGAACTAATTTCATTCCTATTTTATCATACGCAGGCAGATGCATCGATCTAATCGATACATCGTCCCTGCATAACTTCATCGTCTTCTTATTTCATCGATGGTTCTACCATACTCAGCCCGACACATCGACTCTGTCGATGAGTCGTGCTGAGACCAATTTATCATTCATTCGTTCCATATTATATCTGTAATACCTCTGGCCGACACATCCGCATTATCGATATGCCGTCCTGAGATCAGTTCATAATTCATACGTTTTATTTTCATTTCCAATTCAGTTATACCCAGACCGACACATCAACTTTGTCAATGGGTCTCTGTGGGATTAATTTATCACTCATTTATCCCGATTTCCATTTCTATCATACCTAGGCCGAGACATCAACATAAGTGATGTGTTGTCCTGGGTCTGGTTCGATACACATAAATTTTTCTTTACTGGACGTTGTTCCAGACGACATATTGATGGGGTCGATATGTTGACTGGGTTGAGTCTGAAGATTAATTCATCGGTCGTTGGTCCTTTCTCATTACTGTCATACCCAGACCAATACATCGACATAAGCGATGTGTCATCCTGGTTTCAGTTTCAAACTGGTCGTTTTATGTGTGCCGGATTCTCGCCCCAGACAACCATCGATGAAGTCGATATGTCGATTGGGTCCAGCCAGAAGTCATGGATCCATACCATGGCTTCTGTTTGCCCTGGTATTTATTATTCTTGGGTCTTTTCTTTCAAAATCGATGCACACATATTGTTTCATTGAAAGGAACCATAAATTCACCTACCTCAAGTAATTCGTAGGTGTACCCAAAATGAGTGAAACCTGATATCCCTTGTCTCCTTGTTCTCCACCCTCCCTGCTTGCTCAATTTCTCCTTCCCCGTGCTTAGTGTCTCCTTCCTTTCCCAGAACAGAAGAAGCCCGTGAGGAGATGAAAAGGTTCTTGATCGAGTTGAGGGTTAGAGTGTGAGTTGAGGTGGTAACTCGGATGGGAAAGATGGGTGGTCAGTCACTCTGGTTTTTTCTTTTTTATTCTCTCGTTTTCTTCTCTCTTTCTATCTTTTTTTCCTTTTTTTTTTCCCTTCATTTTTTTTATCTCCATCTTTTGTTATCCCTAGACCTTTAATTGAGTCCTTGAAAACTGAAGGGTCATTGTGAATGCACATGCATAGAAAAACGAATGGTTTGGGCGGTGGTAGACAAAGCGTCTGCTGAAGACGTTCCGTCTACTAGACACATCTACTTTGTTGATGTGTTGACCCATTTGATTATCTTTTCCACCGATACTTCGATTTTGGGTCTCAGTTTTTCCCCGACACCTCGATCCAGTCGATGCATCGTTTGGAAATGTTAAGTTTTGCCAATACATCGACAAAGTCAATGTATCACCTGAGGGAAATTTAGTTTCCCTTATTTCTGTTAATAGGTATCTACATTTTTTGGACCAAAATCATATATTCCATTTATATGATAAATAAATTACACAATCATAGGATTTAAAATTCCGAGTCTTTACATCACATAATCAAATAAACATGTTATCACACAACGCACATCACCATGTTAATCAACCAACATGTTATCAAAATACTAACGAATATGCCATCACAAGAAATCTGACACGAGTACACTCGAATGAGCCCCTTCCCACATATTTATTAGAACGGTTCCCTTATCAAGTGGCTCGTAATCAATAAGGGTCTCATTCCTCGTAATCCATGTCCAAGTAGTTATAGGAAACATATATGCAAATCATGCTGGCTAAAACAAGTGTGATGAGTCCCCTCACCTGTGTCATGCTCTCAAAATCCAAGTGATAAAACAGGCTACAGGGTTGAAGGAGACGATGCATGGACTATCAGGTTGAGAAATTGGGACGGTCCAGCAAAACTGGGATGATCCAAAAATCTGACTGGAAATGGGTTTTCAAACGGTCCAGAAGCACTCCAGAAACACTCCCAAAGCGGGCTAGAAATACTCTAGAAGTAACCCCAAAACAAGCCAATAGTGAGCCCAAGGTGGGCCTCGGTCGGGCCTGAAAGGGGCCTGGAAATGGGCCGGGCCGAAGGTTGGGCTTGTGTCAGGTGGACCTATCTTGAGGAACTGGGCTCAGTGGTTTGGCTTGACAAACTGTGTTGGGAGCAAGCTGGCTTTGAAACAAGTTGGGCCGAGGAGGTTGCTGGGCTCAAGTTGGTCCTGTAATGGTTGGGTTGAGAGATGAACTGGGCCACGAACTACTGGGCTTGGGTTGTGCAGGCCTGACTGTGAGCTGGACTGGCTCACAAAGGTTTGGGCCTGAGAAAGCCAGGTCCGACTGAGTCACTCGACAGTCCAGGTGACTTAGCTTAGTGGCTCAGCTGAGTCAACCTAGTGACTCATTTGAGCCAACTCAGTGAATCGACCAAGTCAAATCGATCGCTCAGAAGGTGAAAGGAAATGGGGAAATGGGGAAAAAATAGGAAAAATGAGAGGAATAAGAAGGTCAAGGAGAAAAGAAACACGTGCACCTAAGAATGGAGGAGAATCCGACGGCTGGAGCAAACGATAATCGGCACAAACTCTACTGCCCGGACGAGGCTCAGTCGGGAGAGGAAGAAGGAGAAGAGAAGAGGAAATCAGCAGAGGCGACGGAGGCAAGGATGGTTGGATCTAGGGTTTCAGAGAATGAGAGTGGAATGGAAAACGGTGATGCAAAGAGGGGGATTGGATCGGGAGAAGAGAGAAAACGGAGAGGAAAGGGAAAGGAGTGAACAGAAAGAGAGATGCGTAGGGGTGGCGGCTGCATCTCTAACAAGAGAGGGGATTAGGGTTTCAACAAGTGGGAAGAAATGAAAGAGGAAAGAATGAGAGAATGGGAAAAAGAGAGAACAGCGGCGGCGGCACTGTAGCCGCATGCTAAAGTACTGCGCGGAAGAGGGGGAAAATCCAAGTGTTAGGGTTTAAGGGAGCTTTAGGGTTTTAAGTTGGGGTATTTTTTAAAAAAAAAAGCAAGAGAAATAAAAATAAAATCTTATATTTTCCAAAAATAATTTAAAACCCATTAAAAGAAAAGAAGAGAAAAATAAATCAAATGTTGAACATCGGGGGAGATAACGTGTGATTTTCAATCTTTTTAAATGGCAAAATATTCATTAATTCAAAATTATTGGAATGCCCTTAGAGTCTCTGAACTCGAAACTGGACAAATCGGGGCCCATCGTGAAGCCCACACTCTCCATACTGCTACTAAACCCCTAAGATCCCGAAAAAACGAGTCGGGTCATTACAAGTGATGAAATGACTATGCACTTTAATCAAACACTAGTAGCATTCAGCAGTGTATTTTCATAATATGTTTTTAAGATATTTAAAAAGATATGAAACAACAAAAGTGGCTGAAAGAATCCACGAAAAAATTACCTCTTCTAACCCAATGAATGACATCCCCTATCATGACCAATTTGTGTACTGAGAGAATAGGTGATTGACTACAGTTCATCCATTGAAAAAACCCAAGCTAAATCCTCTAAAGAAGAAGAGGATGGAGTAAATAAACTTGATGAATGTAGTGACCTCCAATTATCCTATGAGGGCATGTACCAAAATGTTTGTCTCTCATGTTAGGTCAACATCATGGTACGAAATCTGGAGTTTTGATTAACAAAGTCAAATGGGAAAGCACCCAAGATTAAAATCAGATTTGATAAAAGGCCATCACTGGATTGTGGACTTAGATTTCAAGTCTCACAATGCTATGTTCAAATGTGTGAAGGGATACCACTGTGAGTATCACATTTGAAACATGCTTTTGGAATCGCATGTGTATCTTACCTTCAATCCATGTTCTTGTTTGATTGTTCGATTGAACTAGTGTAAGATATTTGTATGTACATGTAGGTTTGCACCATAGTATTTGATTATGCTTGTCTCATTTCATTGCATATGCCATGTGATTTGTGCATCTTTTGAAAATGAATGTAGTTTGTGCATTACCTCGTGTAGAGGGTGTGTGTATGGTACACGTAGATAGTGTCGTTTCATTCCAACTTCTTAAAATTTGTGAATCCCTTATGGAATGAAACATGCTCTGTAACACCCCGGATTTTCAAGTTATAAATATTTATGGAAATTGCCCATTCAATTGGTGAATTAATGGATATGGACCTTAGATGGGTAGGTGTTGGGTCAATTGCCCAATTAAGACCCAACTGATCATGGATAAGGTTCACTTGAAATAAATGGGTAAGTGTTATTTAATTGGGTCAAGGTTGTCAATTGGGTCAAAAGTCCAATTGGGACCCAATGGATCATATATGAGCTATTAGAAGTAAATGGGTAAGGTTTGATAATTGGGTTTAATAACCAATTAAGATACAAGACATGAGATCCACCTCATCAAGTGAGGTGGCATGTAAATGAAATGGCTAATTGGGACCCTGAAATACTATATGGTTCACAGACGACATGTTTGACTTGGTCAATCATGGGTGAGTTCAATAGAGTTGAGTTGATGAATGAGCTCAAGTGGGATAAATAATACTTGAGTTGGAGAGTGAATTCACATGAGTTGAGAATTTATTAATGTGAGTTCAAGTGCTTGAGTTGGAAAATGAATTCATTTAAGTTGAGTTGAATTAAAATGAGTGGAGTGGGAAGATGGAGGGTTTCCATCTCAAAGGAGGAAACCCAAAAGACACAATCAAGGTGTACACGTTGGATGTGAGAGTTTCATCTCATTGGATGAAACTCCAAATGGATCATTAATGAGGAGGTGAAAGGTTTTGGAGGTTACTCAAGGCATACCCATAGCACACATTGGAAACATGGAGGGTTTCCATCTCAAGATGGAAACCCAAGGGTCAAAAGGTGGGAGTGTTTCATCTCATGGATGAAACCTCCAAATGGAACATTAAGGAGGGAGGTGAAGGGCATGGTGGTTACAAAGGGGTATCACCAAAGGACACCACCCTTGGTCGACCCTCATTGATCAAGATAAGGAAGTTGGAGGGTTTTGATGTTACACAACACATACCCATGCATACAAGTTGGAACATGGAAGCCCAAGGGGCATATGGTTGGGAGTTTCATCTCATGGGATGAAACCCCCAAAGGAATTATCAATGAGGAGGTGAAGAGTCATGGGAGTTGCAAAAGGGTATCAACCAAAGGATACCACCCTTGTCTGAACTACATTGGGCAGCAAATAGAATTATTTACTTTATCTCAGTCTCTCCCTCTCTCACTCAAGGCCGACCACTCTCAAGACAAAGGACTTAGAGTAGTTTTGATCTCATGCTCCTCTCTCTCTCAAACCTACACGCATTGGTCGAACCCTTTCTTTGGGTTTTCATCTCAAGACTTCTCAAGTTCACACTCGCCAAGGATCAAGGAGGAAGAAGAGGCTAGGGAAGAAGAAGATCAAAAGAACAAGGAGTGAAAGAAATCGGAGGAGTCGCGGAATCGGTAAGTACCCAATGAGATTTTATTAAGTAAGATGGTCAAGGAACATGGTTCGGCCATTGCATGGCAGAACCCTAATCTTGTTGTGGCTAAGGACTTATGCATTACCATATGGGAAATGGTGGATGATCAATGATCATGGTTTGGCCCTTGCATGGCCAAACCCTAAATTTTATATACAAGAACCATCAAGGACCAAAAAGGGGTGGGATGAGGTTCAGCCATGATGTATGGCCGAACCCCATCAAAGAATCAATCATGGATGAATGATACATTTAAAGGAAATGATGAACCATAGGGTTCGGCCATGTTGTATGGCCGAACCCCATGGAAAAGATATTAGTGATTTTTAATGGATTTAAAGATGGAAAATCATAGATGTATGTTAGTGATTTTAAAAGGTGTTAAAGGATGATAATGATGGGAGATGATGGATAATTTTAAGTAGGTCTTAAATGTTGGAAAACATGATCTAATATGTTATAATGGTGAAGAACCTTGGGCCATGGGTACGGCCATGTTGTATGGCCGAACCCCATGGAGAAGTATTAATGGTTTTAAAAGGTGGTTAAACCATGATAGGATGGAAACAAAGGACCATGGGTTCGGCCATGTTGTATGGCCGAACCCCATGAACCATTTAATGGGTCATTCATGGATCTATACATGGTTAAATGAATGGATTATCAAGCTAAGGAAAAGAGGGAATGATCTTGGACCCATATTCATTTAAATGATAAGGGATTAAAAAGGGGTGGGATGAGGTTCACCATGTTGTATGGCCAAACGCCACTCATGGGCGATTGTGGACTTAAGCATATTTCAGCCCTAAGATATGGCCAAGCTCCACTAGTGGACGGTGGACAGTGGACGGTGGACAGTGGACAGTGGACAGTGGACAGTGGACAGCGGGTAACCTACTGATTTTATAAATGAAACGTTTTTATGAATGTTAGATGATTAACTCATGTATGATTGGTTAATGTAAAACTAATGGAATGATCTTGAACTTAATGTAAAGATCAAAGGACTAAAAAGAGACAAAACCAAGGGAGTGAGGTTCCGCCATGTTGTATGGCCGAACCCCACTAAAGAATATTTGTGGACTTAGGGTTTCTTAGAACGTTGAGCTTATGTGGATTGGTTAATAAATAAAAGAGGGACCCAAATTCAAGTGAGTGAGGTTCAGCCATGTTGTATGGCCGAACCCCACAAAGATGTGTTTATGGACTTAGACATAATTGTAAATCAAATGGAGCATGGGTTCGATTGATTGATACGAAATAAGGTAACGAGACCTCACAAGCGGTGCACGATATGTGATCGGTTTCCGGACAAAAACGTAAGGACACGTTAGTTGATCATTGGTAGGATTCTACCTCTGTGAAACCATAGAACATGTAATATGATTTAATTCATGTTTTTGATGAGTTATTTTGTATCAAATGTTATGTTTCAAATATGGAAGTTTTATGCTATGATTTATACTTTTACATAGCATATGGACATTTACATCTCATGCATGGCATGGGAGGGATGATTTGTAACCGGAGGCCAAGCTCCGTCAGGGAGTCCGTAAGGCATCCGTGGGAAGACCTTGATGTGCATTATCCATCAAGAAGTAACCGGAGAGCACACTTCGTCGGGGCGTCCGTAAGGCACTGTGGGGATACCTTGATGAGGAGAATTCCATCAAGAGGACACATGTGTTTGTGATGGGTGGGACTCATTGCATATGACACCATGGCATGACATTGTTTTACATGATTTTATTAATATGTTATCTATATGATTTTGTACTACCATGTGTTAATCCTATTTGGAATACCTACTGGACGCGTTGTCTAACACCCTACTTCTACCCTAGTTGATGACACATGGATTGATCGAAACGATGAACGTGAACGGAGCCAAGCATAGGAGCTTGGATGCTTTTAATTATATTTTGTTTAAGTTACTCATGGACTATGTAATTCGAGTAACTAGCATTTGGGCATGTAATAACTTAGATATTTTGCTATGGTTTGAATGTTTAATTTTGGATATTTAACTTAAGACAATTATGGTTATGTGACGGACTACTTTGCTATATATAATGGAATAGATTTAGGTTCTATTATAATTCCGCAGTTATGTTTTATTCTGCAAGTTAACTTGAGTACGTGTGGACCATTTTCGTGGACTTGGTCCACGCACACGTATGGTTGGCCAGTTAAGGGTCGAGCTTTAGAAGCTCGGACTTAACTCGAGTCGTGACGTCCTGCTCTTTCTCACTCTTTCTATTCAAAAAAAAAAGATAGACTCTAATTTTCGGCATAGTGAAAAGGGCGGGACGTTACATGCTTTATGTCTTTAAATGGATTTTTGGTTTGGTATGAATTACTAAAAGTGTTGATCAACATGATCATATATGCTTATCAGTAATCCATTTATGTACCAGCTCTTTCCAAGAAATAGAGTATTTTTGAAAGAATAGTAAAAGTGTTTATCATGTTTTGATTAATAACATGATAACAGACATGAGAGCTGTGTGGGTGGCCTCATACTTCATTTCCATATGCATGATTAATGTATTCAAAATGTGAAATGAACGTATGGTTTGTATGCTTAGTGTCTCATTCTAATATTCGTTATTTTATACATTATGTGGAATGATTTGTGTTCATAGACACCTAGTCTTTGTTAAAGCGTGGAGATGCTGCATCTCGTGATTTCACACACTTGGGCAATATGTTTGAATTTGTAAATTAACTGGGCCCATGGTACTTGAATTGGTTTGGATCCAGGAAAAGAGATCCGTAATCCATGTTTTGTGCCTACCTTCAGAAAAATGTGTTGAATCTTCTAATGGGACAGAAACTGTGTGAATGTATGTATCTACACTGGCATTGAAAGGTGTATATGCAAAGCTTGATGAACTATGAATATCGTAAGCACACACACACACACCCAGTCATCCTTCAATTTTAAAAACCCAAGTCGAAGGATAAATTAGTCGGTGGAACAGACATGACGGTACTGTTGGAAATCAGAACACTGTCTAAAATGGGGAAAAATCGAAAGCATGGATAGGTCGGTATTTCTCGACACGTCGATGCTTACCGGTCGTTGGTCACGACCTATCGGTGAGATAGAAAGATTAAGTTAAAAGGTCTCTTTCCGCGAAAACGACAGATCATTTCGAAATAATCATTTCTTCTCCCACTGAGTTTTGGCGATTTCCTCCTCTCCTCCCATGCCCTAGACCAGTCCGTAGGACATTTCGCAGTGATTTCTAGCCGGAAAATCAGAGGGTTTTTGGTTCTCCAGTAGCTTGAAAATCACGGATTTTGTGATTCCTATTAGTTGGGTAAGCTCTGTGCATTCTTCTCTCGTCCAGTAGTTTTGTTATTTCTGAATCAAAGAAAAGCATAATGGAAAATGACAAAGAATAAGTCCTCAGTCATCATTGTGTCCCCTCATTCTGAGAATGATCATGCCACCTTGTCTAAGAAACCCAAATCTCAGTGGTATCAAGGAAAATCTTCGAGTCAAGACCCTTTCGTGGAGATCCCACAAGAAAAACTCACCACCACCCATACCTCGAAGGCAAATTGGTATTACCATTAGAGGACCTACATCTCCTTCTCGGGTGCCAGTCAAAGAAAGTGAAGAAAAAAAAATGAGTTTAGGTCAAAACCTCTCAAGAGGCCTCGAGTGGTGAAGAAAGAAAAAGGCATGCGGAAAGATTGGTGCTTTTACGAAAAGTAAAAGGATTAAGATAATAGAGAAGAAAGGAAAAAAACAGATGGAAGATAAAAAATCCAACTCTGACAGAGTTCTTATAAGGCAACTTTATTTCCTCCTTGAAAAATGTCGAAAGTTGGAAAGAAAGATTGGTGCTTTTGCGACCGTCAAGAATGAATTAATCCAAAACCGTACCACTTTTATGGGAAAACTCAAAGAGAGTCCCTGACGAAAATCCCCTTCTCTCCCAGTAACACCTCCTCCGGATGGTTCTGCTTAGGATAGTTTTTCATGCTTTATGTTTTGGAAAAACTATAGTTTTACTATTGAACTAAGCATCCATGATGCCCCCCTCCCAAAACCATATGTACCACAAATTTTGATTATCAATGACATGATATGGTTTGATGTGTGTATTGTTATGTTTAAATGCCTTCTATCTCTTGTCTATGGTTAACATGATTTTTGTTAAATAGACTAACATGCAGATTTGAATGAGTTGGTTTTGTATTGGCATGTTAGGGAGATAGGGATCGGGATATGAGGTTGCACACATCCTTGGAGTTTGGGGGAGCACAAAATATGTGCTGATTAGTTGTTGTCCTGGTCATGATAGTTTAGGGAGGAAGGTGAATGTAAGCTTGAAAGAAAGCTTGAAGAAAAATAAACTTAGAGGCAATTAAATTTATGGGGGAGTTAAGTCAAAGAAGCTGGGAAAGACAGCTTGGAGAATGAGGGAGAAGTCTCCAAAAAGGGAAGCTAAGTAAGCTAGCTTGATCCCATTGGGATAACATCTTTTAGACAGTGCAGATCTTAAAGAGGAAGAAGAAGAAAAACAGTAAAGCAATGGCAATTTGCATTGTACTATGGAGGAGATCAATGCTTGAATGCATGAGAAACATGCATTGATCAATGGAAAATTAAATGAGTTGGAAGTGAACTCATGGAAGCACTAAATGCAAGAAGCATGGGGGAGTGCTTGAAATCCAAATCCTTCAAAATGAAGGGGAACTCGATGTCTGCCTACTAAACCTTTGTCAATTGTATGACAGAATGGGGAGAAATTAGTAGAAGCTGTAAGACATCAAAGCCAATTATGGGGGAGTAATTGGTAAGATTGGAAGAAGCCTAAAGTGCTTGGACTCCTTGGAGAATAGAGGAGAAATTGGGAGAAGCCAGTGGACATGGGAATGTCTACGCTTGTAGTTTGGGAAATCAAACTCAAGAAGATTGGGGGAGAAAATCTTCTCAACACTGATAGCTTGGATATGCTATGGGTAGTGTTGATCACTAGGAAATCAAGGTGTATAGGGGAGCTTGATTACAAATCTTGTTTAGTCCATGAATGCATATTTATGTTTTGATACTAATCCCTCTAATGATTTTCTAGTGTTGCTCGCTTATTTATTTGAATAGGAAAAATGAAATGAAGCAAGCTAAATAAGAATATGTGAAGATCATAGTCTTGTTTTCCATTTGAATATGTATATGTAATTGATATAATATTTTGTATTCAAATGTGATGTAATAAGGGTGGGATTGTAACTGGATTAGCTTTTACGTTTTTGTCATGAAATTAACAAAGGGGGAGATTGTTAGTGCCCCGGCTTGGCCGAGTCCCTAAGTTCGTCAATTCCATGACTCGGGAAGAAGCACTTGCTAGAAGTTTGAAGACCGAAAGTGATCAAGAGTGAAGATCATGTTCCACCGGATTGAAACTCATCGTTATGGCAATCACAAAACAGGTAAAACGGCCATAGAAGACTTTAGGTGGTAACCACACTTTAGAGATGACATTTGTTAGGCTTAGTTGAACAAATAATAAAATCATTTAAAGCCTAGAAAGAAAGCTTGACAGTGAAATGGAACCCAACGTGGAAATATGCATTTGGTTTCATTGTCGGCTCGACCAGTCGTTCTCACTGCTTCGGTGGAGACAGGATCGACCCATTGTGGTCAAAGACTGGTCGGCCAGATTGACATAGGTTGTGGATCATAGAACTGTCATTCTGGGAAAGCATCTGACCGAGAGTCTCTTATGCACCGACCCCTCGGTGATGAACTTAAAAGACCCCTCGTGGTTGATGACTCATCGGTAGGACTTGGGAGTTCTGGAGTGTGAACTCAAATGGGCTCTCGAAGAAACAGACATCTCGGTATCTCAAGACTGATCGAGAGTACTAGAACCGACCGAGCCTAGGTAAAGGGCGACAAGTCGTTCTAGGTAACACCAATTTCTGGACTTGAAACTCTGTCAACATCGTGTTGCCCCAGACCGAGCCTCTCGTACGAACTGACCCCTCGGTGCCATGACTGTCGACCCATAGGCGACACTGTAACGCCTCACCCTTTTTCACCCAGTTTTTCCCGTAAATTCAGAGTCTATTTTTTTTTTTATAACATAGTAGAGTGATAAAGGGTGGGGCGTTACAATTGGTATCAGTGCGAACCCGTAACACTGAATCTTTCGGAGTAAATTAATTCTGTTTTTGTGCATTAATTTACTTCGTTAGACTCAGATGGATGATAGCAAAGAAACTACGGTCAAAATAATCAGAATTATCCAACATAGGAAAATAGGATGTATTCCCGGGAAACAAAGAAAAATCAAAGAGTGCTTATTTGGAAAAATTTTCTAAGAACAAGAAACTCAAGATGTTTATTTGGCAATTTTCCCCAAACAAGCGACGTTATGTGATACATAGAGAAGTTCCACAAACAAAGATTTAGTTTGATTAGAACTGATATTGGCATTGACATACTTCGGTTGTTGTGATACAGATATGTCAGGTAACACAGAGTACACAGAGTTGTGGGACAGAGGGACACCTAATTGTCCGATAGATCTGGTTTCTTTGTCCGACGATTCCAACGTACCAAACTTCAACAATGAAGTTGAAATCAGTCAGGACATGGAAGTAGAATAGCCCGAGTACAATGTTAGGGTTGATTCAGCGTTTGTACCTGAAGAGGACGAAGAAGATTCCCAACCTTAAAGGAATCAGTAGGGGAGATAGCGCCTGGGTATATGTGCGAAGTATGCAATCAGGAGGGGCACAACTATATTTATTGCGCCCATCCTATCGAGGTTATTTGTCCTATTTGTGGACTTCAAGGGCACGGGAAGGAGAGGACTAACTGTCCATACATTGGGGGACCAGGACTAATACCCTGTCTGATTTGTGGAGTGTTGGGGCACACGTCGACAACATGCCCTGACAACTTCTTCGATTTTTATGATGATGCAGGGTCTTCTACGGAAAATTAGGCTAAGAAAGGGAAAGGAAATGTCACAAAAAAAGGGAAAGATTTTGTAAGGGTTGTGGATACGTTTTGGAGGCTTTGTTCTAACCCTACCAACCCTTGTAACCTGATGAAAGTTCGAATAATTTTCAATAAAGTATGCAAATTTAAGAGTTTATGAGAATCTTGGCACTGAGATGTGTGTGACGGGGTCACTTGTTTTATTGAGACGTGGTATGAGTACGTCCCTCATAGGATATTGATGAGATAAGTAGATAAAATTCTATGAGTATAGCTTAGTGCAGCAATGAGACTGTGGGAACCTCGATATGAAATACGGAGATTTGGTCCCGTAGGGCTACCGTTGAGGAGTGGGTCCCTCGCAGGCTTCGCGCTGGAAGACACTCTCACGGTTATTTTACACACTTGAAGTACGAGGTTGCGCATAACTAGATACTATTTTTACCCGTGGGAGTGGTACTAGTCTCGTTAGACAAGTTTCGACCACCTTATAGCTTGACTAAATCACCCTTGGAGGTGAAGGAATGAAGGGCACGGTAGACCGGACCACGTTGGACGTGGGTCTTCCGCTTAGTAAGTCATGGGACCTAAGTCTTGCTAAGGGGTCAGGATATACTATGAAGGATATTTTAGCTACAGTCACAGGGTGACTCATTCGAGTGTTGTTACTATGGATAGAATATCTCATGGTAGATGATGTGCATTGGATTAATTATGCCCATGAATGGATTATACCCATAGGAAGGTTATATTCATGGATGGTTATAAACTTTGGAAAGAATATCTCATGGTAGTATGATGGACCTGTTGGTCTCATAAATGACATATAAGGATTGGAACATGTTTCGATTTACATTCCACGGTATAAGACAAAGGTGTTAGTCGTATTATGACTTGTATCACAGGAGAGTTAGTGTAGAAAGATACTCGGTATCGTAGAAGTTATGAACAGAAGGTGTTAGTCACTTAGTGACTTATGAGCAAGTGAAGATATGCGTATATTTGGAGTTATACTTAAGGGAAAAGTCTGGTGAAACTCAAATGGGAAACTATGGACGACTGCCGAGTTAGACTGATCACCTGACTCTGTAGTTAGCCAATAGAATTCCAAGACAGTGAAGTCAAGAGTCTAGTGAAACTCGAATGGGAAGCTATGGGCGACTGCCGAGTTAGTTTAGCTAACTGACTCTGTAGTTAGCCAATGGAGTTCCTGTAACACCCCAATTTTTCAATAAAATGGAAAATTACGAAAATGCCCCTGAGTTATGAAATTAATTATTTTGTGATGTCAAAATAAGAAATGTTGGGGCCCATTGCTCAAAATAAGGTCATATGAGCACATTATATATATATCAAGTTGATTTGGATGGGTTATGTACATCAATTGGGTTGGAAATGGCTAAATGGGTCAAAGGGCCCAATTGGACCCAATGGGTCAAAATGGATGATTTGACCATTGTGTAAGCTTAAATTAAATAGGTTAAGCCTATTTGATTGGAAATCAAGTAGAGAAGAAATGGTTAGGCTTGATCCATATGAGAAAACCACTTACAAATGACCAAAATACCATAATCGAGTCATAGAGTAAAAAACGGGTCAAGGAGCTAAAGGGGGGACCCAACGGGTCGGGTTGACCAGTTTGACCACGGATGACCGTGTGGGCCCTCAATTGAACTCATGTGTGAGTTAATTCAGCTTGAGTTAGACTAATTTGAAATGAGTTTGATTTAAGAAAAGAGTTGACTCAAATATGGAGCATTAAAAGTGATGAGTTGGATGAGTTGGTTTAGAATAAAAATATTCCGAGTTAGGTGAGTCAAGAGGAGATGAAAATGAGTTGTAATCTCACACAACAATTAATCAGAATCAATCTCAGCCGTTGGTATGAAAGGGTGCTTTGGCAAAGCCAAAAGACACCAAGGTTGGCGGCACCTTTTCATGAAGGGTTGTATTGGTTCATTTCCCATGTGATGCAATGTTTGGCACCAAGGGGTGCAACGTTTGGCACCAAGGGGTGTCTTGGTTGACACCCAACATCCACTCGTTTTTAGCAAGGTTAATGAGGGAGGATGAATGGGAGTTGGGGGGCTGAAACTATAAAATAAAAACATTACCATACTTGGCCGTTTTTCACACCAAGGAATCCAAGAATTCCCATCTCTCTCTCCCTCTCTCCAATTCGTTTTCTTGGCTGAACAACAGAGGTTTTTGGCACCAGTTAGTCAAGTATAAACCAACAAGGAATTAAGGAAAGAAAGAAGAAATAAAAGGGAGAAACCAAGGATCAAAGTCAAGAAGAAAGGCTTGGGAAAATTGGTAAGTTTTTCATTGAGTTTTGTTGAAAAACATGGAACAAATAGGGTATGGATTGGGCCATGATCATGGCCGATTACACCAATGATTAACCTTAATTAATGGAGGTTTAGAAATGATTAAGATGACCATTGGGTTCGGCTACCATAGAGGGCCGAACCCCATGTAAAGAGATGGCTTGGTTTTCATGTTTTGAAACATGAAAACCATGGATTTTGTGGACTGTTTTGGGTTGTACTTAAAGATTCAAATGCATGATATAGAAAGGATTATAAACATGGGTCTGAATGACAAGAAGGCTGAAGTTAACATGGTTTAAATCAATGGTCTAAAAGATGGAAAATATGGACCATAGGGTTCGGCCACTTTGGGTGGCCGAACCCCGTGAAATTTATTTGTTTAAAGTGATGGTTTTGTAAAATCATGGACTGTTTTGTATGATCTAAGATACAAGATAAAGGATGTTTAATCTTGGTTTTGGATGGCATAATTTGGCATTGGAATAGCCAAATGCATTAAGGGTCTAAACCTTGGGCAAAGGTGATACAAATTGATAAAATAGATCCTTGGGTTTCGGCCACTTTACATGGCCGAACCCCATGATCTTGTTTTGATAATTGGATGGTTTTGAAGTGTAAAAATCATACAATATTATACTGGTTTTTATATGGTTCAGTGGACATATGATATACATTAAAAAGGGTCCAAAACATGGGCATAGGGTTCGGCCATCTTGGATGGCCGAACCCCATAAAAGTGTTTGATAAATTGGTATGGTTTTTGGAGAGATAAACCATACCAATGGTGGAAATTTTAAGTGATTGTTTACTGATTTTGGTCGGCCAAGTATAGGGCCGAACCCCATAAAATGACAAATGCTAAGTTGATGATGTTCGGTCATGGGCATGGCCGAAACCCCACATGATGTGGATGGGTCGTAGATGTGATTGAATAAGTAAATGGTGTTATGACTTGCTGATTGATATATGGATAAGGTACTGGAAGTCGAACGACGTGCGAGTCGTGACCGGGTGACGCGAAAGAAAGATCAGTTACTGAAGTGATTCTTCAGTAGGTTTCCTACCTACTTGTAACCACGGTTTTTACCCAGTTTTCTTATGATACTCTTGTTTTAATATATGTGTTTCAAATGATATATTATGCATTAACAATGGCATACAGGCATTGGCATCTCATGCATGGTCATGGGATGATGAATGAGGTTCTACAGTGTTACAATTATGGGTTACGTCCTCCTTAGGCGATGAGAGTTCCGCCAGGAAGAGTAACATGATGATCATAGTCACAATGGTCTCCTTAGGCGAAGAGAGTCCCGCCAGGAGGACTAATACGTGATATGAATCAGTCAGTGATGAAGAGATGGAAGTTGTATTGTGATTTATCCTGTCGGTGCATGGCACGACAAGTGATGGCTATGGATGTACATGATGGGGGAGGCTCATTGCATGTGCATACATCATAGCATTGTTTTACCTGTTTTGATGATCATATATTATGATATGTATATGCATGTTTTATATGCTAACATGTGGTAGCCCTGATTCGGGAACCTACTGGGCGCGTTGATCTAACGCCCTAATTCTATCCTCAGAGGAGATTGCATGTACAAGCAAAGGGAAAGGAAAGGTCGTTGACCGGGAGGGGAGCCAAGCCTAAGTGCTTGAATGAAGGACTGAACTACTTTATATTACTGTCTTTTGAATACTTCTGTGGGATATGTAATAATTCACTACTTGCTATGGTTTGATTAGGTTGATAACATTTGGATGGTTGATCTATGATAAATAAGTTTAAGACTGTTACTTGCTATCTAGTCTTATTATTCTGCATGTTGATGTTAGTTCCATGTGTGTTCATTATCATGGTCTAGTCCATGTACACATGGGTGGCCAGTTAAGGTTCAGACTTGGGTAGTCTGAACTTAACTCGCGTCGTGACGCCTCCTGCTCTCTTCCGATGTTCTATTATTACTTTTAAAAAAAAAATTAGACTCTGAAATTCTCGGAAAGGGCGGGGCGTTACAGTTCCAGGAGAGAGAAACTAGAAATTTAGTTAAAATGGAATCAGCAAAGGACTTGAGCATAGGCTCGTATTGGCAGGCTACCTCACACAAAGAGTAGACGAATGAACATTTTGAGCAAGTACGCATGGAAAATGTAACACCCCGATTTCTCAAAGACATGAATATTTACGAAAATGCCCCTGGATTGGTAAATTTAATAAATGTGATTACAATGAGGAAATGGTGGGGCCCATTGTTCAAATTAAGATCATATGAACATGTTATAATGGAGAATTTATCATGAATGGGAATGAACATCAAGCTGGGTCAAAATGGTTAATTGGGTCAAAGAATTCTCAATGATTGGAATAATTACGAAAATGCCCCTGGATTGGTGAATTCAATAAATGTGATTGTAAATAAGAAAATAGTGGGGCCCATTGTTCAAATGAATACCCTATGAGCATATTATAAATGTCAAATTTGATTGGATGGATAATGAACATCACATTGAGTCAAAATGGCTAATTGGGTCAAAGGACCCAATTGGGACCCAATGGGTCATAATGGATTATTTGACCATTGGGTGAGCTCAATTTAAATGGGGTTAAGCTGAATTGATTGGAAATCAAGTGGAACAAAAATGGGTAGGCTTGATGCACAAGTGAAAACCATTTAAAAGTGGCAAAATCAGCCCATTAATGGGTCATGTTGTCAAAATGGGTGAAGGGGCTGATTGGGGATCCAATGGGTCGGGTTGACTAAGTTGACCATGGATGACCGTGTGGGCCCTCAATTGAACTCAAGTATGAGTTAGTGCAGCTCGAGTTGGACTGATTTGGAGTGAGTTTTAATTAAGAAAAGAGTTGACTCAAATATGGTGCATTAAATGTGTTGAGTTGGAATAAAAAGGGCCTTGAGTCAAGTGAGTTAAATGGATATTGAAAGGGTGTTTGAATCTCGCACAACACTTAGGAAATAAATCCCAACCGTTGGGAGTGAAAGGGTGCCTTGGCCAAAGCCAAGGGACACCAAGGAATGGCGTCATGCATCTCATCTCATGAGATGCATGGGCTGAAGTTAATAGATGCAACGTTTGGCACCAAGGGGTGCCTTGGATGGCACCTAGCACCTCCTTGTTTTAATCAATGATTAATGAGGAGTGATGAGATAGTTTGAGTTGTTTTAACAAAAGGAAAACAACCATTATATGGCCGATTGCACATTGCAAACCTTGGAGTTCCATCATCTCCCTTTCCCCCCTCTCAAGAACATCATCTTTGGGCTGAACCAGTTGTGTGTTTCACCATTTGATCCAGCACCATTTCAGCAAGGGATTAAGGAAGAAGGAAAGAAAGGAAGCAAGAGGGAAGGAGCAAAGGAAATTCGTAAGATTTTCTTAAGTGTTTAAGTTAAACAAGTTGTAAAAAAGAGTATGATTTGGCCATGATTTGGCCGAATCCATCAAGGGTTAGACCTTGGATGGTAGTTCATAAATAAGATGGAAAACTGATCATAGGGTTTGGCCATTGGGGATGGCCGAACCCCGTGAAAAGAATGGGTTAAATTGGGTGGTTTTTGTAGGACAAAACCATGGACTGTTTTTTACGCTAAGTTAGATTATTTATATGCTTTGGAAAAGTTCTAAAATCATGGTTTGAGTGTCATATGTTGGGCTATGGATTGGCCGAATATATCAAAGGAGTAAACCTTGGATTAGATGGCTCAAATGGATAAAAAAATATATCATTGGGTCCGGCCATATTGGTTGGCCGAACCCCATGAAAAGAGAGGTTTTAGTTCAATGTTTTAGAAAGTCAAGAACCATGTCAATTATGGTGATTTTTACATATGTTAATTGGGTCATTTTTGGCCGAATTAAGTACTGATGTAAAGTATTATGATGAGGTTTAAAGGATGAAAATTTAGAGCATGGAGTTCGGGCACTTTGGATGGCTGAACCCCATGAAAGTAATTGATTAAATGGTATGGTTTTTGGGGATAAAAACCATACCATGTGTGAAGATTGGTAAAGGATTGTAAAATGGAATTAATCAATTGTATGGGATCGGCAGTGGATGGTTAAACCTTGCTGTTTTTATGGCTAAGAAATAGTAGATAAATAATGTAGAATTGTTGGAAGAATTACATCAAAAGAACCATAAGGTTCGGCCATGTGAATGCCCGAACCCCATGGATCATCTTATGGAGTTTTTATGTGATTTAATTGGAGTTATGGTTACTGTTTTGGTTCAACCGTTGGATGGCTGAACCATGTATCTAACTTGGTAAAAGAGTGGAGCCTAAGTAAGTACATAGGTGGAAATTATTGAACCAAGGGAACCATTGGGTTCGGCCATGTGTATGGCCGAACCCCATGGATCATTTTATGTGGACTATTTTATTGAATCAAATGGTTTCAAATTTAAAGATCATGGAACATCTTGAGTGGTTGATAAATGATTGTTAAGTGAACGTTTGGACAAGTCATGGGTCGGCCATATGTATGGCCGAACCCCATGGACCATCTCATATGGAATTAAAGAGTGGAAAGGATGGTGATTAATATGGATCATGGCTATGAGTTTATGAATCAATTTTATGGGAATAATTGGTGTGGTTCGGCCATGTTGTATGGCCGAACCCCACTAAGATGGATTTGTTGTGGATAATAATGGTTAGCAAGGTTAAGTGTTGCTTAGCCTAGTGGCATTAAGGTAAATATGTAGAAAAAGATTAAAAGGACATGAAAGAGGGGTTAAACCAAGGTGCTTTGGTCATAGTCAAGGATGTTTAAGGAAAAGGTTGGTCTCAATGGCATAATGGTAATTATAGGTGGAATGATCATAAGTATGGTTGTATGGACCCAAAACCAAGGGGTATGGTTCCGGCTGTATGGCCGAACCCTACCAAGGTATTTTTGTAGAATTTGATGCTTAATAGGGATTAAACGAATGAGAGACCAAAGGATAAATAGGTGAGGTTCGGCCATGGGTATGGCCGAACCCCACATAGTGCATTTTTTGGACTTTGACCAAGTTGGAATTACATAATGAATGTTTGATTTGCTGCTATGTAAATAGGGTATCCAGACTTGCGTATACGGCGTACGAGTCGTGAACGGGTGACGATTAAGAAAGATCGAACACTGAAGTGAATCTTCAGTAGATTTCCTACCTACTTGTAACCACAATTATGATTTGGTTTTATCATGTTTTTATGAGATATGCTGTATTTGATATTATGTTTCAAATATGGTTTTGAATGATGAGATATGTATTTACAAAATGACATACATGTACATTGACATCTCATGCATGGCATGGGGTGATGATTATGGGTTACCTTGACTTGAGAGTCCCAATGAAAGAACACTGTGAAACAACTCAATGATGAAGTGTCTTTCCACAGGTAACGAGGATTACTGTGGATTACCTTATCATGTGAGTCCCAATGAAATAATACTGTGAAACAACTCAATGATGAAGTGTCTTTCCACAGGTAACGAGGATTACTGTGGATTACCTTATCATGTGAGTCCCAATGAAAGAATACTGTGAAATAACTCAATGATGAAGTGTTTTTCCACAGGTAACGAGGATTACTGTGGATTACTTTATCGTGTGAGTCCCAAATGAAAGTGTATTGTGATTTACCTTGACGGTGAGAGTCCCGTCAAGTGATGGCTATGTATGTGTAATGGGGTGGGGCTCATTACATTTGCATACATACATAACATGGTTTTATATGTTTTTGATAATCATGTACTATGATATATATGCATGTTTTATATGCTAACCATGTGGTAGCCCTGATCGGAAAACCTACTGGACGCGTTGATCTAACGCCCTAATTCTATCCTTAGAGGATAATGCAGGAACAAGGAAGGGAAAATAGAAGGTCGATGACCGGGAGGGGAGCCAAGCCTAAGCGCTTGATTGTTGATCAGGACTTCTTATTTACTGTCGTTTGAGTTATATTTAGTGGATATGTAATAAGTTAATACATTGCTATGGTTTGTTTATGATATTGTCAATGGATGGTTAGTTTAAGTTATTCATTAATTAAGACTTGTACTTGCTATCTATTCAACCTAATTCCGCAGTTAGTCTAGTTTATTCCGCAATTCATTGTTTAGTTCCATGTGTGGTTTGTTATCGTGGGTTAGTCCATGCACACATGGGTGGCCAGTTAAGGGTCGGACTTTTGGAAGTCCGAACTTGGCTCGCATAGTGACGTCTCTCTGTCCTTGTCCGGTTTTAATTTTTTTTAAAAAAATAGACTTTGGTTTTATCTCGGAAAGGGCGGGGCGTTACAGAAAATATCTTGGTAGTAGATAAAATAAAATAGAGTACATTGATCTACATAAGATCGTAGATGGGTTCACGAGGAAAAGAGCTAACGTGAAGCAGAGTAAATTCTGCAAGAATGGAACTCATAGGTTAATATGAATAACTATGATGTAGTCAAGTGGTACTTGACAAAAATGAATCGGAACAACGGATAGATCCGGAAATGGAGGAGATATGGACCAAGATGGTTGTTGGCGAAGTCATACCGGAATGGGAGTTAAGACCGGGATAGGGTCTCGTATTCCAAGGAGGGATATAGGTACCTAAGGGTTGCCAAAGTCACCAAAGGGCAACGATATGATATGGGTCGTGATAGACCGACTGACCAAGTCTGCACATTTTATCCCTATTAAGATGACAGACTCATCTGAGATTTTGAGGTCGGCGGTATATTATGGATATCATTAGATTTTATGGTATTACTCGGACTGTTGTGTCCGATAGAGATGGGCAATTCACCGACAGAGTATGGTAGAGCATGCAGTCGACTATGGGAACAGACATTGGAGGATATGTTGAGAGCATGCATGTTAGATTTCAAAGGTGAATGGAAGGATCACCTGCCGTTGGTACAATTCTCATGTACTGAACATGCAAGACAAAGAAATCCAAAGCGACATGTCATACGTCAAAAAACTTGTCCAAATGGTGGACACAGAACGAAGGGAATTACGGAACCAAGAAATCCAATTTGTCCAAGTGGTATGAGATCAACATGGCATTAAGGAAGCCACATGGGAACTCGAGTCGGAAATGAGGACAGCTCATCCTGAGCTATTTATGTAAAGATTCGAAACCCTACTTCACTCGATTTTCGGGACGAAAATTTTAAAAAGAGGGTTGTATTGTAATACCCCGAATTTTTAAGTTATAAATATTTACGAAAATTACCCATTTAACTTGTGAATTTTAGATATTGATTTTTATATGGGTAAGGTGTTGGGTCAATGCCCAATTCAGACCCAACGATTTTGGAATTGTTTTCAATAAAAACTAAATGGGCCACACGTTGGGATAAATTGTATTAGGCAATGGTATTAGATTTTCTAAATCCAAATGAGGAAGTTATCTAACATAAAATAAAGATAGATTACTATAGTCGAATATGAAGGGTTTGCACATGTGTGGGATATGCGCATGAGGTGTTAGAATATATCCAAGATATGCACATGTGCTAGAATATCTTAAATAATGGATGGATAAATAATAAGATGTCTATAGATAAATATAGATGGCTTGGTCGCACAAAGAGATATGACTATCTAGGATCACTTTAAAAAGGGGGTCTTTCCCTTGATGAGAGATACATTTAGACAATTACCAAATTAGAAGGTCGGCAACTTCTAAGTAAGACACAACAAATGGGTGCATGGCACTTGCTATCTTAGAGAAATAAAGGTGTACATGGCATTAGTAATTACTAATTTGAAGGGATCAAGGCACTTTCTAAATTGGGAATAACAATTATTAATTGGGACCGAAATAGACAAACACAACAATTGCTGTAATGAGAATAGAAGTCCAGAGAAAGAGGGATTGCTAGGTTTCCATATACACAGCAGTACGTCTGTATGTCAATCTCAATGGGACACGACAAATTCACTTAACTTGGAAATAAGATCCTAACTTATCAACTCTGACGTGGGACCGACTGTAACATGAGTTTATAAAAGGCCTGTAGAGACGCTAAACAGAGAAGGATAAGAACAGATTGCATCGACTAAGAGAAGTGCAAATCTGTTTTGCAGCGTGAAAAGAGGAGAAGGTCATCTCGACTTGCAGCAGAGGCAAGTATATACAGCAGAGCAGCAGAGATCTGTACATCAGCGTGAAGGACTGCCAGCGTGTCTGAGAGGCAGACACAACTCTGGTTCAGATATGTGAATCTGTTAGAGACAGAGAGAGGGTAAAACGACAGTGAGCATTCATGTATTGAGAGACTGAGAGGGAGAACAACAGGTTCTTAAGTACCGTTTCAGCGTAGAATTCTTCTAGCTGCAAACATGGGCAGCAAGGGTGGTTTTGAGAAGAGAGATCATACAACAAGAGGGCAGCAGCAGGTTGACTAGCTCAACCAAGACAGAGAGTAGTTTCTCGGTGGAGAGAATAACACAATGCAAAGGAGACACACGGGATTACACAATCTGAGAGGTGTATTAACCGAGAGAAAATCAGCAAAGGAATAGCTTGAAGGTATCGCATGCAGATCAGATCTGTGTGGGTTCTTTAGGGGCTGATCTGAGACAGTTAGAGCAGATATTTTTGGGTCTGAGAGAGCAGCCAACAAGGAGGAGAGAAGGCCAAGAAAGGAACGGATTGAAAGAGAAAGAACAAGCCGAAGGAGTCGCGAAACCGGTATGTGATTTCATATTTTTGTTTAAGAAAAGAACCATAGGGTTTGGCCATGGTGTATGGCCGAACCCCATGGAAGAAAATTGATGGAAGGACTTTGGTGAGTTTTTATGGAAGTGTGAATGATGGAAACCATTGAAATACTATGTATGGATTTGTTAAATATGGAATTTGCTAACAATACAAGTTGATGAAAAAGGATGGGGCGTTACAAACACCGACATGTCGACCAGGAAAGATTATTACCTTTAGGAGTGCATTTAATGCACAACAGTCGGGCTTTTAACAGTAGCATTTCTAGTCACTGATCCCTCAGTGCGATCGACTTATCGGTACATTACCGTTGATAAAACTGGTTGCCTTCCCTATAAATACCGATCTTTATTCAATCAGTTGGTATCCTTTGGTAAAATCAGTTGGACCCTCATCATTATCAGTGAGTTTAAAAAAGGGCCAACAGAATGATCACTCTCTCTCTCGTACTTACACTTGGGGAATCTAATACAACCAAACATATGGGTTGAGTTTGTGAGAGAGAGAGAGAGAGAGAGGAAAGGATAATAAACTAGGAAAGCTGTGGTATAACTAGTTTCCTTGTCGCCCAAGATTATGATTGTTTTACGACGGCTACAACGTGGAACGTTGGCACACATTGGGTGGATCTTGAAGAAGCACACATAAAAGATAGAGCTACAAAGGCAAGTGCTTCTTGGTTTTATTTTTGCTTTAAAACCTTTGTCCCGAAAGTGGATTAAGGATGATTAGCTCTAGAACCACTATAAAAAACTCTAGACCATCGTCTCTGGCACAATGGTGGGTGGAATTTCCAGCCAAATGGAAGGTGGAATTCTTATTCTATAGTGGTGGGTGAAATTCTCAGTCGATTGAGTGAGGTGGAATTCCTACTCTAATTGTGAGGGTGTAAGTCCCAACTTAGTGGATTTGGGGATGACTCAAGGTAGAGTTAGTCCTAACAGTGGATGAAGGTTGGCTAACCGAACCACTTTAAATTGGTTTTATGGTGTTTGATCTTTGTTTGTTTGTATTTAGTATTTAAGTATTCTTCTCAACACACATCACTTTACATGTTGATTATCTTATTTTACACATTGTGCACAATCATCGATAATCAAGCAAAATATAAAGGGTTATAATCTTAGTGTGATCGTTTAAAGAAATTAGAAACAATCTATCAGACTAAACAAATCTCTTGATTGATGTTCCACTACACTTCAAACAATCAAGAAATTTGTAAACACCAAGGAAACTGGGATTGACAAAGGGGGAGATTGTTAGTGCCCCGGCTTGGCCGAGTCTCTAACTTTGCCAATTCCATGACTCGGGAAGAAGCACTTACAAGAAGCTTGAAGACCGAAAGTGATCAAGAGTGAAGATCATGCTCCACCGGATTGAAACTCATCGTTATGGCAATCACAAAACAAATAAGACGGCCATAGAAGACTTTAGGTGGTACCCACACTTTAGAGAGGACATTCTTAGGCTTAGTTGAACAAATAATAAAATCATTTAAAGCCTAGAAAGAAAGCTTGACAGTGAAATGGAACCCAACTTGGAAATATGTATTTGGTTTCACTATCGGCTCGACCAGTCATTCTCACCGCTTCGGTGGAGACAGGATCGACCCATCGTGGTCAAAGACTGGTCGACCAGATTGACATAGGTTTTGGATCATAGAACTATCATTCTGGGAAAGCATCTGACCTAGAGTCTCTTATGCACCGACCCCTCGATGATGAACTTAAACGACCCCTCGTGGTTGACGACTCATCGGTAGGACTTGTGAGTTCTGGAGTGTGAACTCAAATGAGTTCTCGAAGAAACAGACATCTCGGTATTTCAAGACTGATCGAGAGTACCAGAACCGACCGAGCCTAGGTAAAGGGCGACAAGTCGTTCTAGGTAAGACCAATTTCTAGACTTGAAACTCGGTCAACATGGTGTTGCCCCAGACCGAGCCTCTCGTATGAACTGACCTCTCGATGCCATGACTGTCGACCCATAGGCGACACCGACATGTCGACCGGAAAGATTATTACCATTAGGAGTGCATTTAATGCACAACGGTCGAGCTTTTAATGGTAACATTTCTACTCACCGATCCCTCGGTGCGATCGACTTGTCAATACATTACTGTTGATACAACTGGTTGCCTTCTCTATAAATACCAATCTTTATTCAATCAGTTGGTATCCTTTGCCAAAATCAGTTGAACCCTCATCATTATCAATGAGCTTAAAAAAAGGCCAACAGAATGATCACTCTCTCTCTCATGCTTACACTGGGGAATCTAATACAACCAATCATATGGGTTGAGTTTGTGAGAGAGAGAGAGCGAGAGGAAAGGATAATAAACCAGGAAAGCTGTGGTATAAACAATTTCCTTGTCGCCCTAGATTGTGATTGCTTTACGACGGCTCCTTGGTTGAACGTCAGCACACATTCGGTGGATCTTGAAGAAGCACACATCAAAAGATAGAGCTACAAAGGCAAGTGCTTCTTAGTTTTAATTTTATTTTAAAACATTTGTCTCTAAAGTGGATTAAGGAGGATTGGCTCTGGAACCACTATAAAAAACTCTAGACTATCGTCTCTGGCACAATGGTGGGTGGAATTCCCATCCAAATGGATAGGTGGAATTCTTACTCTATAGTGGTGGGTGAAATTCCCATCCGATTGAGTGAGGTGGAATTCCTACTCGAATTGTGAGAGTGTAAGTCCCAACTTAGTGAATTTGGGGATGACTCAAGGTTGAGTTAGTCCTAACAGTGGGTGTAGGTTGGCTAACCGAACCACTTTAAATTGGTCTTATGGTGTTTGATCTTTGTTTGTTTGTATTTAGTATTTAAGTACTCTTCTCAACACACATCACTTTGCATATTGATTATCTTATTTTACAAATTGTGCACAATCATCGATAATCAAGCAAAATGTAAAGGGTTATAATCTTAGTGTGATCGTTTAAAGAAATTAGAAACAATCTATCACACTAAACAAATCTCTTGATTGATGTTCCGCTGCACTTCAAACAATCAAGAAATTTGTGAAATTGGGATTGACCTATTCAATCCTCCCCCTCCTCCTCTCTAGGGTCAATCGTGTTGTTCTAGCACCGTGAAAGGGGATTTCATGCATAATAAAAGCTTTCAAGTGAAAGCGAAAATGAATCGAAATAAACAAAGTTAAAATAACACCTAAAGCTAAATGTTCTGAAAAGAGTCGACAACCGAAACACATCAATGTAGAAAATAACACCCAATGCACGGTGTTTTAAAACATAAAATAATAAATTACTCAGTGCCTTGTCCCAAATCATAGATCTGAGAGTTAAGCCCAAATGGTACAGAAAGCAGTAAACACCTTAACATTTGACAAGTGTTTGGTGCAGTTCTCAGGTTTCGGTATAGGCTTAACCTCCAATAGACCAAGTGGAGCACAAAACACTTGTAAAAATGGGTGATGAATTCATATCTTTATCCTTTGGACCAGTCACAAGCACAACATTAGGCACTAGAATATGTTCTTCACTGAGATGGCATACGAACCAGGCGGTCTGCAGATGGAAATGTTTTGAAACTAATAGGAGCTAGGCCTCTAGGACATTCCTAACAGTTTCGGGATTCCGGAGCCTGTCCCTCTGAAAGAATCCGAGAATGGACCTAATTGCACAAAGTACCAATGGAAAACAGAGTGCTTTAAGTGTCCTGACAAAGATAAAATTTTGGCCAAAACGGAAAGAAAATTAAAAGACTATTGAATAAACAGTAAAAGTCCCCCCTCTAAACAAAGTTAGTAAAGTCAGGTTCACAGTGTGATAGCCACTGGTTAGTGACAATAAAGTAAACACAAAATGCGTCAAAAGAAACACATCAAATGGTCAAAACATGAATTTTCAACTAAAAAAAATACATTTTTCCAACTTCGGAAAACAATTATGTAAATTCCAATACGTCCCCAAATGTACAGATTCTCAACTTGTCAAGTTTTCTTTATACGTTTTCTCTATTTTTGAAAAGGGCTTCACCTGTCACTTGTAACGCCCGCCCTTTTTCAATCGCTTTTTGGAAAATCAGAGTCTATTATTTTATTTTATTTTGTAAATAGAAGAGTGAACAATAGCGGGACGTCACGACGCAAGCTAAGTCCGAGCTTCTAAAGCCCGACCCTTAACTGGCCAACCATACGTGTGCATGGACTAAGTCCACGAATACGGTTCACACGTACTAATATATATACATGCGGAATATAACATAAACTGCGGATTACAATAGAACCTAACTCTATTCCATTTTAGATAGCAAAGTAGTTCAAGTCTTTAACCATAATTAACTTACTAGAATACCCAACATAAACCATTCAAACCATAGCAAAATATCTAAGCTATTACATGCCCGAATTCTAGTTAATCAAATTACAAGTCCATAAGTAACTTAATCAAAATATAAAATTAAACACATTCAAGCTTCTACACTGCTCATCGTTACCTTCATTTCCTGTATCATCCACTAGGGTAGAAGTAGGGCATTAGACAACGCGCCCAGTAGGTATTCCAATTAGGGTTAACACATGGGTTAGTACAAAAAATCCAGATATAATATATCATACCATACTTGTAAAGCATCGTATCAAAAACAATGTATGATAATAGAGATCCAATCATACAGATAAAAACCAGAAACCTTGCATGATAATAAAGATCATAATCATGCTGATTCAATGCCATGTCATACTATCATATGCAATGAGTCCCACCCATCACAAACACATGGTATCTTTTTGATGGAAAACTCAACATCAAGGTATCCCCACAGTGGTCTTTCGGACGCCCCGACGGAGTGTGGCCTCCGGTTACCTCTTGATGGAAAATGCACATTAAGGTACCCCCACAGTTGCCTTACGGACGCCCCGACGGAGTATGGTATCCAGTTACATATCCTCCCTCCCATGCCATGCATGAGATGCAAATGTCCACATGCTATGCAAATATACAAATCATAGCATTTAAAATCCCATACTTGAAAACATATCACTTATATAAAACAACTCATCAAATATGAATTAAAATCATATTACATGTCTCATGGTTTCAAAGAGGTAGAATCCTACCAAAGACAACTAAAGTGTCCTTGAGCTTTAATCCGGCAACTATTCACAATCGTGCACCCCTTATGAAGTCTCGTTACCTTATAACATATCCATGAGTCAAACCAATAACCCACTTGATTTGCAATAATGTCTAAGTCCAAAAACACACTTTGTGGGGTTCCGCCATACACTATAGCTGAACCTCACCTATTTGGTTTTAGCCCCTCTTTTGATTTGTTAATCAAACACCACTAAGGTAATCATCTAAACCCTAAGTCCACAAATCATTCCTCATGGGGTTCGGCCATACACCATGGCCGAACCCATGGTCCATTATTTTTACTTATTTACAACATTGCCATTAATCTATCCATGGCTAACATTTCATTCATTAAAGCATACTTAAGTCCATATTTTGATCCACAAAATGGTTCATGGGGTTCGGCCATACACCATGGCCGAACCCTATGATGTCTAAATCCATTTTATCCATTGAATTATTTACCCTCCTTAGGTCCATAAACCAAGGTCCCTCCTGGGGTTTAACCATATATTTAGATTCATTCTTTTTGATCATCTACCATGTTTAAAATCAATTAAACTTATCACAATTCCCCATCATTTCCATGATCTAAAATCACCTTAGTCCAACAATATTTTTCCCTTTAATCCCTTCAAAAACCATTGATAACCTTCCATGGGGTTCGGCCATATACCATGGTTGAACCCATGGTCCATGGTTCTTTCAACAATTATCATTTTAACACCATTTAAAATGATTAGTATTCCTTCCTTTAAAGCCCTTTTAAACTCCTTAACATGCATCTACAATTCCCATGCTTTGAAACCCATTAAAATTATTAAACAATCCACATACATTCAATATCTAAGAAAACCCTAAGTCCATAAATATCCCTTGGTGGGGTTTGGCCATGCAACATGGCCGAACCTCACCCTTTGGTTTTGTCCCCTGATGGAATGCTCATCACCAAGGTCTTCATACCTAGTATCCTCTTGATGAGAATCCCATCAAGAGGATACTATGTATAATACCTTGATGATGAGAATCCCATCAAGAGGATATTAGGTATGAAGACCCTGGTGATGAGCATTCCATCAGGGGATACCTTGATGAGGAGAATCCCATCAAGAGGATACTATGTATAATACCTTGATGATGCGAATCCCATTAAGAGGATACTAGGTATGAAGACCCTGGTGATGAGCATTCCATCAGGGGATACCTTGATGAGGAAAATTCCATCAAGAGGTTACATGTGTTTGTGATGGGTTGGACTCATTGCATATGGCAGCATGGCAAGGCATTGAATCGGCATGATTATGATCTTTATTATCATGCAAGGTTTCTAGTTTTTATCTGTATGATTGGATCTCTATTATCATACACTGTTTTGGATATGATGTTTTACAAGTGTAACGCCCCACCCTTTCTGAGAAATCAGAGTCTAATTTTTTTTTTAACATAATAATAAAACATCGGAAGAGAGCGGGCGGCGTCACGACGCGAGTTAAGTTCAGACTACTCAAGTCTGAACCTTAACTGGCCACCCATGTGTACATGGAATAGACCATGATAATGAATCACACATGGAACTAACATCAACATGCGGAAAAACCTAGATTAACTGCGGAATAGAAATACTAGATAGCAAGTAACAGTCTCAACATTAATTAACATAAATCAACCATTCAAGTTATTAACCTAATCAAACCATAGCAGGTAAATTACTTATTACATGTCCAACAAATATAGTTCAAAAGACAGTAATATAAAGAAATCCAGTCCAACATTAAAGCGCTTAGGCTTGGCTCCCCTCCCAGTCAACGACCTTTTCCTTCCCTTTTCTTATACATGCATTCTCCTCTCTGGATAGAATTAGGGCGTTAGATCAACGTGCCCAGTAGGTTCCCGATCAGGGCTACCACATGATTAGCATATAAAACATGCATATATATCATAGTACATGATTAGTAAAAACAGGTAAAACAATGCTATGAAGTATGCACATGCAATGAGCCTCCCCCATCATGTACTTTCATAGCCATCACTTGACGTGCTTTGCACCGACAAGGTAAATCACAATACACTTTCATCTCTTCATCATTGACTTGGTTCATATCACGTATTAGTCCTCCTGGCGGAACTCTCATCGCCTAAGGAGACCAATGTGACTATGACCATCATGTTACTCCTCCTGGCGGGACTCTCATCGCCTAAGGAAGACGTAACCCATAAATTGCAACACTGTAGAACCTCAGTCATCATCCCATGTCCATGCATGAGATGTCAATGCTTTGTATGCCATTTGTAAATGCATAATATATCATTCGAAACCACATAAAAATATACAAAAGTCTCATAAAGAAAACTAGGGTAAAACTGTGGTTACAAGTAGGTAGGAAACCTACTTAAACTTTGCTTAAGTGTCCGTTCCTTTTTGAGTTTCACCCGGTCACGACTCGCACGTCATTCAACTCTCGTCACCTTGTGATGTAACAATAAGTAAATGATACTATCATTTTAATGTCCATTCACATATAAGACCCAAAACATCTTGTAAGTCCTTTGATCAAACCCTATGTTTACTTAATCCAACTCATACTAACAATTCATAATCTCCAACAAAACAATCTAGGGTTCGGCCATTCATATGGTCGAACCCTATGATCCTCCTACTCAATGATCCCATCATTTGTTTACAAGTTAGGCTCTACTATTTAGCCATGTTAACTACATGGTTCAGCCATCCCATGGCCAACCCAAAACAGCAAGCTTCTTTCCATTTAACATACATAAGAAAACCCATACTCTTGGTCTATTCATCCCAAAAATAGCCCCATGGGGTTTGGCCATGCACATGGCCGAACCCAATGGTTCTCTTGATCTGATTGATCCCTCATCTTCCCATGATTATTCATGATTTAATCATGCTAACCCAACCATGAATTATACATGGTTCAGCCACATAACCATCCACCAAAACAGTAATTTAAACTTCACCAAATCACATCAATTACTTACATGGGGTTCGGCCATCCAAGGTGGCCGAACCCCATGTCCATGTTTTGGTCTTTCAAACATGCTTTAAGTGTTATTTAAACATACAATATCAGTATCATCTTGCTGCATTTATACCACTTAGAAACCATCCGAATAAATTCATCTACTTGTCCCAAAAGACCATAATATTTCATGGGATTCGGCCATCCAAAATGGCCGATCCAAATGGTCCATATTATCAATTTAAATCAACTGTTTAAACCCATATTAACTTCAGTCCTTATGTCATTCAAATCTATGTTTTTAACCCTTTCTAAAACATGCATTTGAATCTTAAGTAAAACCCAAAAACAGTCCACCAAAGCTCTATGGTTTCCATGTTTCAAACGCCTTAAAACCAACCATCATTTGCATGGGGTTCGGCTCTCCATGGTGGCCGAACCCTATGACCTTTGGTTTTGCATTTCTTTATCATTCAACTAGGTCTAAATCAAACTCCTTATTTGTGTTTTAACCTTTTTAAAACATACACCTTTAATCATCTAAAAACAGTCCATAAAATTCCATGGTTTCCATGTTTCAAAACATGAACACCACCAATCTTTTACATGGGGTTCGGCCCTCCATGGTGGCCGAACCCAATGGTTATTTTTACCATTTTAAATTCTCCATAATCAAGGTTAAGCATTGGTGTATTCGGCCATGACCATGGCCCAATACATACCCCACTTGTTTCATGTTATTAAACCAAAATAACATATAGATACTTATCAAATTTTCCAAACTTCCTCCTTGTCTTTGATCCCTGTTTTCTCCACTTTATTTCTTCTTTCTTTCCTTAATTCCTTGCTGGTTTATACTTGACTAACTGGTACCCAAAAACCTCTGTTGTTCAGCCAAGAAAGCGAATTGGAGAGAGGGAGAGAGAGATGGGAATTCTTGGTTTTCTTTGTGTGAAAAACGGCCAAGTATGGTAAGGTTTTTCTTTTGTAGTTTCAGCCCTCAACTCCCATTCATCCTCCCTCATTTAATTTTGTTAAAACCGATGGGGCATTGGGTGTTAACCAAGACACCCCTTGGTGTGCCAAACATTGCATCACTTGGGAATGAACCATTGCATCCCTTCATGAATAGGTGCCGCCCCAACCTTGGTGTCTTTTGGCCTTGCCAAAGCACCCTTTCATACCAACGGCTGAGATTGATTCTGATTAATTGTTGTGTGAGATTACAACTCATTTCCATCTCCTCTTGACTCACTAAACTCGAAATGTTTTTATTCTAAACCAACTCATCCAACTCATCACATTTAATGCTCCATATTTGAGTCAACTCTTTTCTTAAATCAAACTCATTTCAAATCAATCTAACTCAAGCTGAATTAACTCATACTTGAGTTCAATTGAGGGCCCACACTGTCATCCGTGGTCAAACTAGTCAACCCGACCCTTTGGGTCCCCCTTTAGGTCCTTGACCCGTTTTTTGACTCCATGACCCAATTATGGGTATTTTGGTCACTTGTAATTGGTTTTCACTTGTGTTTCAAGCCTACCCATTTTTGCTATGACTGATTTCCTATCAGTTCAGCTTGACTTCATTTAATTTGAGCTTACACAATGGTCAAATCATCCATTTTGACCCATTGGGTCCAATTGAGCCATTTGACCCATTTAGCCATTTTCGACCCAATTGATGTTCATTACCCATCCAATCAAATTTGATATTTATAATGAGCTCATATGACCTTAATTTGAGCAATGGGTCCCACCATTTCCTATTTTGACATCACAAAATAATTAATTTAATAACTCAGGGGCATTTTTGTAATTTTTCACTTCATTGAGAAATTGGGGTGTTACAATATAACCCTCTTTTTAAAATTTTCGTCCCGAAAATCGAGTGAAGCAGGGTTCTCAAATTAAATTACACAAATAATTCGGGGTGAGCTGTTCTCATCTCCGATTCAAGTTCCCATATGGCCTCTTCATCACCATGTCGTTCCCATACCACTTTTACGAACTGAATCGCTCTGTTTCGCAACACCCTTTGTTCGGTCTCCACTATCCTGACCGGCTTCTCGACGTACGTCACGTCGCTTTGCACTTCAATATCCTGGACATTCAAAACATGGGACTGATCCGGATTGTACTTCCTTAGCATCGACACGTGAAACACATCTTGTAGAGATGCTAATTGTGATGGGAGTGCTATCTGATAAGCCACCTCCCCCACTCTTCTCATGATGGAAAACGGTCCCACAAAACTTGGTTACAGTTTTCCTTTCTTGCCAAACCTCATGTGTCCTTTCCGTGGCGAGACCTTTAAAAATACCATGTCTCCCACCTCAAATTCCAGAAACCGTCTCATTTTATCAGCATAACTCTTCTGCCGACTCTGTGCAGTCAATAAGTGTTGACGTATCAACTTAATTTGTGCGGTAGTCTCTGCGACTAGTTCTGGTCCAATTAATGCAGGCTCTCTTGCCTCTGTCCAACATACCGGTGACCTACACGGTCTACCATATAAGGCCTCGTATGGAGCCATTTGAAGGCTTGCCTGATAGCTGTTATTATATGAGAACTCCACCAGTGGTAAGTGGTCCTCCCATCCACCCTTGAAATCTAACATACATGCTCTCAGCATGTCTTCCAAGGTCTGTATTGTCCTTTCAGACTGTCCATCAGTCTGTGGATGGAATGCGGTGCTAGTCAATAGATTTGTCCCCATGGCTGACTGCATGCTTTGCCATACTCTGCAGGTAAAACGGCCATCTCTGTCTGATACTATTGTTCGGGGAATGCCATGTAGTCGAATGATTTCTTTAATATACCGCCGACCCAACGTTTCAGATGAATCCGTCATCTTGATAGGAATGAAATGTGTGGACTTGGTCAGCCGGTCGACTACGACCCATATGGCCTCATTGCCCTTTGAAGACCTTGGCAACCCCGATACAAAGTCCATGGAAATGTGTTCCCATTTCCATTCTGGCACTGCTAAGGGTTTGAGTAACCCTGGTGGCTTTTGGTGTTCGGTTTTAACTTGCTGACAAGTTAGACAATGTGCCACGAATTCTGCTACATCCTTTTTTAGTCCATGCCACCAATAATGCCTCTTTAGATCATGGTACATTTTGGTGCTGCCCGGATGGATAGAAAGCTTGGACTGATGTGCCTCAATCAGTAGCTCTTTCCTGCAACTCTTTGGCACATATGTTCTTGTAACGCCCCGCCCTTTCCGAGAAATTTCAGAGTCTAATTTTTTTTTTTTAAATAATAAAACATCGGAAGAGAGCGGGCGGCGTAACGACGCGAGTTAAGTTCAGACTGCTCAAGTCTGAACCTTAACTGGCCACCCATGTGTACATGGACCAGACCATGATAAGGAACCGCACATGGAACTAACATCAATTTGCGGAATAACCTAGATTAACTGCGGAATAGAAAGACTAGATAGCAAGTAACGGTCTCAGACATCAATTAACATAAATCAACCATCCAAAGATATTAACCTAATCAAACCATAGCAAGTACTACTTTATTACATGTCCATAATAAAGTATCAAATAACAACAATTATAAATTCATTCCAGCATTCAAGCACTCAGGCTTGGCTTAGCTCCCCTCCCGGTCAACGACCTTTTCTTTTCCTTTACTTGTACCTGCATTCTCCTCTGAGGATAGAATTAGGGCGTTAGATTAACGCGGCCAGTAGGTTCCCGAATCAGGGCTACCACATTTTAGCACATAAAACATGCATATATATATATATATATATATATACATATTACATGATTATCAAAAACAGGTAAAACAATGTTATGAAGTATGCACATGCAATGAGCATCCCCCATTATGTACATTCATAGCCATCACTTGACGTGCCTTGCATCGTCAAGGTAAATTACAATACAACTTCCATCTCTTCATCATTGACTGATTCATATCACATATTAGTCCTCCTGGCGGGACTCTCATCGCCTAAGGAGACCAATGTGACTATGATCATCATGTTACTCCTTCCAGCGTGACTTGCACCGCCGAAGAGAACGTAACCCATAATTGTAACACTGTAGAACTTCATTCATCATCCCATGTCTATGCATGAGATGCCAATGCCATATGCCATTTGATAATGCATAATATAACATTTGAAACACATAAGATAAAACAAGAGTCTCATAAGAAAACTGGGATAAAACCGTGGTTACAAGTAGGTAAGAAACCTATTGAAGATTTGTTTAAGTATCCGTTCCTTTTTGAGCTTCTCCCGGTCATGACTTGCTCGTCGTTCAACTCTTGTCACCTTGTGATACAATAATCAGTAAATGATATTGTCACTTAAATGTCCATTCACATATAAGACCCAAAACATCTTGTAAGTCCTTTGATCAATCCCTTCATTTGACTTGTATTCACAGATTTGCCATTGGTCTGTCCAACCTTTAATCCACCAAACTTACTCCATGGGGTTCGGCCATACATTTGGCCAAACCCAATGGTTCCTTTATCCATTACCGCATGGTTCTCCATTAGGGTATTTTAAACCTTTTAAATCAACATAGAACCATTACCAACTACTACTCATAAGCTTAGGCTATTTAACCCATTCATTATGAATTAGCATAAAGTCCATCAACATGCTTGGTTATTTACTGATATTATGTACATAGATACATACATGATTCTTGAATCAAAATCATACAACCCAATCAGTAAGCATAACCCTATGTAAACCAAATAAAAACCATAAAGTAACCCATGGGGTTCGGCCACTCACATGGCCGAACCTCATGGTTCTTTGAATCCAATTCTCCGAATGATCTTTCATCATTTATCATGCATCTTAGCTATAAAAAACAGCAACCATAATTCTATTTAAAATCCCATAGAAACCCCATGATATTGCATGGTTTCTAACTCTTTAAATTCGTAACAATCATCAATCTCTTTCATGGGGTTCGGCCATTCAAGTTGCCCGAACCCTATGTCCATGAATTGATCCTTCAAACATGCATTATGTGTTATTTAAATCATGCAATATCAGTATCATATTGCTGCCTTTAAACCTCTTAGAAACCATCTAATTAAATTCATACAAAAACAGTCCATAAAGGTCCATGGTTTCTATGTTTCCCAACATGAAAACCCACAATATTTTACATGGGGTTCGGCCCTCCATGGTGGCCGAACCCAATGATTATTTTCACTATTTTTAAACCTCCAATCATCATGTAATAAACAACATATTATTACTGAGTTCAAACCCTTTAAAAATTCATCTAAAAACCAACCCAATTTCATAGGGTTCGGCCATGCTTATTTGCCGAACACCATGCCCTTTGGTTTTGAAACATTTAATCATTCATCTTGGGTCTGAACCAAACATTCAAATCCATGTTTTAACCTTCTTAAAACATGCATTTTAAATCTAATACAAACATCTAATATCAGTCCCAACTTATATGGTTTTAACTTCCAAAAACCATCAAAACCAACCACTTGTTTCCATGGGGTTCGGCCATGCAAAGTGGCCGAAACCCAATGGTCCATTTCCATCTTTTTAATCCACTGATTTAGACCATAAAAACTTCAGCCTTTTCTGACATTCAGATACATGTTTATAATCCTTTCAATAACATGTATTTGATTCTTAAATCAAACCCAAAAATCAGTCCATAAAACCCATGGTTTTCATGTTTCCAAAACATGAAAACCAAGCAATCTTTCACATGGGGTTCGGCCCTTCATGGTGGCCGAACCTAATGGTTATTTTTACCATTTTAAATCCTCCACTAATCAAGGTTAAAACCCTAGTGTAATCGGCCATCACCATGGCCCAACACACACCCATTTTATTAACCAAAAGTTTATGGAAATACTTACCAAATTCCAAGCTTTTCTTATGCCTTTGCTCCTTGCCTTCTTTCTTCCTTTGTCTCAGTTGGTTAGAAGCATGAACCACTGGTGAAATCACCAAGATAAAATTCAGCCAATAGAGGTGTTCTTGAGAAAGGGAGAGGAGATGAAATTCCAAGGCTTTGCAATGATAAAATCGGCCAAATGAGGGTGCTGGCTGCTTTTGTTTAAACAGCCCCACATCACCCATTTACTCCTCATCAAACCTTGCACAAACCAAGGAGTCACTTGCAGCCAAGCAAAGCACCCCTTGGCACTTCCAACACACCCTTTGGCAGCCCCATGCAATCTTTTCTCATTCCCATGCATTTGCATTTATCATTCAACATGGAACTCACCAGAACAAGTCCCCAACATGTGGGACTTGTTTTGGTTGGTTTAAGACCAGCCAACCTCTTCAAATTCCCACTCAACTCATTGATTTACAGTCCCATTGACTTCCATTTTGACTCACCCAACTCACGTGTCCAACTCACCATACTTAATGCATTTCATTTAATGCGCTTGAGTTGACTCACTACTTGATTTAATTCCAACTCACTTCAGTCCCACTCAACTGATTTAACTCGTGTTTTAGCTCCCTTGAGGGTCCACACGGTCAACCTTAGTCAACACGACCCGTTGTTTCCACTTTTAGCTCCTTGACCCGTTTTTGACTCCATGACCCAATTATGATATTTTGGTCATTTGTAATTGATTTTTACATATGGATCAGGCCTACCCATTTTTCCTCCACTTGATTTCCAATCAAATAGGCTTAACCCCATTTAATTTAAAATCACAAAATGGTCAAATGATCCAGTAAGACCCGATGGGCCCCATTTGGGCCCTTTGACCCATTTAGCCATTTTTTACCCAATTGATGTAAATTACCCAACCAATCACACTTAACATTTATAATGTGCTCATAGGGTATTCATTTGAACAATGGGCCCCACTATTTCCTTATTTACAATCACATTTATTGAATTCACCAATCAGGGGCATTTTCATAATTATTCCAATCATTGAGAATTCTTTGACCCAATTAACCATTTTGACCCAATTTGATGTACATTACCCATCCATTATAATTTGACCCTTATAATATGTTCATAGGATCTTAATTTGAACAATGGGCCCCACCATTTTCTCATTTAACATCATAATTATTATATTTACCAATCCAGGGGTATTTTCATAATTATCCATCTTATTGAGAAATCGGGGTGTTACAGTTCTTCCCCGGAATAAAAGACCTTGTCCTGGCCGTAATTCCCATTCCGGTACGTCTACGCCAGTGGACATCTTGGCCCATATGTCATCCACTTCCAGGTCTGCTCTTTGTTCTTGTTCAATCTTGGTGACTATATTGGACTGTATGATCAAATTATACACACTTCCATGGTTGTTGATATAAAGATTGAACTCTCTAATGCTGTGCAACATCTCCCATTCCGTTCTGATCAAGCATGCTACCGATTCATGAGATAGGCGGCTGAGAGCATCCGCCACTTTGTTTGCCTTGCCTGGATGGTATCGAAGCTCAAATTCGTAATCCGCCAGATACTCCATCCATCTACGCTGCCTCAAGTTGAGCTCCTTTTGATCAAATAAATATTTTAAACTCTTATGATCAGAAAATACCTCAATTTTTTTGCCGTAAAGATAGTGTCTCCAACTTTTGAGTGCGAAGACCACTGCAGCTAGCTCCAGATCATGTGTGGGGTAAAGACGTTTGTGTATTTTTAACTGTCTGGACCCATAAGCCACCACACGGTGTTCTTGCATGAGTGAACACCCAAGTCCTTCTCCTGAAGCATCGCATTGCACTTCGTAACCCTTGCCCCTTTCCGGCAAAATTAAAACAGGAGCTCTTGTAAGTTTCTCTTTTAGAGTTTCAAATCTCCGGTTACACTAATCTGTCCATTCATACTTGACTCTTTTCTGAGTGATTCTAGTCAACGAAGACGCTATTTTGGAAAAATCCATGATAAATTTCCGATAACAACCCGCCAATCCCAAGAAACTACGAATTTCAGTTACATTCTTGGGGGCTTTCCAATCTTTCACTGCCGCCACCTTAGCCGGATCCACGGCTATTCCTTCCTCAGATATAACATGACCTAAGAAATTCACTTGAGATAGCCAGAATTCACACTTACTGGCCTTGGCATACAGTTTATTCTGCCTCAAAGTATTCAAAACTATCCGTAGATGCTCTGCATGTTCTTCCTGACTCTTGGAATATATCAGAATATCATCAATGAATACGATTACAAATTGATCCAAATAGGGACGGAAGATTCTGTTCATCAAATCCATGAACACCGCTGGAGCATTTGTAAGTCCAAATGGCATGACTACAAACTCGTATAGTCAATACCGCGTCCGGAAGGCCGTCTTCTCTATATCTCCCTCCCTAACCCGTATTTGGTGATAACCAGACATCAAATCAATCTTTGAAAAATGGCTGGAACCCATCAATTGATCGAATAAATCATCGATCCTGGGTAGAGGGTACTTGTTCCGGACTGTTAGCTGATTCAGCTTCCGGTAGTCCACGCACATCCGAAGTGAACCATCCTTCTTCTTCACAAATAGCACAGGTGCTCCCCATGATGAGGTACTGTTCTAGATGTAACCTAGCCTAAGCAATTCATCAATCTGCTTCTTTAGCTCCGATATCTCTGCTGGTGCCATCCTATAGTGTGGTAACGACACTGGTGCTGTGCCAGGGTACAACTTGATCTCGAAGTTAATCTCCCTCATAGGCGGTAAACCAAGAAGCTCTTTTGGAAATACATCCGCAAATTCTTGTACAATTTCCGGAAGTTCAGTAACTGGAGCTTTGTTTATGGTGATATTATTCAATACCACGTGGTTTAACCCTTCCTGCAATCCACTTTGTTTATCTGAACAAACTACTTATTGCTTGCCCTCGGGTGACATAAATGTCACTCTTTGACGATAACAGTCGATGTTGGCATGAAACTTAGCCAACTAATCCATACCGAATATAATATCACATTCAGACATGTCAAGCACTAGATAATTGAACTCAAATCGGAGTCCAGTTAATTCTGTGTTAACTGCCGTACATATAAGTCCCAATGCCGAATCTCCGACAGGGGATACAATAGTAAGTGTTGTGGCTAATCTTTGAACTAATGTACCGGTAGCAGTAATAAATGATGCAGCTATGAAGGAGTGTGATGCTCCAGAATCAAATAGTGCATATGCATAAGAACTACTCACTACCGCCATACCTTGTATCACAGCATGCTCCTCTTCTTCCGGAGAAGTTAGAGTAAATAATCGTCCAGCTCCAGCAGGGTTAGATCCTCGACCTCCCCGACTTTGCATTCTGCCCCCTCTGGAGTTTACTGGTCTAACTGGCGGACGAAATGATCCTCTGGAGTATGACAGCCTGTTGAGCTTTGGGCAGTCCTTTTTGTAGTGACCTGGTTGATCACAGTGAAAGCAAGTATTCACTCCTCGAGATGCTTGAGTGACTGCTATAGATTGAGTGGGCTGGTTGGGGCGAAAGCCCCCACTATATCCAACAGACGGCGAGGGTCTGCTGAAGTTCGATCTGAACTTCTTGTTGGGTTGATACGCACCCCTCCCACTCGGAGCTCGGCGGTTGTCCACTCTTGCAAATTCCGCCATTTCCTGTTCCACAATTGTAGCCCTGCTGACCACTTCCGCCAGTGTGGCTGCTTTGAACACGGTTACCCTGGCCCTAATGTTTGGCCGTAACCCACGTTCGAACTTGCGAGCCTTACGATATTCCGTGTCCACAACATAAAATGCATAGATTGACAGGCTGAGAAACTCTTGGTGGTACTCAGCCACCATCATTGAGCCTTGTACTAATGTCATAAAGGCTTGAATTTGTCGTTCCCTCTCTTCCTTCGGAAAATAACGCTCTAAGAATGTCGCTGAGAATTGCTCCCAGGTCATAGTAATTCTTTCTCTTCTTGGCACAAGTGTCTGCTGTCTCTCCACCACCTTCCACCATTTGGCAGCGTCATCTATCAGCTGTGACGCGGCCAGTAGGATTTTGTGAGCATGACTCTTGATATTCAACAGAGTCAGTATGTGAGAAATCTTCTCCAGCCAGTTCTCGGCTCCGACAGGCCCTTTTCTGCCCTCGAAGTAAGGTGGGCGCTGTTGTTGAAAATCCCTGACCATGTTCCGGTCATTATTTTCACTCGTGCTTCCCCCTCCATTCAGATGTTGTTGGAGGACAGAGGTGACTACAGCTTGAACCAAACTTTGTAGTTCAGGTGGTACGTAGGGTACCGTCACATTGCTGTTCCCTTCTTCCTCTCGTCGATATGACGAGTCATTACCTTCCTCTTCGTCCGGTCGATATGATGAGTCATTGCCTTCTTCTTCGTACTGAGAATGTTGAGATTCTTCCTTATCGCGTGATCGTTCATGAACAGATATCTCTTCGTCATGAACGGACCGCTCTCTTTCAGGTTCCGATGGCACCTTCTCATGCACCACCTTCTTGCGTTGGGTTACCACCTTCCCTTGTGGTGTGATAATGAGCACATCATCTTTCTTTCTATCGTCCTGACGGGTCCTTCTCTTTGATGCCCCCTCACCTAATCCGATTTGTAAAACTTTTTCTTTACCCTTCGGATCTTTTACCACCTTTTTCTGTGGCGCCATTTATTCCTAATTCATGGAAACATCATAGACTTAGTTTCCATTAACAGTATGCATTATATGCCATAAATCCTCATATAATCATAAAATCACATATTTTATATAAATTCAAACTTCATCTTTGTACAAAGGTGGGTAGGGTGAAACAAACCCTATGTATAATAAAATATGCACCCTTACAATATAACCCTTTTTTTAATACCCTTCATATTACTTCCTATCCTAGTCTTCCGTAGAAGATTCCGCATCATCAGCGACCTTGAAACGGTTATCAGGACACGTCATCGCCGTGTGCCCCAATACTTCACATGTTGTGCAGGGTATTAATCCGGGTCCTCCAATACAAGGAAAATTAGTCCTCGCCTCTCCATGCCCCGTGCAGTCCACAAACCGGACAGACAACTCCTAAAGGGTGAGGACAATACATACAGTTGTGGTCGTCCTGATTACACAACTCACACGTGTCGTAGGGATCTACCTCCCCTGTCGATTCCAATATTATAGGAAAATCTTCCATAGGATCCTCATAAAAGAATCCCAGATTCTCCTCTTCTTCCTCAAGAGGTTCCACTAACCAAGGAATATCTTCCATAAGATACTCGGGTAACGGTGCTAGATTCACCTCCTCCATTGGTGCTAAGTTCAATTCTTCCAATGGTGCTAGATTCCATTCCTCCTCCTGAAGATTCACATTGGCCTCCAGGTTGGTGTTGTTAGAAGCAGACACCAAATCTATGGGATTGCTAGGAGTTCCACTGTAACACTCTGAGTACTCCACATTACTCGACATATCTGTATCATATCAATAGAACACAAGAATATTCAACAACAATTCTAAATAAACCACACTTGATTTTCAGGGGAATCCGATCATGCATTATATCATGTACTTTGTTTGGGGAAGATTACCAAATCATCACTCTTTGTGTTCTTTTGTTTCTGGGGAAATCTCTAATTTCCTGTTGTTTGTTTCTCAGTGTGGGGATTTCAGGGGAGTGCATCCTACTTTGCTATGTTTGATATATCCAATTATGATGACTGTACTTTACTTTGCTATCTTTCATCGTCGTTCTCAGATTGATTGCTCAGTCTGAGTCACTCGAAGTAAATTAATCCGGCCCCCAGTCAGCGGACTCCGACGAGTCGGTCAGTTGGGATTCTTATCCGTCAGTGAGACATGAAACCGTTTTAATCTTACTTCGATGATTCAACTTCCCGTTTCGCTCTGATACCAACTGTAACGCCCCGCCCTTTCCGAGAAATCAGAGTCTAATTTTTTTTTAACATAATAATAAAACATCGGAAGAGAGCGGGCGGCGTCACGACGCGAGTTAAGTTCAGACTACTCAAGTCTGAACCTTAACAGGCCACCCATGTGTACATGAAATAGACCATGATAATGAATCACACATGGAACTAACATCAACATGCGGAAAAACCTAGATTAACTGCGGAATAGAAATACTAGATAGCAAGTAACAGTCTCAAATATTAATTAACATAAATCAACCATTCAAGTTATTAACCTAATCAAACCATAGCAGGTAAATTACTTATTACATGTCCAACAAATATAGTTCAAAAGACAGTAATATAAAGAAATCCAGTCCAACATTCAAGTGCTTAGGCTTGGCTCCCCTCCCGGTCAACGACCTTTTCCTTCCCTTTTCTTGTACCTGCATTCTCCTCTGTGGATAGAATTAGGGCGTTAGATCAACGGGCCCAGTAGGTTCCCGATCAGGGCTACCACATGATTAGCATATAAAATATGCATATATATCATAGTACATGATTAGTAAAAACAGGTAAAACAATGCTATGAAGTATGCACATGCAATGAGCCTCCCCCATCATGTACTTTCATAGCCATCACTTGACGTGCCTTGCACCGACAAGGTAAATCACAATACACTTTCATCTCTTTATCATTGACTTGGTTCATATCACGTATTAGTCCTCCTGGCGGGACTCTCATCGCCTAAGGAGACCGATGTGACTATGACCATCATGTTACTCCTCCTGGCGGGACTCTCATCGCCTAAGGAAGACGTAACCCATAAATTGCAACACTGTAGAACCTCAGTCATCATCCCATGTCCATGCATGAGATGCCAATGCTTTGTATGCCATTTGTAAATGCATAATATATCATTCGAAACCACATAAAAATATACAAAAGTCTCATAAAGAAAACTAGGGTAAAACTGTGGTTACAAGTAGGTAGGAAACCTACTTAAACTTTGCTTAAGTGTCCGTTCCTTTTTTAGCTTCACCCGGTCACGACTCACACATCGTTCAACTCTCGTCACTTTGTGATGTAACAATAAGTAAATCATACTATCATTTTAATGTCCATTCACATATAAGACCCAAAACATCTTGTAAGTCCTTTGATCAAACCCTATGTTTATTTAATCCAACTCATACAAACAATTCATAATCTCCAACAAAACAATCTATGGGGTTCGGCCATTCATATGACCGAACCCTATGATCCTCCTACTCAATGATCCCATCATTTGTTTACAAGTTAGGCTCTACTATTTAGCCATGTTAACTACATGGTTCAGCCATCCCATGGCCAACCCAAAACAGCAAGCTTCTTTCCATTTAACATACATAAGAAAACCCATACTCTTGGTCTATTCATCCCAAAAATAGCCCCATGGGGTTCGGCCATGCACATGGCCGAACCCAATGGTTCTCTTGATCTGATTGATCCCTCATCTTCCCATGATTATTCATGATTTAATCATGCTAAGCCAACCATGAATTATACATGGTTCAGCCACATAACCATCCACCAAAACAGTAATTTAAACTTCACCAAATCACATCAATTACTTACATGGGGTTCGGCCATCCAAGGTGGCCGAACCCTATGTCCATGTTTTGGTCTTTCAAACATGTTTTAGGTGTTATTTAAACATACAATATCAGTATCATCTTGCTGCATTTATACCACTTAGAAACCATCCGAATAAATTCATCTACTTGTCCCAAAAGACCATAATATTTCATGGGATTCGGCCATCCAAAATGGCCGATCCAAATGGTCCATATTATCAATTTAAATCTACTGTTTAAACCCATATTAACTTCAGTCCTTATGTCATTCAAATCCATGTTTTTAACCCTTTCTAAAACATGCATTTGAATCTTAAGGAAAACCCAAAGACAGTCCACCAAAGCTCTATGGTTTCCATGTTTCAAACACCTTAAAACCAACCATCATTTGCATGGGGTTCGGCCCTCCATGGTGGCCGAACCCTATGACCTTTGGTTTTGCATTTCTTTATCATTCAACTAGGTCTAAATCAAACTCCTTATTTGTGTTGTAACCTTTTTAAAACATATGCCTTTAATCATCTAAAAACAGTCCATGTTTCAAAACATGAACACCACCAATCTTTTACATGGGGTCCGGCCCTCCATGGTGGCCGAACCCAATGGTTATTTTCACCATTTTAAATCCTCCATAATCAAGGTTAAACATTGGTGTATTCGGCCATGACCATGGCCCAATACATACCCCACTTGTTTCATGTTATTAAACCAAAATAACATATAGATACTTATCAAATTTTCTAAACTTCCTCCTTGTCTTTGATCCTTGTTTTCTCCATTTTATTTATTCTTTCTTTCTTTAATTTCTTGCTGGTTTATACTTGACTAACTGGTGCCCAAAAACCTCTGCTGTTCAGCCAAGAAAACGAATTGGAGAGAGGGAGAGAGAGATGGGAATTCTTGGTTTTCTTTGTGTGAAAAACGGCCAAGTATGGTAAGGTTTTTCTTTTGTAGTTTCAGCCCTCAACTCCCATTCATCCTCCCTCATTTAATTTTGTTAAAACCGATGGGGCATTGGGTGTTAACCAAGACACCCCTTGGTGCCAAACATTGCATCACTTGGGAATGAACCATTGCATCCCTTCATGAATAGGTGCCGCCCCAACCTTGGTGTCTTTTGGCCTTGCCAAAGCACCCTTTCATACCAACGGCTGAGATTGATTCTGATTAATTGTTGTGTGAGATTACAACTCATTTCCATCTCCTCTTGACTCACTAAACTCGGAATGTTTTTATTCTAAACCAACTCATCCAACTCATCACATTTAATGCTCCATATTTGAGTCAACTCTTTTTTTAAATTAAACTCATTTCAAATCAATCTAACTCAAGCTGAATTAACTCACACTTGAGTTCAATTGAGGGCCCACATGGTCATCCGTGGTCAAACTAGTCAACCCGACCCGTTGGGTCCCCCTTTAGCTCCTTGACCCGTTTTTGACTCCATGACCCAATTATGGGTATTTTGGTCACTTGTAATTGGTTTTCACTTGTGTTTCAAGCCTACCCATTTTTGCTATGACTGATTTCCTATCAGTTCAGCTTGAATTCATTTAATTTGAGCTTACACAATGGTCAAATCATCCATTTTGACCCATTGGGTCCAATTGAGCCATTTGACCCATTTAGCCATTTTCGACCCAATTGATGTTCATTACCCATCCAATCAAATTTGATATTTAGAATGAGCTCATATGACCTTAATTTGAGCAATGGGCCCCACCATTTCCTATTTTGACATCACAAAATAATTAATTTAATAACTCAGGGGCATTTTCGTAGTTTTCCACTTCATTGAGAAATTGGGGTGTTACAACAAGTATGATATGGTATATTATATCTGGATTTTATATACTAACCCATGTGTTAGCCCTAATTGGAATACCTACAGGGCGCGTTGTCTAACGCCCTACTTCTACCCTAGTTGATAACACAGGAAAGGGAACGGAACGAAGACGTGATTGGAGTCAAGCTTAGGAGCTTGGATGATTAAGCTATATGTTGTTTATGTTATTCGGAATTGTAATAATGTAGATTTATTTGCTATGGATTGGATGGCTAATGTTTGGATATTTATGTTATAATAATTATTATTAAGTGTTGGACTACTTTGCTATCTAAAATTGAATAGGATTGTCATCCTATTGTTATTCCGCATGTATGATTTATTCCGCAATTATAAACTTAATACGTGTGAACCATTTTAGTGGACTTGGTCCACGTACATGTATGGCTGGCCAGTTAAGGGACGGGCTTTGGAAGCTCGGACTTAGCTCGCGTCGTGACGTCTCGCTCTCTATCACTATTTGATTATAAAAAAAAAAATACACTCTAATTTCGAGTGAAAAGGGCGGGGTGTTACAATTCAGCCCATGGTGGTGTCTCTTCATGGCACCACTTGTAACTCCCATTTGCATTTAACCATAATCCTTTATGCTCACTTGGGAGTTTCATCCATGGGATGAAATTCCCAAGGCTCCAACGGTGTTGCCATTGTTTAGCTTGTGTAACCGCCACCTCTCCATTATTGGACTGTTTGGGAGTTTCATCCATGAGATGAAACTCCATGTCGTTTCATCTCCCATGTCCCAACAATATGCTTGATGCTTTATGTAACCGTCCACCTCCCTTGATTCTCATCAATGCCCCATGTGGGGGTTTCATCTTTGAGATGAAACTCCCCCTTGCTTCCCTCCAACGTGTGGACGACTTTATTTAAATTTGAAATGGCAAAACCCCCCATTTCTCCATTTATGATTCAAGTGGGATCCATGAGATGAACACCCATTCCAACTCATTTACTCAACTCATCCTTTTTAACTCATTAATTTAAAGCCAACTCACTCACTTGACTCCACCTAATTATTTGACTTCCTTTCCAACTTAAATTAGTCCCAATTTAATTAGGCTTGGACTCACTTGGTGGTCAATCAAGTCAACCACGACCCATTGGATCCGAATTGGGCCTTTTGACCCAAATAAATGCACCTTACCCATTTACTTTAAATTGATCCTTTTAACATGAACATTGGGTCTTAATTGAATAATGAACCCCACAACTTACCCATCTAAGGTCATATCCTTTTAATTTACCATTTCAATGGAAATTTCCGTAAATATTGATAAACTGAAAATCTGGGGTATTACACAATGGGTCGTGGTTGACTTGGTTGACCACCAAGTGAGTTCAAGCCTAATTAAATGGGGCTGAATTAAAATGGGAATGCAATCAAATGAGTGAGTTGATCTTAAAGTGATGAGTTAGGTGAGTTGGAATGAGAGTTTCACCTCATGGATGAAACTCCACATGGAGAGATAATGGAGGTGGACAGTTACACATTTCAAATTCAAACAAGGCACAGTTGGAGCCTTGGAGTTTCATCTCATGGATGAAACTCCCACATGGAGAGATAATGGAGGTGGACGGTTACACATTTCAAATTCAAACAAGGCACACGTTGGAGCCTTGGAGTTTCATCTCATGGATGAAACTCCCACATGGAGAGATAATGGAGGTGGACGGTTACACATTTCAAATTCAAACAAGGATACACATTGGAGCCTTGGAGTTTCATCTCATGGATGAAACTCTCACATGGAGAGATAATGGAGGTGGACGGTTACACATTTCAAATTCAAACAATTTTGATATTCACTCTCTCCCTCTCCCTCTTGGCTGTTTCTCTCCCTACCCTCTCTTGGCCGATCACTCCTCAAGATCAAAGACATAGAGTTTCATCTCAAAGTTCTATCATTCTCACACAAGGCCGAACTCTCCCTCTCTCTCAAGTTTCACTCTCGGCCAAAGAACTAAGAAGGAAGGAGGAAGAGGCTAAGGAAGGAAAGGATCGGAAGAACAAGTCAGAGCAAAGGAAAATCGGAGAAGTTGCTGAGCTGGTAGGTATTTTGATTAAATTTGGTTTAAAGTAAGGAACCATAGGGTTCGGCCATACATGGAAGAAAATTAGGGGATGATTATGGTATTTTAATGGAAAGGAGGAACCATAGGGTTCGGCCATAGTGCATGGCCGAACCCCATGAAAGAACATTGGTTAATTTTAAATGGAGTTTGAAGGGTAAAAATCATAAGTGTATGTGTATGATGTTAAAAGGATTATAAGCTTGGATAAATGACTGTTAAAGGAAGATTATGAACCATAGGGTTCGGCCATGGTGTATGGCCAAACCCCATGGAAGGTTATTAATAATTTTAAAAAGGATGAAAACCATGGAGGGTTATGATGTTTTAAAAGGATTTAAAAGGGAGGTATTGTTAAAGACATTAGCTATGTATAAAGGATGGAAAAGAAGGGCACAAAGCCAAAGGGTGAGGTTTGGCCATGTTGTATGGCCGAACCCCACCAAGTAATATTTATGGATTTAGGGTTTTCTTAGATATTGAATTATGTGGATTGTTTAATATTTTAATGGGCTCCAAAACATGAAAATGGTAGATGCATGTTAAGGATTTTTAAATGGACTTAAAAATGGTAATGGATTCAATGGAGAAATTGGAATTTAGACATCATAGGGTTCGGCCATGGTGTATGGCCGAACCCCATGAACCTTCTTAAATGGGTCATTTGTGGTTCTATGTATGTGTAAAGGAAGGGATTATCAAAACAAGGAATAAAGGGAATTATTGGAGTTTTATGTTATGATTTGAATCATTTATGAATCATTTATGGATCTAGTTTATGATCAATTTTGGACCTAAGCATGAAGTGATGGGAATAATGGCAAATGTGTAAATATGGGAGAAAATGATAGATCATGGGTTCGACCATGGTGTATGGCCGAACCACATGAGGAATGTGTTTGGTGTACTTAGATTATTATTAATGTTAAATAATTGTTGCATAAGTGATGAGATTAGTGAATCAAAGGATGAATGGTCTTGGACTTAATTAAAAGATTAAAGGACTTGAAAAAGGGACTGAAATCAAGATCAACATAGCTGAACCCCACTAAGGTGTATTTGGTGGACTTAGGGTTTTTAAAGTGGTCTACTTGTATATGATTGGTTAAATCAAAAGAGGGACAAATTCAAGGGGGTGAGGTTCGGCCATGTTATATGGCCGAACCCCACAAGGTTGTGCTTATGGACTTAGACCTAATGTTAAATCAAATGGAATATGGGATTGACTTGTTGATATTAACAAGGTGACGGGACCTCATAAACGGTGCATGATTGTGAGTAGTTTCCGGTTTAAGAAGCAAGGACATTTTAGTGGTCTTTGGAAGGATTCTACCTTTTGAAAACATGGTTTATGTATGATGGTTTTTATCTTATTTTGATGAATTTATGTTGTAAAAGATATGTTCCAAACGTGAGTTTTAATGCTATGTTTATATTATAAAATAGCATGTGTTTCATTAGCATCTCATGCACGGCATGGGGTGAAGGATATGTAACCGGAGGGGCCACACTCCGTCGGGGGGTCCGAAAGACCACTGTGGGGATACCTTGATGTGCATTTTCCATCAAGAAGAAACCGGAGGGGCCACACTCTGTCGGGGCGTCCGAAAGACCAATGTGGGGGTACCTTGATGATGAGAATCCCATCAAGAGGTTATATGTACTTGTGATGGGTGGGACTCATTGCATTTAACATCATGACATGGCATTATTTTATATAGTTTTGACATTATGTTATTATATATGATTTGTACTAATCATGTGTAGACCCTAAATGGAATACCTACTGGGCGCGTTATTCTAACGCCCTACTTCTACCCTAGTTGAGGATACAGGAAAGGAAAGGGATGATGAACGTAATCGGAGCCAAGCATAGGAGCTTGGACATGTGATTGGATTATATTTGTGTTTAAGTTACTCATGGACATGTAATTTGAGTAGCTAGATTTCGGGCATGTAATAATTTAGATAATTTTGCTATGGTTTGAATGCTTTGTTGGATATTTAAGTTAAGTTTAATTATGGTTTAGACTTGAAGTACTTTGCTATCTAAAAAGGAATAGATTTAGGTTTTATTATAATCCGCAGTTTATGATTTATTCCGCAAGTTAATATATTATTATGTGTGAACCGTTTTCATGGACTTAGTCCATGCACATATAGGGTTGGCCAGTTAAGGGTCGGACTTTAGAAGTTCGGACTTAGCTCGCGTCGTGACTTCCCTCTCTTCATCTCACCCTTTATTTTTTTTTAAAAAAAAAATAGACTTTGATTTTCTGAAAGCTAGTGAAAAAGGGCGGGGCGTTACATGTACTTGCTCAAGGGGACCGCCCGGCCCCTCCGCGATCGGAGTACCTAAAAGGTAAAGGGTGAGCTTTCCAGCCCGTGTCAGCAACTAGCATGTGTCACATGTATGAAATATAGTGAACATAATAATAGATAGAATGTCTCTGTACATGAGTGCCCAAACATACCACTAACCAATGGTCCCACTGACCAGTCTGAGATATCACCTCCATAACTCACAATAGTCCTCCAACAACTCCAATCTCCCTACCAATACAAACGGGAGACCATACAAATATACAACCGTCTCAACTGCCGGAGCATAACGGGAAACCCAATCTCAAGGGGCAGGCACCTCAACCGCAGGAACGTAACGGGGAAACCCACATCTCTTATGGGGTCTCGACCACCGCAGTGTAATGGAGAAGTCCTCCCAATACCCAAACCATCATTTCATCATAAACATATACATTTTAAACAACTCCTCCATCTCAACACCCAACGGAACGTTGTCTGTTGTGGGTTACCTTCCATGCATGTACATGATATCAAGTCATATCTAACAATACAATCATGTTCTGATATAATTAATCAAGACCAATGATACATGCATCGTGCGTAACAAGAGTATGTAACAGGTTATCTAGATACATGTCTCCATGCTCATCATGATCATGCCATGTCATAAATAAATACATTATAAACTTTCAAGCATTGTACTCAATATCCAACGTACATATCACTCCCATCATAAATTCACATACACATTGTGATTGAACCCGAACATATTATCAACAATTTTTTAACATCATGTCCAATATCTAACACATATTTTATTCATTATGAGTTCATTCCCTTGTAATAACTAAACAACCATGTGACCAGTAAGTTTCCAAGTTCAAATAATTACCCATCCGATTATAATTCTCCATTAACCGCATATAGTTGACATGAGTGCACCCAAACGGGTCCCTTGCCACATGTTCATTTCAACAATTCCCTTACCGAGTGGCTTGATAAACGAAGGGCCCCATTCAAGTCACTACATGTCCAAGATTAAAGGCTATGTAGATGCGGAAGCATGTTAAAACAGTGATAAGTCCCCCCACAACGAGTGTAGAGTCGAAAATCCGAAGCGAGCAAACGGCTTGATGGGTTGAAGAGATCTCAATCTGTTAAAATAAGGAAGAATGAATAAGTAAATAAGGCAAAACAGGCTAAAACGAGGTCGGACAGAAAACGGCCCTAAAATTTGGCCAGGCCCCAAACATGCTTAGCCCAAAGGGTCAGGCCTACAAGAACTGGGTTGGGCCAAGTCTGGACGTAACTGGGCCAGATCAGGACCGAGTCGGATAGGAACTGGTTGGGACCGGCCGAAGGTGGGCATATCGGACTAGGCCAGACCCAACCGAAATCCAAGAGAGAGTTGCCCAGATGCCTAGCTGAGTTGGTTCGGGACTCAGCCGAACTGACTTAGTTGCTCAACTTAGTTAGAGAAAGGGAAAAGATGGGGAAAAATCATGAAAATCTAGGAAACCCAATGAAAACCAAGGAAAACCATTGAAAATCAATGAAAACCATTGAAAATAAAGGAAACCCAGTGAAAATCAAGGAAAGGCACAGAGAAATCGGGGAAAACCATAGAGGGTTAAGGGTGGAGAAAAGAATGGGAGGACAGATTGAATAGGAAGAGGAAAGGAGAGAGAATGCATACCTGGAGATGACTGATATGGCGAGAAGGGGAGGAAACGGCACCTCGGGATGTGAAGGAGGGGCGTTGGGCTCCAATCGATCAGAGAGTGAGAGAGATGGCCGCTTGCACCGACGAAGAAGGGGGTGTTGTTTAGTTACTAGGGTTTTGGGTTGGGTTTTATTTTTCTTTCTTTTTTTCTAAAAAAAACAAAAATCAAAGTTTTAAAATTTCTTTTCAAAATATTAAAATACAATGAATTCGAAAACCCAAAAAAAACTCAAATACTAAACGTCGATCGGGAAAACATGTGATTTTTCATGAGATTATATAACAATTATAAAATTACCAAAGCCCCTTTGAGTTTCCCGAACTCGAAATTAGGCAAACTGGGGTTACTACTGAGCCCACACTCTCCTCAACACTATCAAAATCCTGCAAACAACTCGGAGATCCAAAAATCTCTCCAAAATCGAGTAAATCAGGACGGGTCGTTACAACACTACCCCCTCAAAGGAAATTCTTCCTCGAATTTCAAACTGAACTTATACCTCTAGCCTCAAACAAGGCGGGGAATTGTTTTTGCATCCTCTCCTCATTCTCTCAAATAGAAGTCTACCTGCCCTTGGGCTGCCAAACCACTAAAACCAGGTAGATAATGTTGCCACAGAGCCTCTACTCCCTCGAATCCTCAATCAGTACTGGTCCTTCTTCATAGGTAACGTCGTTCCTGATCTCCACATCTTCTAAATTGATCACATACGACAAATCTTGATGTAAAAACTACAACCACAAACTCCAAATCATGCGTAGGATAATTATGTTCATGGGTCTTAGGCTGTCTTGAACCGTAGGCTACCAATTTTCCATTCTGCATCAGTAGACAACCCAAACCACCACCAGAAGCATCACAATAGACCGCATAGCTATGGCCCCTCTCTCGTACTACTAATACTGGAGTGAAATTCCAACTCTCATTCAGCCTCTGGAAAGCCGTCTCACAAGCTTCGTCCCAGATGAACTGTACATCCTTGCGGGTCAAACTTGTCATGGGTGTGGCGATCTTGGAGAAATCCTTGATAAACAGTCGATAATAACTCACTGGACCCCAAAAAAATACTGTGGATATCAGTCACACTTCGTGGCCACTCCAACTTCAGAATAGCCTCAACCTTAGTCGGATCCACGGCCACACTGTTAGCTGACACCACGTGTTCGAGAAACTGAACTTCTGGCAACCAAATTTTACATTTGTTGCATTTCGCTGAAGTGTGTGATCTCTCAAGACATGAAGTACCACTCTCAGATGCCGTTCATGATCCTCCTCTGATGGTGAAAATACCAAGATGTCGTAGATGAATACCACTACAAACCGATCCAGGTACGGCCTGAATATCTTGTTCATTAGAGCCATGGACGTTGCCAAGGCACTAGCCACCCAAACGGTATCACCACGAACCCGAAGAGTCCAAAACGAGTGCGGAAGGCGGTCTTCCCAATGCCACACTCCCGCACCCTCAACTGATGGTAACCCGATCGAGAGTCTTCCTTATAGGAACACTTGGATCCTCTCGACTTGTCAAACCGATCATCAATCCTTGGCAGCGAATACTTGTTCTTCACTATAACTATGTTCAACTGCCGATAGTTGATGCACAGTCTCATTGAGTCATCTTTCTTCTTAGCAAACAACACCGGTGCACCCCGAGATGAAGTGTTATGCCGAACGAAGCCAAGAGTCTCTAACTCCCTGAGTTTTTTCTCTAACTCCAAAGTCCCTGCCGATAATCAAAGTACAAACTCATAGATCCATCCTTCTTCTTAGTTAACAAGGCCGGTGCGCTCCAAGGAGGACGCTGGGTCAATTGTAGCCAAGAAACTCCAACTCCCCGAGCTAACACTTCAGCTCCAAAACCCCTACTAGCACTACCCAATAATGAATAATCGAAACGGATGTCACATTATGGGAGCATATCCACAACAACCCTATCTCCTGACGTGCTAGTAATCCAAGAAACTCCTTTAGAAAGACATCCAGAAACCCACAGACCCCGCGAGGCTTCTCAACCTCTGCCAACCCCAAACTCTCTCTTGACTCAAGGTAGTCACCAAATTGCATAAATCCTCCAAGAGCAGACTGTAAGTTGCAAGCCACTCGACGAAAGTATCAACCAAAAGGAACTGACCCATCACCCACCTACAGCAACAGCCCAAGGTAACTCGAAAGGGAGACGACCAATCCATCCCAAGATGACGTCGAAATCTGACATCTCCAAAACTCGCAAACGGACCTCCACCATTAACTCTAAAGGTCGAAACTCCTTGCCTACAAATCAGATCCACAACCAGTGAAACTTAAGGTGAAAAGAGTGGGGAGCACTAGAATCAAACACTAAGATGGCCAAGGGCCATGAAGAACCCATGTACCCACTGGAGCCTCAACGGTCAACCTACCAGTCTGACCCAAACAAGCACCTAACCACATCAGAACTACTCCTAGCCATAACACTGGACCTGCGGGAGTCTTAGAGTCAACACACAACCATTGGCTCGGCCCCCAGGCACTCCTCGTAGTACTAAGCTCAAAACAGGCCAAACTAACAACTCAAACATACCAAGCTCATCACCTCTCATGGAATTCCATCGGTTATCTACAAAGTAAGCCTACTGGACTCACTCGGTAGCCACCCATAGATTTCCAAAGAATTTATCTCATACCAAACAGTCACAAGCGAGACCCGCAAACGGTGCCCTCACTGTTTAAACACGAGCCCTCTTGTGACTCCATCACGGTGCTCAAGCCATCCTGAAAATACCATCAACTCGCCTCCAAGGTGAGGTCTCCTCTTAACATGGGTCCCACCGAAGAACGCCACTGATTACACTAGGGACTAAGGCCAACATGGCTCAAAACCTAGAGATTTGTATCCCACAACTCCAGTGACCACGTCACAGTGCTCCAGACACTCAAACGAGCGGTCTATCTCGCCACAGACTCACTCACAAATCAAACGTTGGAGTCTCAAATCGAACGAGAATCAACTACAAGACTTGTCTCAAGTATCCCACTCGAAAGATAATGCATCAAGTACACTGCACAAATTTAGGTTGTCAACGCACTACCCAATGACCCAGTTCCATCTACCCTATCACTCACGAGATGAACTTAATCTCTAATCATCTTCACATGTCTACGTCCCATGCACAGCACGAGAGTTGAATAGTGCTCTGATACGAACTGTCCATCTACGGGCGCATCATCTCCGAAATATCTCAAATGTCGCTAGGGACGGATTGTAATACCCTAGATTTTTCAATATAACAATATTTACGAAAATGCCATTGGATTTATGAATTAAAGGGTTATGATCGTGTAATAGCCCGTAATTTTTTAATCAATGAATATGTGGCTATTATTTGTTTTAATGATGGAAATTGGGAAATTTAATGGAATAGATGGTAAATGGATCAAAATATGGGCAATGGCCCAAGTATGGTCCAATGGACCATGGATTGGATTAAATTCATTTAAAATGGTCAATGATGGTTAATTGGGCCAAGGATGGTCAAATTGGGCCCAATACCCATTTGGGACCCAATGGGCCAAGAGGATTTAAGCTCCAAGGTAAATGGATAGGAGGGAATTTAATTGGGCCATGGGCCCAATGGTGATCCAATAAGAGGAATGGATTTAATTAAATTTAAATCACCTAAGTTAGAATTTATTAAACCTAGGTGACATGGCCGAATGGGACCCATGTCCACCTCACCAAATGAGGTGGCGTGTGGACCAAGGATTGGTGGGGCCGGCCACCATGGTTGAATTGGTCAACCATGGGTGGATACATAGAGGGAATTTAAGAGAATGGAATTAGGTTAAGTGGGAATTAATTAACCTAAGTGAATTATCTAATTAATTAAATAATTAAACTATTCAAAAGGTGGTCAAATGGTCAAAATTGGAAGACCAAACCAGCTTATCTCTAAGGCCAAAACCGTTTGCTAGTAGTGGTGTATCCCAACCACCACCACTAAGCATGGGAGCCCATGCTTGGTTGGTGGGAGGAGTTAATGATGGAGTGTAATTTAAGTAACCAAAGGGATGAGATGAGTTTTCATCTCATTCTCTCCATCCCACTCTCATTTCACTCTCTCCCTCTCTTGCTCCCTCTCATTGCCGTCCCTCACACCCCAAGGAAAGAAGAAGAAAAATAAGAAGAAAAGAGAGGAGAAGTGCAAGCAAAAGCCCACCATTTCAAGACCAAGATTTAGGCCATTCTTTCTCACCATTCTCTCCTCCTCTCCCTCTCTCAAACACACTCCATCATAGCCGAACCCAAGCATTGGGGATACCATTGATCAAGCTCATCTTGGCCGACCAACCAAGGAGAAGAAGAAGGAGAAAGGCCAAGGAATCTAAGAGGAGAAAGAAAAGTCGGAGGAGCCGTCGGATTGTAAGTATCTCTAAACAAGATATTAAGTTTTTATGGTTTAAAAATGGAATCCATTTCTTAAATGGTGGCCAAAAATATCATGGGCCTTGGATTTTAAAAAAAATCCATCCAAAAGATGAAATGAGAAATGGACAAAATGGGAAGGAGAGATTAAGAAAAATAAATGGAGGTATTAAGGACATTATGTAATAAGGTTTATTTAAACATGGAAGTGTGGATTTTTTAAGGGATCATAGACCATAGGGTTCGGCCATGTAGTATGGCCGAACCCCATGGTAGGTGATTAAGTGATTTTAATGAGGATTATAAAGAATGGAAGCCATGGAGGATGATTTATGATTGTTAGGGTTTTAATGATTAAATGTGGTAATTTTTAAAGGGATTGTAAATGAGAAATTTATGGGAGATGTGAATCATTTTTTTTTTTTTTTGTGGCCTTAAAAGGCATGAATGAATGATGGACCATGAACATTATGGTGATGGTGTTAGAATTTTAATGGGTTTAGAGAATGGAGGCTATGTTAAGTGATTAATGATTTTTAAAGTTTTAAATGAATGAATGTTAGTGGTTTTTAAAGGGGTTTTTAAATAAGGAAAACCATGGAGAGATTTTATGGATGGAATGCTTTGAACCCTATGGTAATGTATTCATAATTTTAATGGATATGAAAAGATGGAAATAATGTTTTAAAAATAAAACCATGGAGAGATTTTGGTGAACTTAGGTGTTTTGGAACCATGGAAAAATATTGGGGAGTGATGATAGCTTTGATGGACTTAAAATGAAACTAATGGTGATAAAAAGGGGTGATTTGAATGCATGATGGAAACCACCTCAAGGAAGGACTTATGGTGGAGCTAAATGATGTATATAGACCTAAGAAAAATGGGGAAAAAGGACATCATGGGTTCGGCCATGGTGTATGGCCGAACCCATGACCCAATTGTAGGTCATTTTATGGGCTAAAATTGGTAATATGCATATGGATTAATTAATGGGGATTAGATTAAGTAAAGGACTGTTTTTAATAAATTTATGTCATGGTTGGTGGGTCATTAAAGGATCCAAGTCTATGGATCAATTATGGGCCTAAGAACGGAGGAATGAAATGAGAACTTAACCATGGAGGAAGAGTGGCAAAACCGTAAATAATGGCCAAATTCAAGAACCATGGGTTCGGCCATGGTACATGGCCGAACCCCATGGGAGATGATCATGGACTTAGGGGCTCTAAGTAACAACCTTATGTGTGATTAATAAAGCCTAGGGTGCTGGTTTTTAGACCCATGTAATTAAAATAATTAATGGATTAAATGGGACCCACAAACCTAGTTAGTGAGGTTCGGCCATGGTGTATGGCCGAACCCCGCTAAGGTATGATTAATGGATTTAAATGGTTAAAAGCATGAGCTGATTATTCATATGTAATAAGGTATCGGACAACGCAAGTGGTGCGCGTATCGGTGACCAGATTATCGGACGGAAACGTAAAGGGACATTAGTCGGTATTCGGTAGGATTCCTACCTTTTTGTAAGCCATGGGTTATGTGTTGTGTGATGGTTTCTTGATTTATTTTTGATAATTATATGATTTATCTTATGATGAGTTTTAAGGCTATGAATTATATGATAATGCTATGAATTATATTTTAAGGTTATGCGTTATATGTAAAGGCTATGAATTATATATTAAGGCTATGAGTTATATATATTACATAGCATAATGCATTTACATCTCATGCATGACATGGGCGGGAAAATAAAGAAACCGGAGTCCATGCTCCATCGGGGAGATGGAGAAGCAAACATGGGGATAGCCTGATGTGCTATAACGGAGTCCATGCTCCGTTGGGACGACCGAGAAGCAAACATGGGGATATCTTGATGTGTTGAGATATAACCGGAGTCCATGCTCCGTCGGGGCGACCGAGAAACAAACATGGGGATATCTTGATGAGGTTTTTCCATCAAGGGGGACTTTATGAATGATTGAAAAAGGACAATGGTACGATGGTAATGGATGATGGGTGGGACTCATGACATAGGCACCCATGGCATGACATTGATTTCATGTTTTGTTTGATATTATTCCCTATATGCATTATTATCACTAATCCTTGTGTTAATCCTACTCGGAGTCCTACTGGGCGCGTTGTCTAACGCCCTACTTCTACCCTAGCTGATGACGCAGGAGACGGCAGAAACGGTGGACGCGACGGGAGCCAAGCTTAGGAGCTTGGGAAAGCGAGCTACTTAGTTTACTTAAGATTTATTTTGGAAATATAATTTGAGTAGCTTAGCTCGTCGGTCTGTAATAATTTATATTTCGTACTATGGTTTGGACTTTACTTTCGGATGCTATCATTTTGAAGTAATTTAGTAATTTAAATGATGTAACCTTCATTGCTATCTAAAACTGGTAGGATAGATTCTATTATAACCCCGCTTAATGTTTAAATTCTGCAAGCTTTCTTCTACGTGTGAACCGTTCTTCGTGGACTTAGTTCCACGCACACGTAGGGTTGGCCAGTTAAGGGCCGGGCTTTAGAAGCTCAGACTTAACTCACGTCGTAACGTCCCGCGCTTTTTGTCACTCTTTATTTTCAAAAAAAAAAAAAATTAGACTCTAATTTTGATGAAAAAGGGCGGGCATTACAGATCGTAGATGAGAAAATGGTGGGATCCATTGTTCAAATAAGACCTAATGTAGGTGTTATGGGATTAAATTAAATTAAATGGGTAATGTACATTTTTTCCGGTCAAAGAGGTTAAATGGGTCAAAGGACCCAAATGGGACCCAATGGGTCGTGAATGACATGATTAATCATTGAGTGAGCTCAAAGCTTAATTGGTTTAAGTTTCATTAAATATTTGAGTTGGTTTGAGTTGAAATAAATAATGGAGTTTAGTTGAGTTGAATTTATGAGTTGAGTTACATTAAATTGATAAGTTAAATGGGTTGAGTTGAGAAAGGTAAATTAATTGTAAATGTGTGAAGTATGTGAATGAGAGTGGAGTGTCTTAATTCTAATTTTAAAACAATGAAAAACGTTGGCTGCATGGTTATCCCATGCATGTAATTCCTAAGATAGAGATGAATGATAATGGCGTTATATGGGAGTTACATATGTGAGAAATGTATTTCAAATTCAAGTCTATATGCACGTTGGAATGGCATGAGGATTCATTCCATGCATGGGTCTTCAAAGGGACAACCAATGGATGGTTGGGTGGTCCAAAGATTAAAGATCAAAACCGTTGTGTTCAAGGAGTTGCATCTCATGGATGAAACTCCCATTTGGGCAATTGATGATGAGTGGCGGTTACACAAGGTTAACCAAGGGCTAGCCATTGGAGCCTATGAGAGTTTCATTTCAAAATGAAACTCTCACTTGCAGTGGTAATGAAGGATGGATAATGTGAGGAATGCATACAGCAAGATGGTCTTGGAAAGCCGTTGGATACCTTGGGAGTTTCATCTCAAGGATGAAACCCCAAGGAAGGTATTAAACAAATGAGAGTTACAAAGTGTGTTCACATTTGGAGAGGTAATAAAGAAGGGTTGTGTAATGGCCCGGAATTTTTAAATCAATATATATGTGGCTATTATTTGTCTTAATGATGGAAATTGGGAAATTTAATGGAATAAATGGTGAATGGATCAAAATTTGGACAAAGGCCCAAGTATGGCCCAATGGACCATGGATTAGATTTAAAATCATTTAAATGGTCAATGATGGTCAATTGGGCCAAGGATGGTCAAATTGGGCCCAATACCCATTTGGGACCCAATGGATCAAGATAATGTAAGCTCTAAGGTAAATGGGTAAGGGTGAATGTAATTGTGCCATGGGCCCATTGGTGATCCAACTAGTTGGAATGGATTTAATTAAAATTAAATCACCTAAGTTGGTGATGAATTGACCAAGGTGACATGGCCGATTGGGACCCACCTTCACCTCACCAAGTGAGGTGGTGTGTTGACCAAGGATTGGTGGGGCCGGCCACCATGGTTGAATTGGTCAACCATGGGTGGAATAAAGAAATTAGGTTAAGTTGAAATTAATTAACTCAAGTTAATTATCTAATTAATTAAATAATTAAACTATTGAAAAAGTGGGTCAAATGGTCAAATGGAAGACCCAAACAATTTTATCTCCAAAGCTCAAAAACGTTGGGCTTGGTGGTGGTTTATTCTAACCACCACCATTAAAGCATAAAAAATCCCATGTTGGTTGGTGGAAGACTTAATGGTGGAGTGTAAGTTACACAACCACATGAAATGAATCTTATCCCTTTTCTCCATCTTTTTCCATCTAACTCTTTCACTCTCTCCCTCTCTTGCTCTCCACCACCGTCCCACACCAAGAAGAAAAGAAAAAGAAAAAACTAAGGAGAAAAGAAGAAGAAGACTTAGAGAAGGGAAGTGCAAGCAAAAGCCACCACTTCAAGACCAAGATCTAGGGCATTATTTCTCACCATTCTCTCTCACTCTCTCAAACACACTCCATCTTAGCCGACCCAAGCTTTGATGCTTTTCATTTGATCAAGCTCATCTTGGCCGACCAATCAAAGAGAAGAAGAAGAGAAAGGGCTAAGGAAATCAAGAGGAGAAAGAAAAGCCGGAGGAGTCGTCGGATTGTAAGTAATTCTTAAACAAGAATTTTACATTTTAAGGATTAAGAGGTAATTATGGAACCCATTTCTTGGATTGGTTGGTGACCAAATTGTTATGGGCCTTGGATCTCAAATCCATCCAATGAAAGGAGGAAGAATGGGCGAACCCTAAATGGGTAAATTAGGTTAAGAAGAATAAAGGAGGTACTAAGGACATTATGTAATAAAATTTATTTAAGCATGAAATGTGTGTGATTTTTTGAAGGAATCATGGTGAGTAGTTAAGTAAGCTTAAATGGGGTTTTTAAGATCAAAACCATGGAAGGGGGATTTATGATTTTAAGGTGTTAATGAATAAATGTTAGTGAAGTTAAAGCGTTTTAATGAGGAAAATTATGGAGGGTATTAATGATTTTTTTTTTAATGGCCTCAAGAGTGGTGGAAAAGAATGACCCATGAACCATGGGTTCGGCCATGGTGTATGACCGAACCCTGTGGTGATGTAGTAGGAATTTAATGGGGTTCTTAATGAATGGAAACCAAGGAATATGATTTATGATTTTTAAGATTCTAATGATTAATTGTTAGTGATTTTAAAGGAGTGGAAATAATGTTTTAAAATGTAAAACCATGGAGAAATTTTGGTGAACCTAGGTGTTTTGGAATCATGGAAAAATATTGGGGAGTGATGGTAGGTGGTTAAGGATTTAATATGGGTTTTAAAAGAATGGAAGCCATGGAGGGTGGTTAATGATTTTAGGATTTTAAATGAATGAAATGTGTGTGATTTTATGGAGGGAATGCTTTTGAACCTATGGTGATGTATGTGTAATGATGATGGGTTTAAAATTATGGAAATTGATGGAGAGAGGTAATTGGACCATAGTGATGATGAGGGAATGTTGGCAACCTTAATGGATTTTAAATGTAGTTAGTGATGATCAAAATTAATGATTTAAATGCATGATGTAAACCACTTTATGGAGGGACTTATTTTGAGTCTAAATGTGGTAAATAGGCCTAATAAAATTGGGGAAAAGACATCATGGGTTCAGCCATGGTGTATGGCCGAACCCATGACCCCTTTTGTAAGTCATTTGTGAGTAAATTTGGGATTATGTATGTGGTTAGATGGATGGAAAATTAGGTTAAATTAAAGGGGCTGATGTTAATGATTCCATGACCCATCTTATGAACCAATTGATGGGCTAAGTATGGGGTTATGTATGTATTTGAATGAATAAGGATTAGGTTAATTAAATGGTTGATTTTAATGATGTTATGGCATGATTAAATGGGTCACTAATGGATTTGAGTTAATGATCAATTATGGACTTAATTATGCATGGATAAATGAAGTGATTAGTCATGGAAAGGAGTAGTGGCAAAACCGTAAATAATGGCCAAATTCAAGAATCCCATGGAGATTAATCATGGACTTAGGTGTTTTAAAGATAACTTTATGTATGACTAAATAAAGCATAGGGTGGCTGGTTTTAGACTCATGTAATTAAAATAATTAATAGATTAAATGGGACCCACAAACCTAGTTAGTGAGGTTCGGCCATGGTGTATATCCGAACCCAGCTAAGGTATGATTAATGGACTTAAATGGTTAAAACATGGGTTGATTATTCATATGTAATAAGGTATTGGACATCGCAAGCGGTGCGCGTTTGGGTAACCGGATTCGTGAACGAGAACGTAAAGGGACGCTAGTCGGTATTCGGTAGGATTCCTACCTTTTTGTAAGCCATGGATTATGTGTTTTGTATGGGTTTTTCCTTGATTTATTTTGGTAAGCATATGATTGTTTTAAGATGGGTTTTAAGGCTATGATGTGTATATTGATGCTTTGCTTGATCTATTTTTGATAATCAAATTATATGTTTTATTGATGGGATTTTAAATGCCATTGTTTGTGCTATCATATATATTACATGGCATATGACATCTACATCTCATGCATGACATGGGAGGGATATGGCATGGAAAGGATGAAAATAAAGAAATCGGAGTCCATGCTCCGTCGAGGCGACCGAGAAGCAAACATGGGGACACCTTGACGAGGCCTTGCCGTCAAGGGGGATGATGTGTGATTGTTTATATCTTGACGAGGTTTTGTAGTCAAGGGGGATGATGTGTGATTGTTTATATCTTGACGAGGTTTTACCGTCAAGGGGGGTGATTTGTGATTGTTTATATCTTGACGAGGTTTTGCTGTCAAAGGGGATGATTTGTGATTATTTATATCTTAACGAGGTTTTTCCGTCAAGGGGGATATGGGAGGATGATGGTATGGATGATGGGTGGAACTCATGACATAGGACACTCATGGCATGGCATTCATTGTTATGGTTTTGATTATATTATTACATGGTGTGCCTGTTATCACTAATCCATGTGTTAGCCCTACTCGGAGTCCTACTGGGCGGGTTATCTAACGCCCTACTTCTACCCTAGCTGATGACGCAGGAGATGGCGGAAACGAAGGACGAGACGGGAGTCAAGCTTAGGAGCTTGGGGAAGCAAGCTACTTAGTTTATTAAGATTTATTTTGGAAATGTAATTTGTGTAATGTAATTCGTCGGACTGTAATAATGTAGATTTCTTACTATGGTTTGGTCTTTACTTTGGACATTATCATTTTGACATATAATTATGAATTCAGGGGTATTTCAGTAATTTAAGCGCCGTACTTCCTTGCTATCTAAAACTGGTAGGATAGTCTCTATTATAATTCCGCACATAGTTTAATATTCCGTAAGCTTACTTCTACGTGTGAACCGTTCTTCGTGGACTCAGTTCCACACACACGTAGGGTTGGCCAGTTAAGGGCCGGGCTTTAGAAGCTCGGACTTAACTCGCGTCGTGAAGTCTCGAGCCCTTTGTCACTTTTATTTCAAAAAAAAAAAAAGGTAGATTCTGATTTCGGTGAAAAGGGGCGGGCGTTACAGGTTGCATCTAGGGCAGCCAAGAGCCAAATCCGTTGGAGGGTTTCATCTCAAGGATGAAATCCCCAAATGAAATAAGTTATGGAAGTAAATGGGAGGGGAGTTACAAGTGGTGCCTTAGGCTGAATTTCATTAGCCAAAGGAGCTTCATTTTTACTCTCTCTCTCTCTCTCTCCCTTAGGCGGTTTTCATCTCACAAGACAAAGATTATTGGATGGTTTTATCTCATACCAATCAGTCCTTGGTTGATGTAACGCCCCGCCCCTTTTCACTATGCTTAGTCGAAAATCAGAGCCTATTTTTTTTTTTTTTGAAAAAAAAAGTGACAAAGGGCGCAGGACGTCTCGACGCGAGTTAAGTCCGAGCTTCCAAAGCCCGACCTTTAACTGGCCAACCCTACGTGTGCGTGGAACTAAGTCCACAAGAACGGTTCGTACGTAGAAAGTAAGCTCGCGGAAATATAACTTAATGCGGAATTATAATAGAATTTATCCTACCAATTTTAGAATGTCCAAATAAAAGTCCAAACCATAGCAATAGTCTAAATTATTACAGTCCAACGAGCTAAGTTACTCAAATTACATTTCCAAAATAAAACTTAAGTAAATAAACTAGCTCGCTCCTCCAAGCTCCTACGCTTGGCTCCCATCACGTCCTTCATTGCCTCCATTTCCTGCATCATCATCTAAGGTGGAAGTAGGGCGTTAGACAACGCGCCCAGTAGGTACTCCGAGTAGGGTCAACACATGGATTAGTGATAACAAAAACACATAGGTAATAGTATAGGAAAATCATGCAATCAATGCCATGCCATGGGTGTCATATGTCATGAGCCCCACCCATCATCCATATCATCATTATACAATGTCCCTCTTGATGGAAAAACCCTCATCAAGATATCATAAACACATAATATCCCCATGTATGTTTATTGGTTGCCCCGACGGAGCATGGACTCCAATTTCATTTCATCCCTCCCATGTTATGCATGAGATGTAAGTGCAATATGTCATATAATAATATTTCAAACCATAGCATGTAAATCCCATCTTAAAACATGTCATTTGATTACCAAAATAAATCAAGTCAAACATTCATACACACATAATCCATGGCTTACAATGAGGTAGGAATCCTAGCAAATACCAACTAGCGTTCCTTTGAGTTTCCGTCCAAGAATTTGGTCACCGATCGCGCACCGTTTGCGAGATCCCGATACTTTATTACACATCAACAAATTAACCCAATGTTCCAACCATGTCTAAGTCTCTAACACATGCCTTAGTGGGGTTCGGCCATACACCATGGCCGAACCTTACTCATTAGGTTTTTGGGTCCCTTTTTGATCCATTAATTACTTTAATCATCTGAGTCCAAAAACCAGCAACCCTATGCTTCACTAACCAACACATAATGTGATCATAGAAGTCCCTAAGTCCACAACCATCCTCCATGGGGTTCGGCCATACACCATGGCCGAACCCATGGTTCTTCATTTTGGCCATAATTACATTTTTGCCACTCCTTTTTCCCATAGTTAATCATCTTTTATTTATGCATGTCATATCCCTAACTGATCCATCAAACATGGATCCATCAATGCCTTATTAACCATGACATAAAATCATTAAAAATCATTGATTTCCTTAACCTAAATCCCATTCATTTAATATACATGCATAGACCTTAACTTAGCCCATAAAATGGCTCATAAATGGGTCATGGGGTTCGGCCATACACCATGGCCGAACCCATGATGCTATTTTCCTCATCTTTCTTGGATCTTTCACAACATTTAGATCCACCACAACGTCCCTTCTTGAGGGGATTCCATCATACATTTAGATTATCATTTTTTATTATCATTTAGTACATTTTGAGTCCCTTGAAGCCACCAACATTCCCTCATCATTTTCCATCTTTTACACCCATTAAAGTCACTAATACACCACCATAGGGTTCGGCTATACACCATGGCCGAACCCATGGTTCATGATTCATCTTTAGTTGTAAGGTTTAGGACCATAAATATCATCAATATTTCTCCATGGTTTCCCTCACTTAAACCCCTTAAAAATTTACTAACATTTAACCATTCTAAGCCTCAAAATCATTAACCATCATTCCATGGTTTCTATCCTTTAAACCCCTTAAGAATTAGTTAAACTCCTTCCATGGGGTTCGGCCATACAACATGGCCGAACGCTATGGTCCATCATTCCTTCAAAAATCATATTTCCATGCTTTATTATTTGATAGTTTTCATACAAGAAAACCCTAGGGTTTGGCCATGCAAGGGCCAAACCAACTATCTTGATCATCCACCATATTTTGACATGCATGAGGTCCTCTCCATTAATCCATAATGTTTAGGGTTCGGCCATGCAATGGCCGAACCATGATCCTTGACCCATCATGTCATGCATACTTATGTACTTCAAATACCTACATAGTGTCCTTAGCATTTATTTTTCTTAACCTATCTTACCCTTTAGGGTTTGTCCATTTCTCATCCCCTCCTCGGATGGATTTTAGATCCATGGCCCATGACATTTTGGCCACCATTTAATCCAAGAAAAATGGACTCCATGGTCTCCTTTTAATCCTTAAAAACATAAAATCTTGTTTGAAGATACTTACCAATCCTGTGGCTCTTCCGGTTTCCTCTTGCTCCTCTTGATCCTTGGCCTTTCTCCTTCCTTCTTCTCCTTGATGTTCGGCCAATGGTGAGCTTGATCCAATGAAATCTCCAAGGGCTGGTTCGACCAAGATAGAGATAGGTTTGAGAGAGGGGAAGGAGGAGAGGATAGAAAAATACCCTAAGTCTTTGATCATAGGGTGGCGGTCGGCCAAGCTTGGAATGTTCTCTTATTTTTCTAAGTCTTTTCTTCTTCTTGGTCTTGGAAGAGAGGGGAGGAAGGCTAGGAGAGGGAGGGAGAGAGGTGAGATGGGAAATGAGATGAAACCCTAGACTTTTCCCATCTCATTTTGGTTTGCTTGGGTTAGACTCCACCACCTCCCATTTTGCCCAATCATAGTCCATGCATGCCCTTGATCTTAGGCCTCTTGCTAGTAAACCACCCATGTACATGGTTTTGGGCTTGGGTTTTCATGGTGGTTTGGTGGTTTGGGTGAGGTGGAACCACCACCTCACAATGGGCCAATGCATGCCCAAGCTTGCCCCCATTTTATGGATCTTTGTCTAGCATACCACCCTTTCATGGTCAATGGTTTTGCATGGTTTGGATGAGGTGGCACCCCCACCTCATTTTTGGCCAAGGCATGCTCTCCACCTAGGCTTTTGGTCTAGCCAAGGGGGAAGCATGCCCTCCATGTGGCACTCCATCCATGCCAACGGTTTTGGTGATCTTAGTTTGGTGGTTTGGGTGGTTTCTATGAGATGAAACCACCCATTTGACTCACCCATTTATTTATTTAATTTGATTTTTAACTTAGGTCATTTAATTACATAATTTAATTCCATTTAATATCCTTAATTTTCTCCATGAATCCACCCATGGTTGACCAAGTCAGCCATGGTGGCCGGCCCCATCCGCCACCGCACTTGATGAGGTGGAGGTGGGTCCCACTTGATCATGTCACCTTAGTTTATTCAAGATTAACTTAGGTGATTTAAATTAATTTAACTCAACTTATTTTACTTTGATCATCCTTAATTCCCTTTGACTTATCCATGGTTGACCAAGTCAACCATGGTGACCGGCCCCACCTAAGTCATGGTCCACACGCCACCTCACTTGATGAGGTGGAGTTGGGTCCCATTTGTTTATGCCATCTTGACTCATTTCAATTTAACTTAGGTGATTTTAATCACTTCATTCCATTTCATCTATTTTCTTAATTTCACTCATTAAAAAAAATAATAGCCAACATATGTATTGATTTAAAAATCCAGGCTATTACAGTTGATCCTTTCACCAAGACAAAATTCAGCAAAGGAGTTTGGCACCAAGGCTTATCACTCTCATCCAAGACCAAAGTTCTCTTTCTCTCTCTCTCTCTCAAATTTATACCTTGACCAAATTATTCCAAGAAGTTGGCAGCAAGGTCAGTCTCGGCTAAAAGAACAAGAAGAAAGAAAAAGAGGCTAGGGAAGTAAAGGACCAAGGAAGGAGTCAAAGAACCGAAGGAGTCGCGTTATTGGTAAGTGCATCATAACCTTTGTTGAATAAAATGGATTAAGGATTATGATCCGGCCATTACATGGCCAAATTTACCAAAGGTTTAGATCAAGGATTATGCTGTCTAAAAATGGCAGAAACATGGACCATAAGGTTCGGCCACTTGGGATGGCCGAACCCCATGAAAAGATTTGGTAATTTTTATGGTTTGATAGATAAAAACTATACCATGTTTTGAAGGTTTAAAGGGCTTTTTAAATGAAGATAAGTTTACTATTTTGGAGCGGCTATGGCATGGCTGAATCATGTTGATGCTATGGCTAAGTTGCTGATCAAAAACCATGGACAAATATTGGAGGGTTTGCATCAAGAAAACCATAGGGTTCGGCTAAGTGTATGGCCGAACTCCATGGACTGTTTTTATGGATTAATTAGGGTAAGATCATGGTTGGAAATTATGGATGATGATATGATTATCTATGGACTTAGTGTAAGTAAATAACCAACCATGGTAGATGATCGAATATGGGATTAAAATCCATAGGATGAGGTTCGGCCATGTAGTATGGCGAACCCCATCAATGATCATTTGGTGGACTTAGTGCTAAGTTATAATGTAATTGGAGATAGGTTAATGAAGGATTTAAAGGACAAAAACTAAGTGGTGAGGTTCGGCCATGTTGTATGGCCGAACCCCACTAAGGTGGTTTGGTTATGGACTTTGGCTTTTAAACAAAATTAAACAAAGGGTTAGTACAGTGGCATTATTGTAAATATGAAGAAAATGATCAAAGGTGAAATGATCAAAGATGAATGATCAAAGAATTTGAAATATGGGCCAAAACCAAAATGGTAAGGTTCGGCCATGTTGTATGGCCGAACCCTACCAAGGTACATTTGGAGGATTAGGTTATTTGGATACATAAAAGAGAGACCAAAGTTTAAATGAGTGAGGTTCGGCCATGGGGTATGACCGAACCCCACAAAGTGCTTTTTGGGACTTAGACTAAGTTGGAATCATATGGTTAAATGTTTGATTTGTTGTTATATAAATAGGGCCACGTGACTTGCTTGAACGGTGTACGAGTTGTGAACGGGTGACAGTTTAAAAGAACGGTCAACCTAAGTGAACATTGTGTAAGTTTCCTACCTTTTTGTAGCAACACCTATATTTGATGTTTTATCTTAATTTGATGAAAAATGTGCTAAGTTATTATATTTCAAAGTGGTTTTGTATGTTAAGATGTAGTTACAAATGGCATGAACACATTGGCATCTCATGCATGGCATGGGGTGATGATTATGGAAACCAGAGGCCACACTCCGTCAGGGCGTCCGAAAGACCACTGTCGGGTACCTTGATGATGAGAATCCCATCAAGAGGAATCCGGAGGCCACACTCCATCAGGGCGACCGAAAGACCACTGTGGGGTACCTTGGCATGTGCATTTCATATATAGCATTGTTTTTATGAGATTTTGATGAACATGTATTATTCTATTATTTGCATGTTTTGTTACTAACCTTGTGGTAGACCTAATCGGAAACACCTACTGGGCGCGTTGATCTAACACCCTATCTCTATCCTTAGTGGATGACGTAGGAAAGGGGAAGAACGAGGATCGTGATGGAAACCAAGCATAGGCGCTTGGGCTTTAAATGGACTTGGAATTATGGACTTTTTATTTAAGTTATTTGGACAATGTAATTTGATAGTTAGATGTTATTGGCATGTAATAATGTAGTTAACTATGGTTTGGATTGTTTGGTATGAATGTTTAGTTTAAAGCTATGTTAGTAATTTTGGAGATAATGTTTATATGTTTTGCTATCTAGAAATGGAAAATGGAGTAGTCTTAGGATCTATTATAACCATCAGTTAGACTAAGTAATTTCCGCAAATTTATTGTACCATGTGTGGATCAATTCTTATGGACTTAGTTCATACACACATGGGCTCGGCCAGTTAAGGCTCGAACGTTAGAAGTCCGAACTTAATTCGCGTCGTGACATCCCGCCCCGATCACTTGATTATTGTTATAAAAAAAAAATAAACTCTCATTATTAGAGTGAAATGGGCGGGGTGTTACACGGATATCGATTAATTCTTTTTTTTCTTTGAAACTAGGTGACCACCTCCCACTCAACAAACCACAAGTCCACAATGCTAAGAAAACATAACGAACAACCATAGACTAACCAAATGTAATTATACAATCATCCAAGCAACATGTAATGATAAGTTCATGCAAACTAGAGTCTCTCAATGTAACGCCCGCCCCCTTTTTACCGTAAAATCAGAGTACATTTTTTTTTTTTTAATAAAAGTGACAAAGGGCGCGGACGTCACGACGCGAGTTAAGTTCCGAGCTTCTAAAGCCCGGCCCTTAACTGGCCAATCCTACGCATGCGGGGAACATAAGTCCACGAGTACGGTTCACGCGTAGCAAGTAAGCTCACGGAACATAAAAATAAATGCGAATGATCATAGAACTATCCTACCAGTTTTTCAGATAGCAGGGAAGAAATACCCAATTAATTACGAAAATGCCATTATACTGTATTATCCAAAATACCTAAACATAGCAAACTACCTAAATTATTACATTTCCGACAAGCTAACTATACAAATACATCTTTCCAAAATAAAGTAAAACAAAATAATTAATCCGCCTCCCCAAGCTCCTAAGCTTGGCTTCCGTCTCGCCCTTCCGGTCCGCCATCTCCTGCATCGTCAGCTAGGGTAGAAGTAGGGCGTTAGAACAACGCGCCCAGTAGGATTCCGAGTAGGGCTAGCACATGGGTTAGTAATAACCACATACAGATAATAACACAGTGAAAACTATAAACCACCATATACTGAAATATAAGTAAATGATATGCCATGGGTGTCAATGTTATGAATCCCACCCATCATTCCTGCCATATACTGTCATATCCCTCTTGACGGAAAAACCTCGTCAGGATATGTCCAACCGCAAAATATCCCCCTTGACGGCAAAGCCTCGTCAAGGTGTCCCCATGCCTGTTCTCGGTCGCCCCGACGGAGCATGGACTCCGGTTTGTTTATTTTTTTTCCGTCCATGCCATGCATGAGATGTAATGCATTATGCTATGTACTATTTATAACTCATAACCTTAAGATATCATACATATTAAATAAAATTCATCTTAAACATAGCATTCATAATTGTAAAAACCCATCATAAGATAATTACTAATCAATAAAATATGACAAAAATACCATTACACATCCATGGCTTACAAATAGGTAGGAATCCTACCGATTACCAACTTGCGTCCTTTTCCCGTATTCGTCCGACAATCCAGCTACCGACTCGCGTACCGCTCGCGCTATCCGACACCTTATTAAATTACCACATTAGTCCATATTTTACCATTTCCAAGCCCATACATCATATCTTAGTGTTTTCTTCAATTTAGCCAATAATTACCATTTTTGCCACTACCCCTTCACATGATTATGTACTCATTTATCTAGGTATGATTAAGTCCAAACTTGATCCACCACTTAGGTCCCTAACTTAGGTTCATTAATGATTCATTGACCATGACCTAACATCCCTAAAGCATCCACTTAATTTAATCAAATTTTGCATCATCTAGACACAAGCATGGACCCAACCTTAGCCCATACAATAACTTACAAAATGGGTCATGGGTTCGGCCACACACCATGGCCGAACCCATGATGTCTTGTTCTCCATTTTTCCTTGGATCCTTTAGTACATTTTAGATCTACCACAAGTCCTCCCATGAAGGTTTACATCATGTATTTAAATCACCATTTTAAGGTATCATTACATATTTTGGGTCCATCAAAACTACTAACATTTTCCCATTTATTTCTCCATAAATCACAACCATTAAATCCACCATTGTTCACCATAGGGTTCGGCCATACACCATGGCTGAACCCATGGTTCATGATTCATCACTCCTTACTCCAAAATATCTCCATTCACCAAAATATTAGATCCATTACTCTTCCCATTTTTCCATGACTTTAACCTTAAAAACCCTAATTAACTTTACACACACAACAACCTAGGGTTCGGCCATACACCATGGCCGAAGCCATGGTTCATAATTTATTCTCTTTTATGTCTTCCAATGCCATAAAATCCTTTTACATTTTCATCATAAAACCATTTTAAACATTACTCCCATGCATTCATTAAAACCCTAAATGCATTAATCAGAAACCTTCATTGTCTTCCATCCTTTAAACCCTAACCAATTTCATCAAACCCTAATCACCCACCATGGGGTTCGGCCATGCTACATGGCCGAACCCTATGGCCCATGATTCTTATTCCAAGCACCCCATTCCATGCTCAATTCCATAATTTATACAATGCACATACTACATTTATTTATTTCTTTTCCCTAACCCTAATTTTTTTCTCCATTAGAGTTTTACCCACTTTCCATTTCTTCCATTTGATGGATTTAAAATCCATAGCATAAAATTATCCATCCCCATTAAATTTCACAAAAATAAGCCCTAAATCTTAAACCCTAAAATCCAAAATTTCTTGTTTTAAAAAAATACTCACTATCCGACGTCTCCTCCGATTTCCGCCGCTCCCATCGATCTCCGTAGCCTCCTCTCTCCTTCCTCTTGATCTTTGATAGGTCAAAATCTTTGATCAAGGGTGGCAACTCCCAACCTTAAAATCAGCCATGTTAGGTTTGAATTTGAGAGATGAAAAGAGGAAAAGATGATGAGAGGAAGATGATGACCTTAATCTTAGAGTGAACACCCTCCAAATTCCATTTTTTTTTCTTCTCTCCTTGAGCTCCTTCTATTTTTTTTTTTTTCTCCTTCACTTGGACATGGGACGGCAATGGAGGAGTGGAGAATTGAAATGAGAATGAAAAGAGAGAGAAAGGAAAAGATAAGACTCATTCCCATTTTTTTTTTCTTTACATTAACTACCTCCACCAACCTCAAGATATTTTTTAGATCTTTTATTTGCTTTATGGTGGTGGTTATCTAAACCACCACCAAGCCCAACGTGTGTGAATTTTTTTAAGTTTGAGATGAGGTGAATCTTCACCTCATGGCCCCACCTTGACCACTCTTAACTACCATATTTAAATAATTTAATTAGATAATTACCTTAGGCTAATCCATTGTTACTTAGCCTAAGTTCATTACTCCACCCATGGTTGACCAAGTCAACCATGGTGGCCGGCCCCACCAATCATTGGCCCACTCGCCACCTCACTTGATGAGGTGGAGGTGGGTCCCGCTTGGCCACACCACAATTGTTTAATTCCAAATTACTTAGGGTGTTTAAATTTCATTAAGCCCGCTCTAAATGGATCACCATTGGGCCCATGGCCCAATTACATTTCCCACTAGCCCATTTACCTTAGAGCTTAACAATCTTGACCCATTGGGTCCCAAATGGGTATTTGACCCAATTTGACCATTCTTGACCCATTTAAATAAATTTAAATCCAAACCATAGTCTATTGGGCCACACTTGGGCCTTTATCCAATTTTGGCCCATTTACCATTTACTCCACCAATTTTCTAATTTCTATCATTAAAATAATTAATATTCACATTTATATTAATTCCCAAATTCCGAGACCTTACAATACAATCCTCTTTTAAAATTTTCGTCCCGAAAATTCGAGCGAAGTAGAGGTTCAAAACATCTTACACGAAGAGTTCCGGATGAGAGGCTCTCATCTCTGACTCAAGTTCCCAGGTGGCTTCTTCATTACCATGTCGTTCCCATACCACCTTGACGAATTGAATGGCCCGGTTCCGCAACACCCTTTGCTCGGTCCCGACTATTCTGACCGGCTTCTCCACATACGTCACATCGCTTTGCACATCGATGTCTTGAATATTCAATACATGTGAAGGATCAGGGTTGTACTTCCTCAACATAGACACATGGAATACATCATGTAATGATGATAACTGCGGAGGGAGCGCCAACTGATAAGCTACCCCCCTCACCCTCTTCAAGATTGGAAACGGTCCCACAAATCTAGGTGACAGTTTCCCCTTCTTTCCAAATCTCATGTGTCCCTTCCGTGGTGAGACTTTCAAAAACACCAAGTCCCCCACCTCAAATTCGAGGAACCTTCTCCTTTTGTCGGCGTAACTCTTCTGTCGGATTTGTGCAGTGAGTAGATGTTGCCGTATCAATTTAATCTGCGCTGTAGTTTCTGCAACTAACTCCGGTCCAATCAGTGCAGGCTCACCGGCTTCTGTCCAACACACTGGTGATCTACATGGCCTACCATATAAGGCCTCAAACGGAGCCATCTGTAGGCTTGACTGATAGCTGTTATTGTAGGAAAACTCCACCAGTGGTAAATGATCCTCCCATCCACCCTTAAAGTCTAGCATGCATGCTCTCAGCATATCCTCCAATGTCTGTATTGTCCTCTCCGACTGTCCATCAGTCTGTGGATGAAATGCTGTGCTAGTTAATACGTCGGTCCCCATAGCCGATTGTAAGCCCTGCCATACTCTGCCGGTGAATCGACCATCCCTGTCGGACACAATAGACCGGGGAATGCCATGTAACCTGATGATCTCCCGGATGTACCGTCGACCTAAAGTCTCTGATGAATCCGTCATCTTGATGGGAAGGAAATGTGCAGACTTGGTCAACCGGTCCACTATGACCCATATTGCATCGTTGCCCTTGGATGACCTTGGCAACCCTGTTACAAAGTCCATGGATATGTGTTCCCATTTCCATTCTGGCAGCGGTAAGGGTGCGAGTAAACCCGGTGGCTTCCGATGTTCTGCCTTAACCTGCTGACAGGTTAAGCAACAAGCAACAAACTCTGCCACGTCTTTCTTAAGTCCATGCCACCAATAGTGCCTCTTAAGATCATGGTACATCTTGGTGCTGCCCGGGTGAATAGAGAGTTTTGTTTGGTGTGCTTCAATCAGCAACTCTCTTCTGCAATTCTTAGGCACATATGTCCTACCTCGGAACATAAGACCCTGTCCCGGTCGTAATTCCCATTCCGGTACAACTTCACCGGTAGACATTTTAGCCCGTATCTCCTCCACCTCTGGATCTGTTCGTTGTTCCCGTTCAATCTCGGAGACCATGTGGGATCGTATGATCAGATTACATATGGTTCCATGATTATTCAGATAGAGTTTAAACTCTCTGATGGTATTCAACACTTCCCATTCTGTTCTGATCATACTGGCTACTGTTGCAGGTGATATGCGGCTGAGAGCATCCGCCACTTTGTTCGCCTTGCCAGGATGATACCGGAGTGCGAACTCATAATCTGCCAAGTATTCCATCCATCTACGTTGTCTCATGTTGAGTTCCTTCTGATCAAATAGGTACTTTAGGCTCTTATGGTCTGAGAATACCTCAAACTTCTCACCATAAAGGTAGTGTCTCCAGCTTTTAAGAGCGAAGACCACCGCTGCCAGTTCCAGATCATGTGTGGGATAATTGCGCTCATGAATTTTCAACTGTCTTGACCCGTACGCCACCGCCCTATTACCTTGACTGAGCGTACACCCCAATCCCTCTCCTGAGGCATCACAGTACACCTCATAGTTTCTGCCTCTTTCCGGCAAGATCAAAATAGGAGCGGTTGTAAGCTTCTCCTTTAGCTCCTCAAATCTCCGGTTGCACAGATCCGACCATTCAAATTTGACTCCTTTCTGAGTGAGTCGGGTAAGTGGGGCTGCAATCTTGGAGAAATCCATAATAAATTTCCTGTAGTAACCGGCCAATCCTAGAAAACTGCGGATTTCGGTCACATTCGTCGGTGCTTTCCACTCCCTCACTGCCGCTACCTTAGCCGGGTCTACAGCTATGCCTTCCTCCGATATAACGTGCCCCAAGAAATTGACCTCTGATAGCCAAAATTCACACTTGTGGCTTTGGCATACAACTGGTTCCTCTTCAGGGTGTTCAGAACTATCCGCAGGTGTTCAGCATGTTCCTCCTGACTCTTGGAATAGATCAGGATGTCATCAATAAATACAATTACAAAATGATCCAAGTAAGGACGGAATATCCTATTCATCAGGTCCATGAACACCATCGGTGCATTAGTAAGCCCAAACGGCATGACTACATACTCATATAATCCATACCGTGTCCTGAAGGCTGTCTTCTCGATGTCTTCCTCTCTAACCCGGATTTGATGGTATCCGGACATCAGATCAATCTTGGAAAAGTGAGAGGAACCCCTAAGCTGATCAAACAGATCATCAATCCTGGGTAGGGGATATTTATTCCTGACAGTCAACTGGTTCAATTTTCTATAATCCACACACATCCGAAGGGTACCGTCCTTCTTCTTAACAAACAATACCGGGGCTCCCCATGCGGATGTGCTGTTCCGAATAAAGCCCAGCCTGAGCAGTTCATCAATCTGCTTTTTCAACTCAGTCATCTCAGCCGGTGCCATCCTGTAATGAGGTAATGATACTGGAGCTGCGCCGGGGCATAATTTAATCTCAAAGTCTATCTCCCTCTTAGGTGGCAGACCAGGGAGCTCTGTTGGAAATACCTCGGCATATTCTACTACCACCGCCGGAAGTTCAACTATTGGTGCCTTATCTAATCTGAGGGTGTTCAAGGCAAGATGATTCAATTCTTCTTGCAGCCTTCTAGGAATGCCCTGTCGGTCAGCGGGCACTATATACCGCCTTCCTTCGGGTGACCAAAATATCACTCTACGAAGATGGCAATCAATATGGGCCTGATACGTAGCCAACCAGTCCATGCCAAATATAACATCGTACTCAGCCATATCGATTACTAAATAATTGAACTCGAATCTAAATCCAGCAAGTTCAGTGTTCAGTGCCGTGCATATGAGCCCCAAAGATGTGTCTCCGATAGGGGATACAATAGTAAGTGAGGTGGACAGATTCTGTACTGCCAGATATGAATGCAGCAGATATAAATGAATGGGAAGCTCCAGAATCAAATAATGTAACTGCATAAGAACTACCAACTACGGCCATACCTTGAATCACCGTGCGGTCCACTGCTACTGGAGAAGGTATAGCAAAAAGTCGTCCTGATCCCATAGGGTTTGGCGCCCGTCCTGCCTGATTGTATGTTCTGCCCCCTCGCGGCGGAGCTGATCTAACTGGAGGGCAGGAAGAACCCCTGAAATTAGAGGGTCTGTTGAGCTGTGGACACTCTCTCTTGAAGTGGCCCTGTTGGCCACACTGAGTAAGTGTTCCCACCCCGAGGAACCTGGGCAACTGATGCTGACGGGGAGGGCTGATTGGGGCGAAAGCCCCCTGTAGATCCAGTAGAGGATGATGAGGGTCTGCTGAAACTCGGGCGGAACCTCTTGTTGGGTTGAAGTGCGCCCTGCCCACTCTGCCATCGGCGGTTGTCAGGCCGCGCTATCTCATTCAATTCCTGCTCCACTATAGTGGCCCTGCCAACCACCCTTGCCAATGTAGGTTCCTTGAATACTGTCACCCTAGCCTTGATGCTCGGCCGAAGGCCCCGTTCAAACTTACGGGCCCTCCGGTGCTCAGTATCCACCATATAGAATGCGTAGACAAATAGTCGAAGGAACTCCCGGTGGTACTCTGCCACTGTCATATTGCCTTGTACTAATGATATAAAAGCTTCAGTCTGGCTCTCCCTTTCTTCCTCCGGGAAAAACTGCTCTAGAAAAGTGGCTGAGAACCATTCCCAAGTCATGGCAATTCTTTCCTTTTCCGGCACCAGTGATTGTTGTTTTTCTACCAATTACCGGCATCCTCAATCAGTTGAGATGTTGCCAGAAAGATTCTGTCAGCCGGACTGGAAACCTGAAGCAGATTTAAGATCTGAGTGATCTTCTTTAACCAGTGATCTGCTCCTACAACCCCTTCTTTTCCTCTGAAATAGGGAGGGCGTTGTTGCTGAAAATCTTTGACCATCTTCCGTTTACTAGTGTCACTAGTAGTAGCATTTCCGTCGCTAGTAGTCGCATTTCCGCTCAAATGTTGCTGAAGAGCAGCAGCGACTGCCGCTTGAACTACATCCCGATGGGGTACCTCCTCTTCCTGGCGAGGTGGTGATACCTCTTTCTGGTTGCGACGAGCCCTTCTCTTCAGAGCCATTCCCTAGTCATCGAAAACACTGACTTAGTTCCTTTTCAAATGGAGGAAAAAGAAAAAGAAAAAAATACTAAACAATATACTTTGTTTCTCATTTTTGGGGAAGATTGCCAAATAAGCACACTTGGTTTGGGGAAAAACTTCCCAAGCATCTATGTTTCGTTCTATTTGTGAAATCGGGGAATTCTCTCCTATGTTCAATAAGTCTATCATTATTTCGTCAAATTTGGGGAAGACCTAGATTTGTTTTCTCATGTCGGGAAAATGTAACCCTACTTGCTATGTTTGATAATTCCGACTCACATTGATTTTTTTTTTCTTCCCTTGCTATCATCCCTTTCCGTCAAATGTTGTTCTCAGATTAAACCCTTCAATTTGAGTCAATCGAACTAATTTAACCCGGCCCCGGTGCAGCGAACTCCGAAGAGTCGGTTGGTTGGGATTCTTAGCCGTCAGTGAGACGTGCAACCGTCTTAATCTTACTTCGAGAGATTCATTCTTCCGAATTCGCTCTGATACCAACTGTAACGCCCGCCCCCTTTTTACCGTAAAATCAGAGTACATTTTTTTTTTTTTAATAAAAGTGACAAAGGGCGCGGACGTCACGACGCGAGTTAAGTTCCGAGCTTCTAAAGCCCGGCCCTTAACTGGCCAATCCTACGCATGCGGGGAACATAAGTCCACGAGTACGGTTCACGCGTAGCAAGTAAGCTCACGGAACATAAAAATAAATGCGAATGATCATAGAACTATCCTACCAGTTTTTCAGATAGCAGGGAAGAAATACCCAATTAATTACGAAAATGCCATTATACTGTATTATCCAAAATAATACCTAAACATAGCAAACTACCTAAATTATTACATTTCCGACAAGCTAACTATACAAATACATCTTTTCCAAAATAAAGTAAAACAAAATAATTAATCCGCCTCCCCAAGCTCCTAAGCTTGGCTTCCGTCTCGCCCTTCCGGTCCGCCATCTCCTGCATCGTCAGCTAGGGTAGAAGTAGGGCGTTAGAACAACGCGCCCAGTAGGATTCCGAGTAGGGCTAGCACATGGGTTAGTAATAACCACATACAGATAATAACACAGTGAAAACTATAAACCACCATATACTGAAATATAAGTAAATGATATGCCATGGGTGTCAATGTTATGAATCCCACCCATCATTCCTGCCATATACTGTCATATCCCTCTTGACAGAAAAACCTCGTCAGGATATGTCCAACCGCAAAATATCCCCCTTGACGGCAAAGCCTCGTCAAGGTGTCCCCATGCCTGTTCTCGGTCGCCCCGACGGAGCATGGACTCCGGTTTGTTTATTTTTTTTCCGTCCATGCCATGCATGAGATGTAATGCATTATGCTATGTACTATTTATAACTCATAACCTTAAGATATCATACATAGCCTTAATTTATAATGCATAACCTTAATCATAGTTCATAGCCATTAAATAAAATCCATCTTAAACATAGCATTCATAATTGTAAAAACCCATCATAAGATAATTACTAATCAATAAAATATGACAAAAATACCATCACACATCCATGGCTTACAAATAGGTAGGAATCCTACCGATTACCAACTCGCGTCCTTTTCCTGTATTCGTCCGACAATCCAGCTACCGACTCGCGTACCGCTCGCGCTATCCGACACCTTATTAAATTACCACATTAGTCCATATTTTACCATTTCCAAGCCCATACATCATATCTTAGTTGTTTTCTTCAATTTAGCCAATAATTACCATTTTTGCCACTACCCCTTCACATGATTATGTACTCATTTATCTAGGTATGATTAAGTCCAAACTTGATCCACCACTTAGGTCCCTAACTTAGGTTCATTAATGATTCATTGACCATGACCTAACATCCCTAAATCATCCACTTAATTTAATCAAATTTTCCATCATCTAGACACAAGCATGGACCCAACCTTAGCCCATACAATAACTTACAAAATGGGTCATGGGTTCGGCCACACACCATGGCCGAACCCATGATGTCTTGTTCTCCATTTTTCCTTGGATCCTTTAGTACATTTTAGATCTACCACAAGTCCTCCCATGAGAGGTTTACATCATGCATTTAAATCACCATTTTAAGGTATCATTACATATTTTGGGTCCATCAAAACTACTAACATTTTCCCAATTATTTCTCCATAAATCACAACCATTAAATCCACCATTGTTCACCATAGGGTTCGGCCATACACCATGGCCGAACCCATGGTTCATGATTCATCACTCCTTACTCCAAAATATCTCCATTCACCAAAATATTAGATCCATTACTCTTCCCATTTTTCCATGACTTTAACCTTAAAAACCCTAATTAACTTCACACACACAACAACCTAGGGTTCGGCCATACACCATGGCCGAACCCATGGTTCATAATTTATTCTCTTTTATGTCTTCCAATGCCATAAAATCCTTTTACATTTTCATCATAAAACCATTTTAAACATTACTCCCATGCATTCATTAAAACCCTAAATGCATTAATCAGAAACCTTCATTGTCTTCCATCCTTTAAACCCTAACCAATTTCATCAAACCCTAATCACCCACCATGGGGTTCGGCCATGCTACATGGCCGAACCCTATGGCCCATGATTCTTATTCCAAGCACCCCATTCCATGCTCAATTCCATAATTTATACAATGCACATACTACATTTATTTATTTCTTTTCCCTAACCCTAATTTTTTCTCCATTAGAGTTTTACCCACTTTCCATTTCTTCCATTTGATGGATTTAAAATCCATAGCATAAAATTATCCATCCCCATCAAATTTCACAAAAATAAGCCCTAAATCTTAAACCCTAAAATCCAAAATTTCTTGTTTTAAAAAAATATTCACTATCCGACGTCTCCTCCGATTTCCGCCGCTCCCGTCGATCTCCGTAGCCTCCTCTCTCCTTCCTCTTGATCTTTGATAGGTCAAAATCTTTGATCAAGGATGGCAACTCCCAACCTTAAAATCAGCCATGTTAGGTTTGAATTTGAGAGATGAAAAGAGGAAAGGATGATGAGAGGAAGATGATGACCTTAATCTTAGAGTGAACACCCTCCAAATTCCATTTTTTTTCTTCTCTCCTTGAGCTCCTTCTATTTTTTTTTTTTCTCCTTCACTTGCACGTGGGACGGAAATGGAGAAGTGGAGAATTGAAATGAGAATGAAAAGAGAGAGAAAGGAAAAGATAAGACTCATTCCCATTTTTTTTTTCTTTACATTAACTACCTCCACCAACCTCAAGATATTTTTTAGATCTTTTATTTGCTTTATGGTGGTGGTTATCTAAACCACCACCAAGCCCAACGTGTGTGAATTTTTTTAAGTTTGAGATGAGGTGAATCTTCACCTCATGGCCCCACCTTGACCACTCTTAACTACCATATTTAAATAATTTAATTAGATAATTACCTTAGGCTAATCCATTGATACTTAGCCTAAGTTCATTACTCCACCCATGGTTGACCAAGTCAACCATGGTGGCCGGCCCCACCAATCATTGGCCCACTCGCCACCTCACTTGATGAGGTGGAGGTGGGTCCCGCTTGGCCACACCATTGTTTAATTCCAAATTACTAAGGGTGTTTAAATTTCATTAAGCCCACTCTAAATGGATCACCATTGGGCCCATGGCCCAATTACATTTCCCACTAGCCCATTTACCTTAGAGCTTAACCATCTTGACCCATTGGGTCCCAAATGGGTATTTGGCCCAATTTGACCATTCTTGACCCATTTAAATAAATTTAAATCCAAACCATAGTCTATTGGGCCACACTTGGGCCTTTATCCAATTTTGGCCCATTTACCATTTACTCCACCAATTTTCTAATTTCCATCATTAAAATAATTAATATTCACATTTATATTAATTCCCAAATTCCGAGACCTTACACTCAAATTTAGAATATAAGTATGAGCATATATAACTAACTACCGGTGCTCCTCACCATGTGCTTGCTCAACGGGCCTGCCCAGCCCCTCCACGATCGGGGTACCTGAAAGGTAAGGGGTGAGCTATCCAGCCCAGTGAAGGGATAAAACATATCACGTGTCAGCAACATAGCATGTGTCACACGTATGAAATGTAGTGAACATAATAACAGAAAGAATGTCTCTGTACATGAGTGCCCAAACATAGCACTAACCAATGGTCCCACTGACCAGTCTGAGACATCACCTCCATAACTCATAATAGTCCTCCAACAAATCCGACCTCCCTACAAATGGGAGACCATACAAATATACAATCGCCTCAACCGCCGGATGCAACGAGGAAACCCTCATCTTCTATGGGGGTCTCGACCACTTAGCATAACGGGGAGATCAATTTTGAAATCAAGTTGTACCCTGGCACCTCACCAATGTCATTACCACATTATCGGATGGCACCAGCAGAGATGTCTGAGCTAAAGAAGTAGATTGATGAACTGCTCAGACTGGGTTGCATCCGGAACAACACATCGTCTTGGGGAACTCCAATGTTGTTTGTGAAGAAGAAGGACGGTTCACTCCGAATGTGTGTGGATTACCAGAAACTGAATCAGCTAACTGTCTGGAACAAGTACCCTTTACCTAGGATCGATGATTTATTCGATCAACTGAGGGGTTCCAGTCACTTTTCGAAGATTGATCTGATGTCCGGTTATCATCAAATCCGGGTTAAGGAGGAAGATATAGAGAAGACAACCTTCAGGACGCGGTATGGACTATATGAGTTTGTAATCATGCCGTTTGGACTCACCAATACACCGACTGTGTTCATGGATCTAATGAACAGGATCTTCCTACTTTACTTGGACCAGTTTGTGATTGTGTTTATTGATGATATTCTGATCTATTCCAAAAGTAAGGAAGACCATGCTGAACACCTGAAAATAGTTCTGCACACTTTGAGGAAGAACAAGTTGTATGCCAAAGCAAGCAAATGTGAATTTTGGCTATCTGAGGTCAAATTCTTGGGGCATGTCATAACAGCAGACGGTATAGCCGTGGATTCGGCTAAGGTGGCGGCAGTGAGTGAATGGAAAGCGCCAAAGAATGTAACAGAGATCCGCAGCTTCTTGGGATTGGCTGGTTATTACAGGAAGTTCATCATGGACTTCTCCAAAATTGCATCTCCATTGACTCGATTCACTCAGAAAGGAGTCAAATATGAGTGGACAGATCTGAATAACCGGAGGTTCGAGGAACTGAAAGATAGACTTACAACTAAAAGTACATGAACGCCTCTATCCTACACATGATCTGGAACTAGCCGCACTGGTCTTCGTTCTCAAAAGCTGGAGACACTACCTATATGGCGAGAAATTTAAAGTGTTTTCAGACCATAAGAGCTTGAAGTATTTGTTTGATCAGAAAGAGCTCAACCTGAGGCAGCGCAGATGGATGGAATATCTGGCGGATTATGAGTTCGCGCTCCGATATCATCCGGGTAAGGTAAACAAGGTGGCGGATGCTCTCAGCCACATATCACATGCATCAGTGGCATGTTTGATCAGAACAGAATGGGAGATACTGAATACCATTCGAGAGTTCAATCTATATATCACAAACCATGGGAGTATGTACAATTTAATCATACGGTCCAACATGGTTACCAAGATTGAACAAGAGCAATGAGCAGATCTGAAAGTGGAGGAGATATGGGCCAAGATGTCTACTGGCGTAGTCATACCGGAATGGGAATTACGACCAAGAAAGGGTCTTGTATTCCGGGGTAGGATTTATGTACCTAAAAGCTGCAGAAAGGAGTTGTTGATCGAGGCACATCAGACCAAACTCTCCATACATCCGGGAAGCACCAAGATGTATCACGACCTGAAGAGACACTACTGGTGGCATGGACTCAAAAGAGATGTGACAGAATTTGTGGCACACTGCTTAACTTGTCAGCAGGTTAAGACATAACATCAGAAGCCACCGGGGTTACTCAAACCTTTATCAATACCGGAGTGGAAATGGGAACACATTTCTAAGGATTTTGTGACGAGGTTGTCAAGGTCCTCAAGGGGCAACGATGCAATATGGGTCGTGGTAGATCGACTGACCAAGTCTGCACATTTTCTTCCTATTAGGATGACATACTCATCTGAGACTTTGGGTCGGCTGTATATCAGGGATATCATTAGATTGCATGGTATTCCTCGGACTATAGTGTCTGATAGAGATGGTCGTTTCACTGGCAGAGTATGGCAGAGTATGCAGTCTGCCATGGGAACAGATTTACTGACTAGCACAGCTTTCCATCCACAGACTGATGGACAATCGGACAGAACGATACAAACATTGGAAGATATGCTGAGAGCATACATCTTAGACTTCAAGGGTGATGGGAGGATCACTTGCCACTAGTGGAGTTCTCATATAACAACAGTTATCAGGCAAGCCTTCAGATGGCTCCATTCGAGGCTTTATATGGTAGACCATGTAGGTCACCAGTGTGCTGGACAGAGGCCGGTGAGCCTGCGCTGATTGGACCCGAGTTAGTCACAGAGACTACAACACAAATTCAGTTGATTCGTCAGCACTTATTGGCTGCACAAAGTCGGCAGAAGAGCTATGCTGACAAGAGAAGGAGGTTACTTGAATTTGAAGTGGGGGACATGGTATTTTTGAAAGTCTTGACAAGAAAGGGACACATGAGATTTGGAAAAAAGGGGAAACTGTCACCAAGATTCGTGGGACCGTTTTCCATCATAAGAAGGATGGGAGATGTAGCTCATCAGTTGGCACTTCCTTCACAATTCGCATCTTTACACGATGTATTTCATATATCGATGTTGAGGAAGTACAATCCCGATCCGTCTCATGTATTGAATGTACAAGATATAGAGGTACAAAGTGATGTGACTTATGTTGAGAAGCCTGTCAGAATAGTGGACACTGAACAAAGGGTGTTACGAAACAGAGCGATTCAGTTCGTCAAGGTGGTATGGGATCGACATGGTATTGAGGAAGTCACTTGGGAGCTCGAATCGGAGATGAGAACAGCTCACCCTGAATTATTTATGTAATTTATTTTGGAACCCTACTTCGTTCGATTTTCGGGACGAAAATTTTAAAAAGAGGATTGTATTGTAATACCCCAGATTTTCAGTTTATCAATATTTACGGAAATAGCCATTGAAAGTTTGAATTAATGGCTATGAACCTTAGATGGGTAAGGTGTTGGGCAATGGCCCAATTAAGACCCAATGGATATGTTAAAAGGATCAATTTAAATAATTGGGTAATGTGCATTTAATTGGGTCAAGGTGGGTATTTGGGCCAAAAGGCCCAATTGGGACCCAATGGGTCGTGGTTGACTTGGTTGACCATTAAGTGAGCTCAAGTCTAATTAGGTTGAGGCTGAATCTAATGGGAATGCAAACAAGTGTTTGAGTTGATTCAAGTGAATTAAATGGGTGAGTTGAGTTTAATGGTGGTTTGGATTAAATGGTTGAGTTGAGTTAAATTAATGAGTTGAGCTTAAGTGAGTTAAAGAGATTGAAAATAAATTATATGAGAAGTGTGTAGATGAAAGAGGTGGGGAGTTGTTTATTTCAAATTCAAACACCATCCACACGTTGGAGAGAAAGGGTGGGGGAAGTTTCATCTCAAAGATGAAACCCCCACATGAAGCTTTAAATGAAGAGTGGAGGAGTTTCTTATTTCAAATTCAAATCTAACTAAAGAACTAAAGGGGAGTTGGACGGTTTGGTGATCCAAGCTTAGATAAAACCGTTGGCTTGTGGGAGTTTCATCTCATGGATGAAACCCCCACATGGGCAAATAATGAAGGGTGGCGGTTATAGATTTCAAACTCACACATGCCGTTGGGCATATGGGAGTTTCATCTCAAGGATGAAACCCCCAAGATGGAAGATGAATGGGGCTTGTGGAGGTTACACAAGACATTGCATTGCAGCCATTGGAGCCTTGGGAGTTTCATCTCAAGGGTGAAACCCCCAAGGGAAGCATTAAGGAGAATTGTAAATGGAAATGGGAGTTACACATGAGCTACACCAAAACTATCACTTTGGCCGACCATCCTATTGGAAGAAAATTGAATTGTACTCTCTCTCCCTTGGCCGTCCCACCTCTCTAGACAAAGAACCTTGGCTGGTTGTCTCTCACACAAATCTTTCTCTTGGCCGATCACTTCTCAAGGATAGACTTAGAAAAGGTTGGTGGTCTCAAACCATCACACAAAGACAACCACTCTCAAGAAAAGGATTTGGAGCATTGTTCTAAGCTTCTCTCTCAATCCATATCACTTGGCCGAATTATTCCAAGGGGTTTACAGCAAGGTCAGTCTCGGCCAAAAGAACAATAAGGAATAAGGAGAGACTAAGGAAGTAAGGGATCAAGAAGGAGTGAAAGAACCGGAGGAGTCGCGGTATTGGCAATTGTTCAATAAACACTTGTTAAATAAAATGGTTAAGGAAGCATGATCCAGCCATTGTATGGCCGAACCTATCAAGGGTTAAAATCATGGCTAATGATGTTTAAAAAGGGAAGAACATGGATCATAGGGTTCGGCCACTTTGTATGGCCATGAAAAGATATTGGTTTAATTTTTATTGGATTTGAAGAAAGGAAATCATAAGAGTATGTGTTTGGTTTTGTTAAAGTTATAAAAGGATGGAAGTATGAGAATCGATCATAGACGTATGATAAGTTTTAATGGAATTAAAGAACCATAGGGTTCTGCTATGCATATGGCCGAACCCCATGGAGAGACAATGATGGTTAGTATGTTTTATTTTTAATTGATGGAAGATGGTTAGTACTTTTGAAAGGTCTTAATTGTTTGGATCAAAAGAAGAGATGAGGTTCAGCCATGGTGCATGGCCGAACCCCACCAAATAACATGTGTGGATTTATGATGGCTTGGTTATTGAATTTGATGGACATATTAATGAAATGGAAACTAAGAATTGGATCAATGGTAAAATGGTAAATAAATGAAAATAATGAACCAAGGGTTCGGCCATGTTGTATGGCCGAACCCCATGGGAAATGTTTTATATATTTGAAGTGTTGATAAGGTTGGATGGCTGATTTAAAAGTGTTGGGTTTTATGAATCAAGAATGGCAAGGATTGGGTTTGAAAGAACAAAAGGTTGAAAGGAAAGAACCAAAACCAAGATGATGAAGTTCGGCCAAGTTGTATGGCTGAACCTCATCAAGGTGTGTTTTGTGGATTGAGGGTTTTAAATGGGTCATTTGGATGAGATCGGTTAAATAAAAGGGACCAAATTAAAAAGGGTGAGTTTGGTCTTAGACTTAATTAGAAACCAAATGAGATATGTGTTTGACTTATTGACATGTAACAAGGTAACGGGACTTCTTAAACGGTGCGTGGTTGTGAACGGTTTCTGGACAAGAACGCGAGGTCAAACTAGTTGTCATTGGTAGGATTCTACCTTATTGAAACATGGATATGTATATGGTTTTATCTTTATTTGATGGTTTAGGTTGCAATTTATATTATGTTTCAAAAGTGAAGTTTTAATGCGATGGTATTTACATTACATAGCATATGGACATGTACATCTCATGCATGGTATGGGAGGGGAATTTGTAACCGGAGGCCACGCTCCGTCAGGGCGTCCGTAAGGCAATCGTGGGAAGACCTTGATGTGTATGATGCCATCAAGTAAAATCCGGAGGCCACACTCCGTCGGGGCTTCCGAAAGACCACTGTGGGGATACCTTGATGAGGAGAATTCCATCAAGAGGTTACATGTATGTGATGGATGGGACTCATTGCAGAAGTCATATGGCATGGCATGATTTTATATGGTTTTGATGATATAATATTATACATGTTTTTGTGATACTAACCCATGTGATAGCCCTACCTAGAATTCCTACTAGGCGCATTGTTCTAACGCCCTACTTCTACCCTAGTGAATGACACAGGAAAGGAAGGGTTGGAGGATCGTGAAAGAAGCCAAGCATAGGAGCTTGGATATTTGAATGGATTTTATTGTTGATATTTTGATAAGTTTACATGGACATGTAATTTGAGTAGTTAGATGTTGGCATGTAATAACTTAGTTAATATTTGCTATGGTTTGGAATGGTTTGATTGAATGATTAAGTTAAGGTAATTTTGGATAAATGACTATGTACTTTGCTATCTAAAATGGAGTAGACTTAGATTCTATTATAATCCGCAGTTAGATTAAGTAATATTCCGCAAGAATTATAAAGTACTATGTGTGAACCGTTTTCATGGACTTAGTCCATGCACACATAGGTTTGGCCAGTTAAGGGTCGGACTTTAGAAGTCCGGACTTAACTCGCGTCGTGACACTTCGTTCTTATCACTTGTTTATTATTTTAAAAAAAAAATAGACTCTGATCTCGAGTGGAAAGGGCGGGGTGTTACAATAATTAATCAAGACCAACGATACATGCATCATGCGTAACAAGAGTATACAACAGGTTATCCAGACACATGTCTCCATGCTCATTATGATCATGTTCACATGTAGTAAATAAACAAACAACATTTATTAATAAACTTTCAAGCATTGTACTCAATATCCAACGCACATCTCATTCCCATCATAAATTCACATACACATTATGATTGAAGACGAACATATTATCAACATTTTTTTAACATCATGTCCAATATCTAACACATATCTTATTCATTATAAGTTCATTCTTATGTAATAACTAAACAAACATGTTACCAATAAGTTTCCAAGTTCAAATAATCACCCATCCGATTATAATTCTCCATTAACCGCATATAATTGACATAAGTGCACCCGAATAGGTCCCTTGCCACATGTTCATTTCAACAGTTCCCTTACCGAGTGGTTTGATAAACTAAGGGCCCTATTCAAGTCACTACATGTCCAAGATTAAAGGTTAAGTAGATGCAGAAGCATGCTAAAACAGTGATAAGTCCCCTCACAATATGTGTAGAGTCGAAAATTTGAAGCTAGTAAGCGGCTTGATGGGGTTAAAGGGAGCTCAATATGTTAAATAAGGAAGAATGAATAAGTAAATAAGGTAAAACGGGCTAAAATGAGGCCGGACAGAAAATGGGCCTAAAACTGAGAGGGCCCCAAACGGCCTGAGCCTAGCCGGGCCTAAAAACGGGCCGGACCGAAGGGTCGGGCCTACCAGAACTGGGTTGGGCCAACTCTGGACCTAACTGGGCCAGATCAGGACCGAGCTGGATCGGAACTTGGTTGGATCAAGGCTGGGCCGAAGCTGGGCAGATCGGATTGGGTCAGACTGGGTCTGGCTGGGCTGGACCCAACCCAAATCCAAGAGAGAGTTGCCCAGATGCCCAGTTGAGTTGGCTCGGGACTCATCCGAACTGACTCAGTTGCTCAACTGAGTTAGAGAATGGGAAAAGATGGGGAAAAATCATGAAAATCGAGGAAACCCAATGAAAACCAAGGAAAACCATTGAATTTCAATGAAAATCATTGAAAATCAAGGAAACCCACTGAAAATCAGGGAAAGACATGGAGAAATTGGGGAAAACCAGAGAGGGTTAAGGGCGGAGAAGAGAATGGGAGGACAAGAGGGGTGTGATGTTTAGTTACTAGGGTTTTGGGTTGGGTTTTATTTTTCTTTCTTTTTTTTTAAAAAAAAAACAAAAATCAAAGTTTTTAAAATTTCTTTTCAAAATATTAAAATACAATGAATTCGAGAACCCAAAAAAAATCTCGAATACGAAACGTCGATCGAGAAAGCATGTGATTTTTCATGACATTATATAACAATTATAAACTTATTAAAATGCCCCTCTGAGTTTCCCGAAATCGAAATTAGGCAAACTGGGGTTACTACTAAGCCCAGACTCTCCCCAACAGTGTCAAAATCTCGCAAACAACTCAGAGATCCAAAAATCTCTCCAAAATCGGGTAAATCGGGACGGGTTGTTACATAATTATTATGAGTACACCATTAACATGAAGATAAAGATAATAAACATATTTCCTATCAGGGGGAAATGTGATGGACTCCATAGGTTCCATCTCTTAAGACTTCAGTGAGGGTTCCTCAATTCCTTCCTCAGGTGCAAAGCTTGCATTGTAAAGGACGTGAGCTAACAACCTAATGAAAAAAGTTCAACAATAATAATATAAGAAATACAAAAATGCAGTTAAATAACCAAAGATATAAGTTTATCAATGGTCTTTCTCCACTATTCTCATTGTCAAGCTATCTTTTATTCTTACCAATACATGCCTTTATAATTTTATGCATTTTCCACCTTGACTTTCCCACTAAACCTCAATTTAAACGAGGTTCCCACTAAGCCTCGTTGAGATTCATTACTAAGCCTCGAAAGCATTAAGTCCCGACATAAACAAAATACAGCATCTTGCAAGAGCTTTAAATGACTCAACTGTACAACCCAACGGTCAAAAACAGTCCAACGGCCAAAACTTACCTAACAGTCATGTGTCTGAAGGTAGTTCTCATAATAATCACTTCCCACATTCTGGGGACAATTCACAACCCATGTTCATTCATAAATTACTCCATGTGCCCTTTTTCATAGGGTTTCACACTGGAGAATATCAGTCTTTACTCAGTTTTGCATTTCTGGTATAAAAACTCGAAATATTTCACGTACACAATCTTGCACAATAATTATCACAACATGCCAAAAATAATAATTCTGAATTGATTATCGACGTATTCGCGCCTTTATCCAATTCATTTAAATCCATTAACCTCTAGACATGTAAACGGCTCCATATTGCGTCATAAACTACTAGGCCTCGGCACCCTGGCACTTTTTGTGCTTACGTTCTATCAATAGAACAAAATTATATCCCTTACAAGTAAGCGATGTCAGGTCTCGCTTTCTAGTCCCACTTAGTATTTTCCATCTATATTTGTCCATGGGTCCGTCCCATTTATTGTCCTAGAGTCAAGGTTTTCATATAATTTTTAAATAAGAGAAAGTTGAGTCTCTTCACCGATGTCCGGCGAATTTTAGCGATAGATTTGTATAAATGAAAATCGTATAAACAAAAATATCTGTGACACATCTAAAATGCCATTGTTTATTTTTTTTTCCCAAAGAAATGAGATAATGGCTGAGTCCACATAAATTTGTTAGATGAGTTAGCCATCCAAAGCACCAATTTCATCTGTAAGATCAAATTCCACTGAAGAAGAATCTGATTGTGAACCAATAGGCTGGATAGGTTAGATGCCTTCATCTTCTCCCCCTGCTGAGGAGAACTCAACCTTGAGTTTTGTTGTTCGTCCGTTTAGAAAAGCTAATCACCATGATGAGGCTTTAGATCACGTACATTGAAGGTATCAGATATGCTGAGATCATCTAGCAGTTTCATCTTGTAAGCATTATCGTTGATATGACGAAGAACTTCACAAAGCCCAATATTGCTCATATTCAATTTGTTATACTGACCTGCAGGAAATCTCTCTTTCCTAAGATGAACCCAGACGAAATCTCCTTCATCAAATCTGACAAGTCACTTGCCACGATTTGCATCTGCCTAGTACTTATTGTTGTTTTCATTGATCTTGGCCAAAACATCTCTATGTATCTTCTAAATCTCAGTAACTTTGTCATATGTCGACTGACTGATAGTACCCTTGAGAGCAAAGGTGTCAAATCCAGCGCTGAACATGGATTAGAGCCATATACAACCACAAATGGATTGTGTTTGGTTGTTCGACTCTATGAGTTGTTGTGAGCAAACTCTGCTTGAGGCAAGATTGAGTCCCGCTGCCCTCGCTTGCTACCAACAAGACTCCTAAATAGATTACCAAGAGACCTGTTGACCACCTCTGTTTGGCCGTCCGTCTGAGGATGGAATGAATTCCTAAACTTGAGTTCTGTTCCCAACCTACGCCAAAGACATAACAAAAAGTGGCTCATACACTTTGTGTCCCAGTATGAAACAATGGATTTGGGTACACCATGCAAACGTTGTAACGCCCCGCCCTCTCCGAGAAATCAGAGTCTAATTTTTTTTTTTTAAATTAAAACCGGACAAGGGCGGCGAGACGATATGACGCCAGTTAAGTTCGGACTTCCAAAGTCCGACCCTTAACTGGCCACCCATGTGTGCATGGACTAACCCACGATAACAAACCACACATGGAACTAAACAATGACTTGCGGAATAAACTAGACTAACTGCGGAAATAGATTGAATAGATATCAAGTACCAGTCTCAATTAATAAATAACATAAACCAACCATCCATTGTTAATATCCTAAACAAACCATAGCAAGGTATCAACTTATTACATGTCCACAAAATATAACTAAAAAGACAGTAATAAAGAAATCCCGAACAACAATCAAGCCCTTAGGCTTGGCTCCCCTCCTGGTCATCGACCTTCTCTTTCCCTTTCCTTCTTCCTGCATTATCCTCTGAGGATAGAATTAGGGCGTTAGATCAACGCGCCCAGTAGGTTCCCTGTAACGCCCCGCCCTCTCCGAGAATTTCAGAGTCTAATTTTTTTTTTTTAAAGTAATAATAAAACATCGAAAGAGAGCAGGCGGCGTCACGACGCGAGTTAAGTTCAGACTACCCAAGTCTGAACCTTAACTGGCCACCCATGTGTACATGGATTAGACCATGATAATGAATCACACATGGAACTAACATCAACATGCGGAACAATCTAGATTAATTGCGGAATAGAAAGACGAGATAGCAAGTAACAGTCCTAAACATTATTTATCATAAATCAAACATCCAAATGTTATCAACCTACTCAAACCATAGCAAGTAGTGAGTTATTACATGTCCCACAAAAGTATTCAAAAGACAGTAATATAAAGTAGTTCAGTCCTTCATTCAAGCACTTAGGCTTGGCTCCCCTCCCGGTCAACGACCTTTCCTTTCCCTTTGCTTGTACCTGCAATCTCCTCTGAGGATAGAATTAGGGCGTTAGATCAACGTGCCCAGTAGGTTCCCGAATCAGGGCTACCACATGTTAGCATATAAAACATGCATATACATATCATATATGATCATCAAAACAGGTAAAACAATGCTATGATGTATGCACATGCAATGAGCCTCCCCCATCATGTACATCCATAGCCATCACTTGTCGTGCCATGCACCGACAAGATAAATCACAATACAACTTCCATCTCTTCATCACTGACTGATTCATATCACGTATTAGTCCTCCTGGCGGGACTCTCTTCGCCCAAGGAGACCATTGTGACTATGATCATCATGTTACTCTTCCTGGCGGAACTCTCATCGCCTAAGGAGGACGTAACCCATAATTGTGACACTGTAGAACCTCATTCATCATCCCATGACCATGCATGAGATGCCAATGCCTGCATGCCATTTGTTAATGCATAATATATCATTTGAAACACATATATTAAAACAAGAGTATCATAAGAAAACTAGGGTAAAAACCGTGGTTACAAGTAGGTAGGAAGCCTACTGAAGAATCCCTTCAGTAACTGATCTTTTTTTTTTTCGCGTCACCCGGTCACGACTCGTACCTCATTCGACTTCCGGTACCTTATCCATATATCAATCAGCAAGTCATAACTTATTCAATCACATCTACGACCCATCCACATCATGTGGGGTTCGGCCATGCCCATGGCCGAACATCATCAACTTAGAGTTTGTCATTTTATGGGATTCGGCCCTATACTTGGCCGAATCTTGTATTCCCACTCTTCCATCATCAAATGGTTCTCCATTACAATACTTTAAACCCTTTAAAATCATGGGAATAATATCAAACACAAACTATGAACTTAGTCCATTTATTCCAAAAACAGCCCATGGGGTTCGGCCATGCACATGGCCGAACCCAATGGTTCTCTTGATCTGATTGATCCATCAATTACCCATGATTTGAATCAGTAATCTTAACCCTAATATTGACATGGTTCAGCCCTACATTGGCCAACCAATAACAACAAGTTAAACTTCACCAAATTACATCAAACACCATATTTTATATGGTTTTAAACTCATCAAAATCATCAAATACTAACATGGGGTTCGGCCATCCAAGGTGGCCGAACCTCATGTCTATGTTTTGTTCTTTCAAACATGTTTTTAGGTGTCATAGTATCAGTATAACTTTGCTGCCTTATTACCTCTCAAGACCATCCAACTAAGTTCATCAATTTGTCCAAATGACCATCAAACTTCGTGGGATTCGGCCATCCAAGATGACCGATCCTGATGGTCCAATTCATCAATTTTAAACCGTTGATTTAGACCCATGGTACCTTCAGTCCTTATGTCATTCAGATCCATGTTTTTAACCCTCTTTAAAACATGCATTTGAATCTCAATAAAACTCAAAAACAGTCCACCAAAAACTCCATGGTTTCCATGTTTCAAAACATGAAAACCAACCTAACTTTTGCATGGGGTTCGGCCCTCCATGGTGGCCGAACCCAATGGTCATCTTTACCATTTAAAGCCTCTCTTAATCAAGGTTAAAACCTTGGTGTATTCGGCCATAACCATGGCCCAATTCACCCCCATTCATTCCATGTTATTAAACCAAATAACACATAAAATACTTACCAAATTTTCCAAGTTTTCTTCTTGTCTTTGATCCTTGATTTCTCCCTTTTATTTCTTCTTTCTTTCCTTAATTCCTTGCTGGTTTAGGCTTGATTAAGTGATGCCAAACCTCTGCTGTTCAGCCAAGAAAACGAATTGGAGAGAGGGAGAGAGAGATGGGAATTCTTGGATTCTTTGGTGTGAAAAACGGCCATGTATGGTTAGGTTTTCTTTTATAGTTTCAGCCCCCCAACTCCCATTCATCCTCCCTCATTAATGTTGTTAAAAACGATGGGGCAAAGGGTGTTAACCAAGACACCTCTTGGTGCCAAACATTGCACCCTTGGTGCCAAACATTGTATCACATGGGAAATAACCAATGCAACCTTCATGAAGAGGTGCCGCCCAACCTTGGTGTCTTTTGGCTTTGCCAAAGCACCCTTTCATACTAACAGCTGAGATTAATTCAGATTAATTGTTGTGTGAGAATACAACTCATTTCCATCTCCTCTTGACTCACCTAACTCGGAATATTTTTATTCTAAACCAACTCATCCAACTCATCACTTTTAATGCACTAAGTTTGAGTCAACTCATTTCTTAAATCCAATTGATTTCAAATCAACCCAACTCAAGTTGAATTAACTCACACTTGAGTTCAATTGAGGGCCCACACGGTCATCCGTGGTCAAACTGGTCAACCCGACCCGTTGGGTCCCCCCTTTAGTTCCTTGACCCGTTTTGACTCTATGACCCAATTATGGTATTTTGGTCATTTGTAAGTGGTTTTCTCATATGGATCATGCCTACCCATTTCTTCTCTACTTGATTTCCAATCAAATAGGCTTAACCCTATTTAATTTAAGCTTACACAATGGTCAAATCATCCATTTTGACCCATTGGGTCCAATTGAGCCCTTTGACCCATTTAGCCATTTCCAACCCAATTGATGTACATAACCCATCCAAATCAACTTGATATATATATAATGTGCTCATACGACCTTAATTTGAGCAATGGGCCCCAACATTTCTTATTTTGACATCACAAAATAATTAATTTAATAATTCAGGGGCATTTTCGTAATTTTCCATTTTATTGAGAAATTGGGGTGTTACAATATAACCCTCTTTTGAAATTTTCGTCCCGAAAATCGATCGAAGTAGGGTTCTCAAGTAATTACATAAATAGTTCGGGGTGAGCTGTTCTCATCTCCGACTCAAGTTCCCATGTGGCCTCTTCATCACCATGACGATCCCATACCACTTTCACGAACTGAATCGCTCTGTTTCGCAACACCCTTTGTTCGGTCTCCACTATCCTGACCGGCTTTTCGACGTACGTCACGTCACTTTGTACTTCAATATCTTGAACATTTAAAACATGGGACAGATCCGGATTGTATTTCCTTAGCATCGACACGTGAAACACATCGTGTAAAGATGCTAATTGTGATGGGAGTGCTAACTGATAAGCAACATCCCCCATCCTTCTTATGATCGAAAACGGTCCCACAAATCTTGGTGACAGTTTTCCTTTCTTACCAAACCTCATATGTCCCTTCCGTGGTGAGACTTTTAGAAACACCATGTCTCCCACTTCAAATTCCAAAAACCGTCTCCTTTTATCAGCATAGTTCTTCTGCCGACTCTGTGCAGTCAGTAGATGTTGACGTATCAACTTAATTTGTGTAGTAGTCTCTGCGACTAGTTCCGGTCCGATCAATGCAGGCTCTCCTGCCTCTGTCCAACATATCGGTGACCTACACGGTCTACCATATAATGCCTCGTATGGAGCCATCTGAAGGCTTGCCTGATAGCTATTATTATACGAGAACTCCACCAGTGGTAAGTGGTCCTCCCATCCACCCTTGAAATCTAACATGCATGCTCTCAACATGTCTTCCAAGGTCTGTATTGTCCTTTCAGACTGTCCATCAGTCTGTGGATGGAAAGCGGTGCTAGTCAATAAGTCTGTCCCCATGGCTGACTGCATGCTTTGCCATACTCTGCCGGTAAAACGGCCATCTCTGTCCGATACTATCGTTCGGGAAATACCATGTAGTCGAATGATCTCTTTAATATAACGCCGACCCAACGTTTCAGATGAATCTGTCATCTTGATAGGAATGAAATGTGCGGACTTGGTCAGTCGGTCGACTACGACCCATATGGCGTCATTGCCCTTTGAAGACCTCGGCAACCCCGATACAAAGTCCATGGAAATGTGTTCCCATTTCCATTCTGGCACTGCTAAGGGTTTGAGTAACCCTGGTGGCTTTTGGTGTTCAGTCTTAACTTGCTGACAAGTTAAACAATGTGCCACGAACTCTGCCACATCCCTTTTTAGTCCATGCCACCAATAATGCCTTTTCAGATCGTGATACATTTTGCTACCCGGATGAATAGAGAGCTTGGATTGATGTGCCTCAATCAGTAGCTCTTTCCGACAACTCTTTGGCACATATGTTCTTCCCCGAAATAAAATACCTTGCCCGGGTCGTAATTCCCATTCCGGTATGTCCACACCAGTGGACATCTTGTCCCATATGTCCTTCACTTCCGGATCTGCTCTTTGTTCTTGTTCAATCCTGGTGACTATATTGGACCGTATGATTAAATTGTGCAAAACTCCACGGTTTGTAATGTATAGATTGAACTCTCGAATGGTATTCAACATCTCCCACTCGGTTCTGATCAGACATGCCACGGATGCATGTGATATGCGGCTAAGAGCATCAGCCACCTTGTTCGCCTTGCCTGGATGGTATCGAAGCTCGAACTCATAATCCGCCAAATACTCCGTCCATCTACGCTGCCTTAGATTGAGCTCCTTCTGATCAAATAAATATTTCAAACTCTTATGATCAGAATACACTTCAAACTTCTCACCATAAAGGTAATATCTCCAACTTTTGAGAGCGAAGACCACTGCGGCTAGTTCAAGATCATGCGTGGGATAGAGGCGTTCATGTATTTTTAGTTGTCTTGAACCATAAGCCACCACACGATGATCTTGACTGAGGACACACCCCAGTCCTTCTCCCGAAGCATCGCATTCAACTTCATAACCCTTGCCTTTTTCCGGCAAAATCAAAATAGGAGCGGTTGTAAGTCATCTTCAAACCTTTGGTTGCACAGATCTGACCACTCATACTTGACTCTTTTCTGAGTGAGTCGAGTCAATGGAGACGCTATTTTGGAAAAATCCATAATAAATTTCCGATAATAACCCGCCAATCCTAAGAAACTGCGGATCTCGGTTATATTCTTTGGCGCTTTCCAGTCTTTCACTGCTGTCACCTTAGCCGGATCCACGGCTATTCCTTCCTCGGATATAACATGTCCTAAGAAATTCACTTGAGATAGCCAGAATTCACACTTACTGGCCTTGGCATACAGTTTATTCTGCCTCAATGTATTCAAAATTATCCGTAGATGCTCTGCATGTTCCTCCTGACTCTTAGAATAGATCAGGATATCATCAATGAATACGATTACAAACTGGTCCAGATAGGGACGGAAGATTCTGTTCATTAAATCCATGAACACAGCCGGCGCATTTGTGAGTCCAAATGGCATGACTACGAACTCAAACAGTCCATATCGCGTCCGAAAAGCTGTCTTTTCTATATCTTCCTCTCTAACTCGGATTTGATGATAACCAGACATCAAGTCGATCTTTGAAAAATGACTAGAACCCCTCAATTGATCAAATAAATCGTCGATCCTGGGTAGAGGGTACTTGTTCCGGACTGTTAGCTGATTCAACTTCCGGTAGTCCACGCACATCCGTAGTGAACCATCCTTCTTCTTCACGAACAGCACTGGTGCTCCCCATGATGACGTACTGTTCCGGATGCAACCCAGCCTAAGCAGTTCATCAATCTGCTTCTTTAACTCCGACATCTCTGCTGGTGCCATCCGATAGTGTGGTAACGACAGTGGTGTTGTGCCAGGGTATAACTTGATTTCGAAGTTAATCTCCCTCCTAGGCGGTAAACCAGGGAGTTCCTTTGGAAATACATCAGCAAATTCTTGCACAATTGCCGGAAGTTCAGTAACTGGAGCTTTGTTTATGGTGATATTATTCAATACCACGTGATTTAACCCTTCCTACAATCCACTTTGTTTATCTGAACGGACTACATATTGCATGCCCTCGGGTGACTTAAATGTCACTCTTCGACTATAACAGTCGATGTTGGTATGAAACTTAACCAACCAATCTATACCGAATATAATATCATATTCTGACATGTCCAGCACTAGATAATTGAACTCAAATCTGAGTCCAGCTAATTCAGTGTTAACCGCCGTACATATAAGTCCCAATGCCGAATCTCCGACAGGGGATACAATAGTGAGTGTTGTGGCTAATCTTTGAACTAATGTACCCGTAGCAGTAATAAATGATGCAGCTATGAAGGAGTGTGATGCTCCCGAATCAAATAGTGCATATGCATAAGAACTATTCACTACCGCCATACCTTGTATCACAGCATGGTCATCTTCTTCCTGAGAAGTTAGAGTAAATAATCGTCCAGAACCAGCAGGGTCAGACCTTCGACCTCCCCGACTTTGCATTCTGCCTCCTCTGGAGTTTCCCGGTCTAGCTGGCGGACGAAATGATCCTCTGGAGTATGACAGCCTGTTGAGCTTTTGGCAGTCTTTCTTGTAGTGACCTGGTTGATCACAGTGAAAACAGGTGTTCATTCCTCGAGAAGCTTGTGTGACTGCTAAAGATTGAGTGGGCTGGTTGGGGCGAAAACCACCACTTGATCCAACAGACGGCAAAGGTCTGCTAAAGTTCGTTCTGAACCTCTTGTTGGGTTGGTACGCACCCCTCCCACTCGGAGCTCGACGATTGTCCACTCCGGCAAATTCCGCCATCTCCTGTTCCACAATGGTTGCCCTGCTGACCACTTCTGCCAGTGTGGCTGCTTTGAACACGGTTACCTTGGCCCTAATGTTTGGCCGTAACCCACGCTCGAACTTGCGAGCCTTTCGATATTCCGTGTCCACTATATAGTATGCATAGATTGACAGGCTGAGGAATTCTTGGTGATACTCAGCCACCGTCATTGAACCTTGCACTAACGTCATAAAGGCCTGAATTTGACGTTCTCTTTCTTCCTCTGGAAAGTAGCGCTCTAGGAATGTCGCTGAGAATTGCTCCCAGGTCATAGCAACTCTTTCTCTTCTTGGCACAAGTGCCTGCTGTTTCTCCACCACCTTCCACCATTTGGCAACGTCATCTACCAGCTGTGACGTGGCCAATAATATTTTATGAGCATGACTCCTGATGTTCAGAAGAGTCAATATGTGGGAAATCTTCTCCACCCAGTTCTCGGCTCCGACTGGCCCTTCTCTGCCCTTAAAGTAAGGTGGCCGCTGTTGCTGAAAATCTCTGACCATGTTACGGTCATTATTCTCGCTCGTACTTCCCTCTCCGTTCAAATGTTGTTGGAGGACAGACGTAACCACAGCTTGCACCAAGTTGTGCAGTTCAGGAGGCACAAAGGGTACAGTCATGTTACTGTTCTCCTCCTCCTCTCGTCGATAAGACGAGTCATATTCCTCCTCGTCGTCCTGTTGATATGTAGGGTCACTCCCTTCTTCTTCCCGCCGGGAATGTTGTGACTCTTCCTCATCGAGTGAACGTTCATGAACTGATCTCTCTTCGTCATGAACGTAAAGCTCATCATCATGTACAGATGGCACCTTCTCCTGTACCACCTTCCGGTGTTGGGGTACCACCTTCCCTTGTGGTGTGACTATGAGCACCTCATCTTTCTTCTTATCGTCCTGACGGGTCCTTCTCTTCGATGCCCCCTCAACTAATCCGATTTGTAAAACTTTTTCCTTACCCTTCGGATCTTGTACCACTTTTCTCTGTGGCGCCATTTAGTCCTAATTCATGGGAAACATCATATACTTAGTTTCCATTAACAATATGCATCACATGCCATGAATCCTCATAAAAACATGAAATCACATATTTATATAAATTCAAACTTCATTTTTTGTACAAAGGTGGGTAGGGTGAAACAAACCCTATGTATAACAAAAAAAATATACCCCCTTACAAAAATAATCCTCTTTTTAATACCCTTTATATTAATTCCTATCCTAGTCTTCCGTAGAAGACTCCGTATCACCAGCGAACTTGAAACGGTTATCAGGACACATCATCGCTGTGTGCCCCAATACTTCACACATTGTGCAGGGTATTAAACCGGGTCCTCCTATGCTAGGACAATTAGTCCTCGCCTCTCCATGCCCGTGCAGTCCACAGACCGGACAGACAATTCCTAATGGATGAGGACAATACAACCTGTTGTGATCGTCCTGATTACACAACTCACAAGTATCGTAGGGATCTACCTCCCCCGCCGATTCCAATATTATAGGGAAGTCTTCCATAGGATCCTCATAAAAGAAAAATCCCAGATCATCCTCTTCCTCCTCAGGAGGTTCCACTAACCAAGGAATATCTTCCATCTGATACTCAGGTAACGGTGCTAGATTCACCTCCTCCATTTGTGCTAAGTTCAACTTTTCCAATGGTGCTAGATTCCATTCCTCTTCCTGAAGGTTCACATTAGCCTCCATGTTGGTGTTGTTAGAAACAGACACCAAGTCTATGGGATTGCTAGGAGTTCCACTGTAACACTCTGAGTACTCCACATTACTCGACATATCTGTATCATATCAATAAAACACAAGAATATTCAACAACAATTCTAAATAAACCATTCTTGGTTTTCAGGGGAATCTGATCATGTATTATATCATGTACTTTGTTTGGGGAAGATTGCCAAATCATCACTCTTTGTGTTCTTTTGTTTCAGGGGAAATCTCTAATTTCCTATTGTTTGTTTCTCAGTGTGGGGATTCCAGGGGAGTTCATCCTACCTTGCTATGTTTGATTTGTCCAATTATGATGACTGTACTTTACTTTGCTATCTTTCATTGTCGTTCTCAGATTGATTGTTCAGTCTGAGTCACTCGAAGTAAATTAATCCGGCCCCCAGCAGCGGACTCCAAAGAGTCGGTCAGTTGGGTTTCTTATCCGTCAGTGAGACATGAAACCGTCTTAATCTTACTTCGATGATTCAACTTCCCGTTTCGCTCTGATATCAACTGTAACGCCCCGCCCTCTCCGAGAATTTCAGAGTCTAATTTTTTTTTTTTAAAGTAATAATAAAACATCGAAAGAGAGCAGGCGGCGTCACGACGCGAGTTAAGTTCAGACTACCCAAGTCTGAACCTTAACTGGCCACCCATGTGTACATGGATTAGACCATGATAATGAATCACACATGGAACTAACATCAACATGCGGAACAATCTAGATTAATTGCGGAATAGAAAGACGAGATAGCAAGTAACAGTCCTAAACATTATTTATCATAGATCAAACATCCAAATGTTATCAACCTACTCAAACCATAGCAAGTAGTGAGTTATTACATGTCCCACAAAAGTATTCAAAAGACAGTAATATAAAGTAGTTCAGTCCTTCATTCAAGCACTTAGGCTTGGCTCCCCTCCCGGTCAACGACCTTTCCTTTCCCTTTGCTTGTACCTGCAATCTCCTCTGAGGATAGAATTAGGGCGTTAGATCAACGCGCCCAGTAGGTTCCCGAATCAGGGCTACCACATGTTAGCATATAAAACATGCATATACATATCATAATATATGATCATCAAAACAGGTAAAACAATGCTATGATGTATGCACATGCAATGAGCCTCCCCCATCATGTACATCCATAGCCATCACTTGTCGTGCCAAGCACCGACAAGATAAATCACAATACAACTTCCATCTCTTCATCACTGACTGATTCATATCACGTATTAGTCCTCCTGGCGGGACTCTCTTCGCCCAAGGAGACCATTGTGACTATGATCATCATGTTACTCTTCCTGGCGGAACTCTCATCGCCTAAGGAGGACGTAACCCATAATTGTGACACTGTAGAACCTCATTCATCATCCCATGACCATGCATGAGATGCCAATGCCTGCATGCCATTTGTTAATGCATAATATATCATTTGAAACACATATATTAAAACAAGAGTATCATAAGAAAACTGGGTAAAAACCGTGGTTACAAGTAGGTAGGAAACCTACTGAAGAATCCCTTCAGTAACTGATCTTTTTTTTTTTTCGCGTCACCCGGTCACGACTCATACCTCGTTCGACTTCCGGTACCTTATATACATATATCAATCAGCAAGTCATAACTTATTCAATCACATCTACGACCCATCCACATCATGTGGGGTTCGGCCATGCCCATGGCCGAACATCATCAACTTAGAGTTTGTCATTTTATGGGATTCGGCCCTATACTTGGCCGAATCTTGTATTCCCACTCTTCCATCATCAAATGGTTCTCCATTACAATACTTTAAACCCTTTATAAAATCATGGGAATAATATCAAACACAAACTATGAACTTAGTCCATTTATTCCAAAAACAGCCCATGGGGTTCGGCCATGCACATGGCCGAACCCAATGGTTCTCTTGATCTGATTGATCCATCAATTACCCATGATTTGAATCAGTAATCTTAACCCTAATATTGACATGGTTCAGCCTACATTGGCCAACCAATAACAACAAGTTAAACTTCACCAAATTACATCAAACACATATTTTATATGGTTTTAAACTCATCAAAATCATCAAATACTAACATGGGGTTCGGCCATCCAAGGTGGCCGAACCTCATGTCTATGTTTTGTTCTTTCAAACATGTTTTTAGGTGTCATAGTATCAGTATAACTTTGCTGCCTTATTACCTCTCAAGACCATCCAACTAAGTTCATCAATTTGTCCAAATGACCATCAAACTTCATGGGATTCGGCCATCCAAGATGGCCGATCCTGATGGTCCAATTCATCAATTTTAAACCGTTGATTTAGACCCATGGTACCTTCAGTCCTTATGTCATTCAGATCCATGTTTTTAACCCTCTTTAAAACATGCATTTGAATCTCAATAAAACTCAAAAACAGTCCACCAAAAACTCCATGGTTTCCATGTTTCAAAACATGAAAACCAACCTAACTTTTGCATGGGGTTCGGCCCTCCATGGTGGCCGAACCCAATGGTCATCTTTACCATTTTAAAGCCTCTCTTAATCAAGGTTAAAACCTTGGTGTATTCGGCCATAACCATGGCCCAATTCACCCCATTCATTCCATGTTATTAAACCAAATAACACATAAAATACTTACCAAATTTTCCAAGTTTTCTTCTTGTCTTTGATCCTTGATTTCTCCCTTTTATTTCTTCTTTCTTTCCTTAATTCCTTGCTGGTTTAGGCTTGATTAACTGATGCCAAACCTCTGCTGTTCAGCCAAGAAAACGAATTGGAGAGAGGGAGAGAGAGATGGGAATTCTTGGATTCTTTGGTGTGAAAAACGGCCATGTATGGTTAGGTTTTCTTTTATAGTTTCAGCCCCCCAACTCCCATTCATCCTCCCTCATTAATGTTGTTAAAAACGATGGGGCAAAGGGTGTTAACCAAGACACCTCTTGGTGCCAAACATTGCACCCCTTGGTGCCAAACATTGTATCACATGGGAAATGAACCAATGCAACCCTTCATGAAGAGGTGCCGCCCAACCTTGGTGTCTTTTGGCTTTGCCAAAGCACCCTTTCATACTAACAGCTGAGATTAATTCAGATTAATTGTTGTGTGAGAATACAACTCATTTCCATCTCCTCTTGACTCACCTAACTCGGAATATTTTTATTTTAAACCAACTCATCCAACTCATCACTTTTAATGCACTAAGTTTGAGTCAACTCATTTCTTAAATCCAATTCATTTCAAATCAACCCAACTCAAGTTGAATTAACTCACACTTTAGTTCAATTGAGGGCCCACACGGTCATCCGTTGTCAAACTGGTCAACCCGACCCGTTGGGTCCCCCCTTTAGTTCCTTGACCCGTTTTTGACTCTATGACCCAATTATGGTATTTTGGTCATTTGTAAGTGGTTTTCTCATATGGATCATGCCTACCCATTTCTTCTCTACTTGATTTCCAATCAAATAGGCTTAACCCTATTTAATTTAAGCTTACACAATGGTCAAATCATCCATTTTGACCCATTGGGTCCAATTGAGCCCTTTGACCCATTTAGCCATTTCCAACCCAATTGATGTACATAACCCATCCAAATCAACTTGATATATATATAATGTGCTCATACGACCTTAATTTGAGCAATGGGCCCCAACATTTCTTATTTTGACATCACAAAATAATTAATTTAATAATTCAGGGGCATTTTCGTAATTTTCCATTTTATTGAGAAATTGGGGTGTTACATTCCTGATCAGGACTACCACAAGGTTAGCTTATAAATCATGCATATAACAAATGTCTGATTATCAAAAACATATAAAATCATGCTATGTATGTATACAAATGTAATGAGCCCCACCCCATCACACATACATATAGCCATCACTTGACGTGTCTCATATCAACCTATTAATTCTCCTGGTGGGGCTTTCACCACCCAAGGAGGCCCCACAATTGCATCTCGGGCATTCCGACTGAGTGTGGGCTCTGGTGTCCATAATCATCATATAATCCTCCTGGCGGGACCCTCATCGCCTAAGGAGACCAATGTGACTCTTATCATCATATTACTCCTCCTGGCGGGACCCTCATCGCCTAAGGAGGACGGTAACTCATATTATCATAATATTCCTCCTGGCGGGACCCTCATCGCCTAAGGAGGTCTCACAGTTGCATCACAGCATATCACCGGAGTGTGGGCTCCGGGTTCCACAATCATCATCCCATGTCAATGCATGAGATGCCAATGATAGATGCAACATGTAAATAAATCTCATCATTCAAAATATGATAAATAATAGTATAACAATATCTCATAAAAACCATCATGAAAACAAGTGTAAATGTGGTTACAAGTAGGTAGGAAACCTACTAAAGATTCACTTCAGCGTCCGTTCTTTCTTAGGCTTTATCCGGTCACGACTCGCACGTCGTTCAACTTCCGTTACCTTGTCCATATAACAATAAGTAAATCATACTATCATTTAAATATTCATTCACATCTAAGACCCAAAAACCATCTTGTGGGGTTCGGCCATACCCATGGCCGAACCTCAACATTTTGGATTTGATCTTCCTTTCATGTCCTTTTACAATTTAACTTGTACTTATGATTTTGCCATTGTCTAACCAATGATTAATTTTGCTGATCACCATTATCCAAAACCAATCCATCTTAGTGGGGTTCGGCCATACAACATGGCCGAACCTCACCATCACACTTTTGATCCTTTTTATTCTTCATTCATAATCCTAATTTCCAATCCATTCATCTAAGAATTCACACACTAATCATCTAACCTTTAATCCACCATTGTCATTTTATGGGGTTCGGCCCTACACATGGCCGAACGTTATAATCCCTTTTATCCATCACCAAATGGTTCTCCATTGGGATATTTTTAAACCTTTTTAAAACCAAACACCATTCATAACACTTGGTGGGGTTCGGCCATACAACATTGCCGAACCTCACCCCTTTGATTTTGGTGCTCCACTTTGCCTTTCTTTTTGATGAACATTAACATCCAAATCCATCACTCTTTCAGTTATATTAAACCCTTTATAACATCATGGAATCAATAACAAATATTACCCATAAACTTAGTCCATTTAACCCATACAATGGTCCATGGGGTTCGGCCATACACATGGCCGAACCCAATGGTTCCCTTGGCTCAATGGTTCCATTATTTGTATATCAATTGGACTCCCCATGTTAACCACATCGTTCAGCCATCCAATGGCCAACCCAAAACAACAAACTTATATTCATTTAATTCCCACAAAAACACCATAATCTTGTATGGTTTTTGTCTCTCAAAACCATCAAAATCACCATACAATAATCATATGATTTCATGGGGTTCGGCCATGCTCATTGGCCGAACACTATGGCCTTTGGTTTGAACCTCTTAGACATTCATCTTATGTCTAAGTTAATCTTCCAAAAACCATCAAAATATCAACAACAATTCATGGGGTTCGGCCATCCAAGGTGGCCGAACCCAATGATCCATTTTATCAATTTATACTCAAGGTTTAGACCCATGATGCATTCGGCCATTCCTTGGCCAATCAAGACATCCAAATCCATGTTTTAAACCTCTTTAAAACATGCATTTTAAGTCTAATAGAAACATCTAAAACAGTCCCACAATGGCATAGTTTCAAGTTACAAAAACCATCAAAACCAACCAATTATTTCCATGGGGTTCGGCCCTCCAAGGTGGCCCAACCCAATGATCCCTTTTTGAATGTTTAAACCACCATTACCCAAGGTTTAAACCCTGATACATTCAGCCATACCCATGGCCCAAAACATGTTCCATTTGTCCCATCTTTTTAAACAAAAATCCATGGATATACTTACCAAATTCCAAGCTTTTCTTCTTGCCCTTTCTCTTTACTTCCTGTCTTTCTTAACCTCCCTTCCTTTGCTGGTTTATGCTTGATCAATTGGTGCAAACACCACTGCTGGTTCAGCCAAGAGAAAGAGTTTGGAGTGAGGGAGAGGGAGATGGGGATTCTCAAGATTTTCTATGTGAAAATCGTCCAAATGAGGTGGTCTATCCCTTTTGTAATTCAGCCACAACATCCATTCATTTCCCTCATTACTTCTTGGTAAAAACGATGGGTCATTGGGTGCCATCCAAGGCACCCCTTGGTACCAAACGTTGCATCCATTCACTTCAGCCCATGCACCTCATGAGATGAGATGCATGACGCCATTGCTTGGTGTCCCTTGGCTTTGGCCAAGGCACCCTTTCACTCCAACGGCTGGGATTGATTTCCCCAAGAGTTGTGTGTGATTAAAAACACCTTTCCACTTCCTTTTGACTCACTTGACTCATGATCTTTTTATTCCAACTCAACTCATCCAACTAAACACACTTAATGCATCATATTTGAGTCAACTCTTTTCTTAATTAAAACTCAATCCAAATCAGTCCAACTCAAGCTGAACTAACTCACACTTGAGTTCAATTGAGGGCCCACACGATCATCCGTGGTCAACCTGGTCAACCCGACCCATTGGGTCCCCAATTTGTCCCTTGACCCGTTTTGACAACATGACCCATTAATGGGCTGATTTTGCCATTTTTAAATTGTTTCCACTTGTGCATCAAGCCTATCCATTTTTCCTCCACTTGATTTCCAATCAATTCAGCTTAACCCCATTTAAATTGAGCTCACCCAATGGTCAAATAATCCATTATGACCCATTGGGTCCCAATTCAGCCCTTTGACCCATTTAACCATTTTTGACCCAATTGATGTACATTACCCATCCAATCAAATTTAACATTTATAATGTGCTCATAGGGTCTTAATTTGAGCAATGGGCCCCACTATTTTCTCATTTAACATCATAATTAATAAATTTACTAACCCAGGGGCATTTTCATAATTATCCATCACATTGAGAAAGACCAAAGTTCTCTCTCTCTCTCTCTCTCTCTCTCTCTCTCTCTCTCTCTCAAATCCTTGTCATCTGGCTGAATTATCTCAACTTGCAACAAGATCAGTCTCAGTCCAAAGAACAGTAAGAGAGAAGGAGACATCAAGGAAATAAAGGGTCAAAGAAGGAGTCAAAAGAACCAAAGGAGACTCGGTATTAGTAAGTGCATTTTGAACCCTTGTTTAATAGATTAGTTAAGAAAATGAGATCTGGCCATTGTATGGCCAGATCCATCAATGGTTTAGATCTAGGATTATGATGTTTAAAATGATAAAATATGGAGCATAGGGTTCGGCCCCATTGGATGGCCGAACCCCATGGAAAAGATTGGTTGTTTTTGATGTTTTTGAAACATAGAAACTATGAATTTTGTGGACTGTTTTTAAAGTTTCTTTAAGACTCAAATGCATGTTTTAAAGAGGGTTAAAAACATGGATTTGAATGATATAAGGACTGAAGGTATCATGGGTCTAAATCATAGATTTAAATTGATGAAATGGACCATTGGGATCGGCCATCTTGAATGGCCGAATTCCATGAAGTATTATGGTTATTTGGTTTGAGTTTTACAAAATGGAAATCATACAAAGTGATGGACTTATTGGATGGTTTTGAAGGGTAAAAACATGGTAACATTATACAGTTACCATATGTCTAAATGAGACCTAAAACATGTTTAAGAGGACCAAAACATGGACATAGGGTTTTGGCCACCTTGGATGGCCGAACCCCATGTAAGTATTTGATTGTTTGGTTTGGCTTTCGAGAAGATGGAAATCATATCAATTATGAACTTAGTATTAAGGTGATTAAACATGAAGGATGATGGAACATAGGATTAAAATCTCTAGGGTGAGGTTCGGCCATGTTGTGTGGCCGAACCCCACCAATTGTCATTTGATGGACTTGGTGATTCATTCATAAATAATTTGGGCAAATGAGATATATGATTAAAGGGTTTAAATGACCAAAGTAAATGGTGAGGTTCGGCCATGTTGTATGGCCGAACCCCACTAAGGTGGTTTGGTGATGGACTTTGTTTTCTAAGGAAAAATTAAGCAAAGGGTAGTATAGTGGCGTTATTGTAAATATGGATGAAAAGATGAAATGATCAAAAGAATGGACATATGAGCCAAAACCCAAGGTGGTAAGGTTCGGCCATGTAGTATGGCCGAACCCTACCAAGGTTCATTTGAAATTTTGGGATACTTAGATGGTTTTAATTAAATAAAAGAGTGACCAAGGTTTAAATGGGTGAGGTTCGGCCATGGCGTATGGCCGAACCCCACATAGTGGATTTTTAGGACATAGACCAAGTTGGAATGATATGGATGAATGTTTGATTTGCTGCTATGTAAATAAGGTATCGGACTTGCTTGAACGGTGTACAAGTTGTAAACGGGAGACGGTTCAAGAGAAGGGTCAAAATAAGTGATCATTGTGTAGGTTTCCTACCTTGTTGTAACCACATATCTTATTCGCTGTTTTATGTTGATTTCAATATCTTATATGATTGTAAAGTTATGTTTCTAAATGACATGTTTACATAGATATCTCATGCATGGCATTGGATGATGGTGTTGTAACCGGAGGCCACACTCCGTCGGGGCGTCCGAAAGACCACTGTAGGGTACCCTGATGATGAAAATCTCATCAAGAGGAATCCGGAGGCCACACTCCGTCGGGGCGTCCGAAAGACCACTGTGGGTTACCTTGACGATGAGAATCCCGTCAAGTGATGGGTATGTTGAATGGTGATGGGTGGGACTCATTACATGTTCATTTCATACATAGCATGTTTTTATGGAATTTTGTCACACATGTATTATTATTGTACTATTTGCATGTTTTTGACTAATCATGTGGTAGCCCTATTCGGAAACACTACTGGGCGCGTTGATCTAACGCCCTATCTATACCTTTAGTGGATGACGCAGGGAAAGGGAAGAACGTGGATCAAGAAGAAAACCAAGCATAGGAGCTTGGGCACTTTGAATGGACTTGAATGGATTTGTTATTTGAATTATTTGGACAATGTAATTTGGTAATTAGATTTGTTGGCATGTAATAAGTAGTTAAGTAGATGCTATGGCTTGGTTTATTTTGGATGGTTGGATTGAATGGTAGATTAATATTATTTAGTAATTTTGGAGAATAAGATCTTGTACTTTGCTATCTAATGATGAAAAAAATTGGAATAGTCATAGGTTCTATTATAACCTCAGTTAGATTAAGATTAAGTTAATTCCACAAGTTGTATTTGTACCATGTGTGAATCATTCTTATGGACTTAATCCATACGCACATGGGTTTGGCCAGTTAAGGGTCGGACTTTAGAAGTCCGAACTTAACTCGCATCGTGACACTCCGCCCCGATCACTTGATTATTATATTTAAAAAATAAAAAATAAAATCTGAAAATTAGAGTGAAAAGGGCGGGGTGTTACAGTGTGTGCCATGTGTAAGGCATGCATCCTCTTGGTGAGTCAAAGGGGAGGTGGAGGGTTTCCATCTCAATGGAAACCCTAGACCAAAAATGTTGGAGAGGGTGTGTGTGCCATGTGCAAGGCATGCATCCTCTTGGTTAGTCAAGGAACTCATGGGGAAGAATCCACATTGAATGAGGGTGGTTGGGAGGTGAGGTCTCATCCAAGAAACCCTAGACAAGATGGAAGGGCTCATCTCAACCCTCCCTTGGCCAATCCGCCTTGAGACAAAAAGAAGTGGAGAGTGTTCTATCTCATTCACTCTCTCCCTCTCACCAAAAACCCTAGGGCCAACCTCTCTCCAAGACAAGAAAACACTTAGGGTTTTTCCATTCTCTCCTCCTCTCCCTCTCTCAAACCTTCACCTAGGCCGAGCCTTCTCTTAGGGTTTTCATCTTAAACCCTCTCCCTCTCAAGCAACACTCTTTGGTCGAAGATCAAGGAGGAAGAAGGAAAGACTAAGGAAGGAGAAGATCGGAGGAGCAAGGCGGAACGAAAGAAAACGGAGGAGTCGCGGTATCGGTAAGTATTACTTGATAAGATTAATAAATTAAAAGGAGGTTAAGGAACCATGGTTTTGGCTATGGAATGGCCGAAACCATGGGGTTCCATTTCGGATTGGAAAGTTGGCCAAAAAATATTATGGGCCATGGATTTGAAATCCATCCAAGGAATGAGATGGAAAAAATGGACAAAACCCTAATGGGTAAGATAGATTATTAAGGACAATATGTATATATGGCTTATGACAACATGCATGGTTAAAATGATCAAAGATCATGGTTCGGCCCTTGCATGGCCGAACCCTAATCTTGTTATGCATAAGGATCTCATGCATGCTCAATATGAGGAATGGAGAATGATCAAGGATCATGGTTTGGCCCTCGCATGGATAAACCCTAGATTTTATGTATACGGACCATTAAGGACAAAAAGGGATTGGATGAGGTTCGGCCATGATGTATGGCGGAACCCCATCAAAGGATCTAATCATAGGTATGTGGTTTTTAAGAGAAAATGATGAACCATAGGGTTCGGCCATGTTGTATGGCCGAACCCCATGGAAGTATGTTATTGATTTTAATGGGTTTTAAAGGATGAAAATGATGGAAGTATGTTAATGATTTTAATGGGTTTTAAAGGATGAAAATGATGGAAGAATGTTAATGATTTTAAATGGGTTTTAAATGTTGTAAATGATGATTTAAAATGAGGAGATGATGAAGAACAATGGACCATGGGTTCATCCATGTTGTATGACCGAACCCCATGGAGAAATATTGATGGATTTAAATGTATTTAGACCATGGGAACATGGAAACAAGGAACCATGGGTTCGGCCATGTTGTATGGTTGAACCCCATGAACTATTTTGATGGACCATTTTGTAGATCTATGCATGTGTAAGAGATTGAATGATCAAGCTAAGGAATGACGGGATTTATTATGGATTTATGTTTATGTTAATGAATCATTTATGGACCTAGGTTATGTGTAAATAAGTTAAGTGATTAGCTATGGAAAGAGTGATAGCTAAGATGGGAATATGGTGAAAATAAAGGACCATGGATTCGGCCATGTTGTATGGCCGAACCCCATGGAGAATATCTTATGGACTTAGTTGTTTTTATCAAGTTAAATGATTAACTTATGTGATTGGATTAATAAACCAAAAGATGAATGATCTTGGACCCACATTGATTAAAATGATCAAGGACTAAAAAGAGGGGCCCAAAACCAAGAGAGTGAGGTTCGGCCATGTTGTATGGCCTAACCCCACTAATGCATTTTTGTGGACTTAAACATGGTTCAACCCCAATGTATGATGGAAACCTCTTAGGGTACTTAACCGGGTAAAAGACTATGATGGTAAAGGGAGATGAACCTAGGATGACGTAGGGGTTGATGGAATTAAATGGATCACCAAATTGATGTATGTATATGTACTTGACGCGATCGGTGAGCGGTTTTTGGACGAAAACACAAGGACATGATATTTGGTCGTTGGTAGGATTCCTACCTTATTGAAAACCATGGAATATGTATATGTAATGTTTTTACTTCTATGTTAATTTTGGTATCAAAGTACTATGTTTCAACTATGGGATTTTAATGCTATGATGTTTATTATTACATAGCATGTTTGCACTTGCATCTCATGCATGGCATGGGAAGGATCAAATGAGGGGAGTCCACGCTCCATTTGGATTTTCGATAAACAACCGTGGGGAAGAATCCACACTGATTCCAACAGATGTATGATTGAATTGTAACCGAAGTCCATGCTCCGTTCGGCGAGACGGATAAGGCATTCGTGGGGAGAGATATAGTGTGTTTGAAATGTAACCGGAGTCCACGCTCCGTTCGGTGGGACCGATAAGGCATTCGTGGGGAGTCATGACAATACCTTGATGTGGATTATCCATCAAGAGGAATACTATGTGATTGTGATATGGATGATGGGTGGGACTCATGGCATATGACACCCATGGCATGGCATTGACTTGCATGGTTTTGATATTATGTATGGCTATGTGATTTTTATACTAACCCATGTGTTTGACCCTAGTCGGAGTACCTACTGGGCGCGTTGTCTAACGCCCTACTTCTACCTTAGATGATGACACAAGAAATGGACGGAACGAGGGACGCAATCGGAGCCAAGCTTAGGAGCTTGGATGAGCTAGATCTATTTTATTTAAGTTTTTATTTTGGACACGTAATTTGAGTAATTATCTTTTTGGACTGTAATAACTTAGACTATTTGTTATGGTTTGGATTTTAATTATGGACATTTTAACTTAAGATGATTATTACTAAGTGATGGACTTCCTTGCTATTTAAAATTGGATAGGATAGAACTCTATTATAATTCCGCATTATGTTTAATTCCGCAAGTTTAACCTTATTAGGTGTGAACCGTTTTAGTGGACTTAGTCCACGCACACGTATGGTTGGCCAGTTAAGGGCCGGGCTTTGGAAGCTCGGACTTAGCTTGTGTCGTGACGTCCCGTTCTCTCTCACTCTTTATTTCAAAAAAAAAAAAAAATAGACTCTGATTTTCGGCGAGTGAAAAAGGGCGGGGCATTACACCATGTGTCCCAACCTAGGAGACACATGGCTTACACTTGGGGCTTGTCTTTCACATGGCTTACACTTGGGGCTTGTCTTTCACATGGCTTACCCTTGGGGCTTGGTCTTTCCCATGTGTCCCAACCAAGGAGACACTTGGCTTACACTTGGGGCTTGTCTCACATGGCTTACACTTGGGGGCTTGTCATTCACATGGCTTACACTTGGGGGCTTGTCATTCACATGGCTTACACTTGGGGGCTTGGTCTTTCCCTTGTGTCCCAACCAAGGACACACATGGCTTACACTTGGGGCATGGTCTTTCCCATGCAACTCTTAACTCAAGACTTGAATTTATTCCATAATTAAATAATTCCCTAACTCAACTCACTCCACTTAACCCTTTTGAACTCACCCATGGTTAGCCAAACATGCATGTGCATTAAATCATTTGCCGCCTCACATGATGAGGTGGATTTGGGTCCCACTTGGCCATGCCACTTACGTGCCACCTCATACACATGCCACCTCACACACATGCCACCTCACTTGATGAGGTGGATCCCATTCTTGGGTCTTAATTGGGTACATGACCCAATTAAATTAATTTCGTACCCATTTACTTCCCAAAATCCATTTACTTTGACCCATTGGTCCCAATTGGGTAATTGACCCATTTCATTACACTTACCCACTTATTTTTCATTCAAACTCTATCCATGACCCGTTGGGTCATAATTGGGCTATCGACCCAATTCTTACCCATCTAACATTCATTCCATCTAAAAATCTTAAATTTAACAATTAAATACATAATATCCAATATAATAATGCATTTGAAAATCCAGGATGTTACATGTCGGTATTGGACAGTTTGAAAAACTGTGTTGACTCCTCTATAAATATGAGAGTTGTGTGATCATTTAATCATCTTCCTTGAACTGAGAAAATTCACACACTCTAAGGAACAATCAACCCTCTTGTGCCTACACCTAAGAATCATATACAACAAATCTATTGATTGAGTTAGTGAAAGAGAGAAAGAGAGGAGGAAATAAAATATACCAACTATGATAGAATCAATTTCCTAGTCATCCTGAAATTGTGATTGTTCAACGAAGGCTACAAGGCAGACCGTCGGGATTAAACTCGGACACACATTGGGTGGATCTTTGAGAAGCACACGTCTTGTAGAAAGAGCTGCAAAGGCAAGTGTTTCTTGGTTTTAATTTTGTTTTAAAACCTTTATCATATTAAAGTGGATTAAGGAGGCTTGGCTCAGGAACCACTACAAAAACTCTAGAGCGTCGTCTCTGGCACACGTGATGGGTGGAATTCCTAGCCAAATCAAATAGGTGGAATTCTTATTTTACATGTGGTGGGTGAAATTCCCAGCTAATTGAGTAAGGTGGAATTCTTACTCTAATTGTGAGGGTATAAATCCCTATTTAGTGAATTTGGGGATAGCTCAAGGTTGATCAAGTCCTAACAGTGGATGTATGTTGGCTAACCAAACCACTTTATATCTTATGTCCTTTTGTTTGTGGTGTTAGAATCAATTTCTTGTGTTGATCACATAATCACATTTGCTAACATACACACACTTGATTCAAGTTTCCGCTGCACTCTAATTAATCAATCAATGAATTAAGGACCAACGAATTTGGGATTGACCTTTCCCCCCTCCCTCCTCTCTGGTCAATTGTGTTCTATCACCAAGGGAGAACTTTCAATTGGTATCAGAGCCTAATGCTCTTTACAAGGATTTAACCATCCGAGTTGATCCAAGCTAGAACTCCATGGGAGACCGTTATGCAATATTCAAACACCCTTACTTCGATGAACAAACTATGCCTCATGGAAGGCCAAAATGAGAAGTTTATTTGTTTCCATAGATTCATCGGTATGGGATATTGTAAAGATTAGATGGCAGGAACCCATGGAAGAAAAGATGATTACATCCACCTCAACGATGTTTAAGACACCCTAACCTTTTACCTCTTGGACCCCTGCTAAAAATGCTGCTAAAACAGCTGATGGCAAAGATATGAATGCCCTTAACTGTGCAGTATCCGATAGTGAGTACAGACGAATTATGACCTGTGGAACTGCAAAGGAGGCATGGGAAGTTCTTGAAAGAACTCATGAAGGCACCTCAATAGTTAAGAGGTCCAAACATCAGATCCTCCAAAATCAATTTGATACGATTAAAATAAGAGAGGATGAAGTCTTCATGGATTTATATTCCAAGATAAACGACATTGTGAATCAAAATGTAGCTCTAGGTGAAGGGATTCCCGAGGACAATGTATGTACCAAAATTGTCCAGAATCTTGCAGAAAGATTTAAGCCCAAGGTTGTGGCTATGGAAGATAACAGAGATGTGTCTCTATTGAACATCGATGATTTGGTTGGTTCACTACAAACCTATGAGCTACACTTTAAACAACCAAATGACAAATCCATTGCCTTGAAATCTTCCTTAAAACAAAAGAAAAAGACGATTTTTCGGAAGATGAGTTCTCAAGTGATGAAATATCAATATCTGCTAAAAAGTTTTATAAAAACTTTGTTAAAAGAAACAACTTGAGAAGAATGGGAAAAGGTGAATCACGTAAAAGATACCCAAAAATGCAAGAAGAAATTATAGGGAAAGGGAAGGAGAGAGAGGTTGCCAAGGAGCAAACTTGTTATAATTGTGGGGGAGAGGACACTTTGTGAACGAATGTCCCTCAGATAAAATTAAGAAGGCTATGAATGTGGGTGTGACCCAGGTGAAAATCTCTGAATCAGAAAGTGATTTCTATAAAGAGACTCAAAGAAAAATTGATGTATCAAAAAGTCTCATAGCCTCGATCATTGGTGATCATGACAATCCCACAGTTGTAACGGAGGATGATGAGAGTGAAGGTGATGAAAATCTTCAAGCTTCCTACAATGCCATGTTCCTTGAAAGTGAGAGGTTGGCAAAGAAATTAGACAAGGTTAAAAATGAAAACCTGAACCTCTCTAATCAAGTGGAGGATTTAAAAACTGAAAAATCTCTCATAACTTCTAAGCTGGAACCTCTAACAATGAAAACTCAAAACTAAAAGAGAATAATAAAAACCTTCAAGAAGATATAAGTATTCACAGGAAGGATGTCGAGAATCTGTGGCATCACAATAACCTTCTCGAAGAGGATATTAAAAAATTATCTTTGGAAGTTAGGGAATTAGAATTTCATAAAGAAAAATTCCAAGATAAGTTTACCCAAGGAGGTGAAAGACTTAAAAGACTCCTGGGCTCAGGTAAACAATATGGTGATAGGTCTAGCCTTGGTGCTTCATCCACCAAAGAACCTATGAACATGGGGTGTTTGGAAAAATAAGTGTCTCTCACCCTTCAACGGGAAAGTGCTATTTCTGTCACAAGGTTGGGCATTTCAAAAGAAATTGCTACCATTGGAAGAGACACTTGGAAAATAAGCACAAGCTAAAAGGCACAATCAAGTAAAGCCTATGCCTAAAAGACATCCACCAACACCTAACCTTAAAAGAAACCCAAGGAAGGTGGATAAAAGGCAAGACTCTTTGTTGAGACAACTGAATCATGCCCTAAAAAAGTTGCAGGATCCCAAGTGTGGTCATCAAAGGTACGATCATAGGGGTGTGTATGCAATACCAAATGCCACAATCTTTGTACCCAGGAGATAAACCACCATTCATGTTTTATTTTGGATTAAGATTCACTTCCATATCTTAGACCATTACAAATGGACTAACAAGAGACCATGTGAGTTCACATAGCAGAAAAGTGTTTTGACATGAAGAGAGAAAAATTGGCTAACTACAAGTCTAGAATGTACTATTCCTGGCTATAGTGCATATTCTACTTGGAAAGCCATACATTTCATTCAAAGTATTTTGAACTTTTATGTGTTTTGGAATGTAAATTTTGATCTTGTGCATGTTTTAATGATTTGGTGAATTATTTTTGGCATATATGTGCTTTATCATATTGGAATAGATCTGTGTATGCCGTGTTCAGAATGGCATTTCATCAAGTTGGACAAATCAAGGATGATTGCTCTATTATCTAAACCTCTCGGTATAGTCCGACATGTCAATGAATAGACTAGTCAGTGTGACAAACATGTTTGTACTGTGTTAAATCAAGCATTGTAGAAAAGGGCGAAATTGTCATAAGGTTCAACCTGTCGATGGAAATGACATGTCGGTGAGACAGAATATTTAAATTAAAAGGGACCCTTTCTGCGAAAACAATAATTCATTCGAATTTGTCGTCTCCTCTCCCACAAAGGTTTGGTGATCTCCCTTTTACCTCCCGTACCCTAGACCAGTTGATACGACCTCTCGGAGTGATTTCTCACTGGAAAACCATAGGGTTTTTGTTCCTCGTGTCTCTAGTATCCTGAAAATCACGGTTCTAATGATTTCCTTAGATCAGTTTAGGCTCAATCTTCATCTCATCCACCTCCAAGACATTGTTTGAGGACCTTCTCGGGGAAAAACCATGCCCAAAAAGACGGCAGCCCAGTCACTCCCTCAGACCTCTAAAGAACAAGGAGAAACCAGCAAGTGGCCCAAGATAACCAAAAGATCAGACTTTTGATCTTGCCTTGACCCTAGCTCTGGAAATCCTTCATCTGTTCATGCTGGTACATTCACTCTTTCTCGCCACAGACCAGTATCCAGTCCTCATCAGAAAACCCAACCAGAGGTTGAAGAAGACCCCATCATTGACAAAGATGCCATCTTTGTCGAAGAACGGCATGAGGAAAAGAAAGAAGATGCAGAAGAGGGAGAAGTTAACAATGTTTTTGTTAAATAGACTAACATACAGGTTTGAATGAGTTGGTTTTGTATTGGCATGTTAGGGAGATAGGGATCAGACTGTGATGCTGCACACATCCTTGGAGTTTGGGGGAGCACAAAGTATGTGTTGTTTAGAACCTGTCACTAGTCATGACAATGTAGGGAGGAAGGATGATATAAGCTTGAAAGAAAGCTTGGACAAAAATAAACTTAGAGGCAGCTAAGTTTATGAGGGAGTTAAGTCAAAGAGGCTAGAAAAGATAGCTTGGAGAATGTAGGAGAAGACTCAAAAAAAAAAAAAGGGGAAGCTAGGTAAGTTAGCTCAACCCCATTGGGAGATTTAAGACATCACAGCTCTTAAAGGGGAAGAAGAAGAAAAACAGTAACGCATTGGCAATTTGCATTGTCTTCTTGGGGAGATCATTGCTTGAATGCATGTGAAGCATGCATTGATCAATGGAAAGATTAAATGAGTTGGAAGTGAACTCATGGAAGCACTAAATGCAAGAAGCATGTGGGAGTGTTTGAAATCCAATTCCTTCAAAATGAAAGGAAAATCGATGTCTGCCTACTAAACCTTTGTCAATTGTATGACAAAATGGGGGAGAAATTAGTAGAAGTTGTTAGACATCAAAGCCAATTAAGATGAGTAATTGGTAAGATTGGAAGAAACCAATGGGCATGGGAATGTCTATGCTTGAAATTTGGGAAATCAAACTCAAGAAGATTGGCGGAGAAAATCTTCTCAAACACTATTAGCTTATAGAAGCTATGGGTAATGTTGGTTTCTAGAAAATCATGGTGTATGGGGGAACATGAATATAAATCTAGTTTAGTCCATGGATGGATATTTATGTTTTGGACTAACCCTTCTAATTATTTTCTAGTATTGCTTACTTTTGTGCTTAAACAGGAAAACAAGAATTGAAGCAAGCTGAACAAGAATATGCGAAGATCGTAGTCTTGTTTTCCATTTAAATATGTACATGCAATCAATTTAATATTTTGTCATAAAATGTGATGTAATAAGGGTGGGTTTGTAATTGGGTTAGCTTCTACATTTTGTCAAGAAATTGACAAAAGGGGAGATTGTTAGTGCCCTAACTTTGTTGAGTCCCTAAGTTTGTCAATTCCATGACTCGGGAAAAAGCACTTGCTAGAAGCTTGAAGAACTCAAGGTGATCAAGAAAGAAAATCATGTAACACCCCGGATTTTCAAGCTATGGATATATATGGAAATTATCCATTTAATTTGTAAATTAATGGAGATGGACCTGTAACACCCTGGAATTTCAAAGATAACAATTTATATGAATTTATTCATATTTACGGAATTGCCATTGTGATATATGTGATTTGAATTTAAATGGGTCAATGGAATCAAGACCCAAAGGATGGTAGTTTATTTACAAAACAAATAAATGGATAAGATGAACTTAAACGGGTCAAGAATCATAATTGGGTCAAATTTTGTTAAATGGGTCAAAAATGGCCAAATTGGACCCAATGGGTCGTAGTTGACATATTTGACTATTTGGTGAGCTCAAAGCTTAATTGTGTTAAGATGAGTTAAATGTTTGAGTTGAAATAAATGTTGGAGTTTAGTTGAGCGGAAATTATTAGTTGAGTTACATAAAATGAATGAGTTGAGTTTGAGTAAGTTAAATAAATGAGGTAGATGGAATAATTATATTAATGAGTGAAGTGTGTGTAAGATGGTGGTGTGGGCTGGTAGTAAGTTGTAACACAATAAAAAACGTTGGTTGCATGGGAGGCTTTACCATGCATGTAACTCCCATCAAAGTGATAAATGAAATGAGAGTTACATTTTGAAATTACATGGGAGACGTTGGAGGAGGGGAAGAGTTTCATCTTATGATGAAACTCCAATTTGAATTGTTTAATGAGAGATGAATGAGGGGAAGACTTAAACCACAAAGACAAGCATAGGGTCGTTGGAACATAGTGTGTTTTATCTTAAAAGAAACAGCCAATGGGGAAACGGTGAAGCACATGGAGTTTCATTTGAAACTCCCATGTAAGATATGAATGAAGGTTGGCTGTTACAAAGACTAGCCGTTGGTGTGGGAGTTTCATTTCCATATGAAACTCTCACCTCCAATGGTAATGAGAGACGTTGGGACCATAGGGAGGTTTCATCTCATGATGAAACCCCCAAGTAACATAAGGTTTTGGGTTAAGACAATGGGAGTTACACAAGGTTAATTTAGGGCTGAATTTGAGTAGCCAAAGGGGTTTTCATTTTACTCTCTCTATCTCTATCTTCCTTGGACTGTTATCATCTCTCTAAGAACAAGAACAGCAGCTGGTTACTGATATGAAATCAGTCCTTCATTGATTTATTTCACCAAGACAAAAGCATACATTGAGCAAAGGAGTTGGCATCAAGGTTTCCCATCCAAAGCCAAAATTCTCTCTCTCTCTCTACCTCTTTGCCGTTTTCTACATTCCAAAAATTAGAGCAGCAGCTGGTTCCTTAATCAGTCCTTGGATTGATCCCTTTTCATCAAGACAAGTTCAGTAAAAAGGGAAGGAACAAGCCGGAGTAAAGATCAATTGGAGGAGTCGTGGAAACGGTAGGTTTTTGATAAACTATCTTTAATAAAGAATCATGATCCGGCCATTGGATGGCCGAATCTAGCAAAGGTTAGATATTGGTTGGATGTGCATGATTAAGATGAAAAATGGATTATAGGGTTCGGCCACTTGGGATGGCCGAACCCCATGAAAAGAATGGGTTAATTTGCATGGTCTTTTGGAACAAAAATCATGGACTGTTTTTGGATGTTAAGTTAGATTGATTGCATGCTTTGAAAAGTTCTAAAATTATGGTTTTAAGTGTCATGTGTTGGGCTATGGATTGGCCGAACAAATCAAGGAATTTAATCTTGAATAAGATTGTTTAAGAAGGAAGGAAAATACATCATTCGGTTCGGCCATTTTGGTTGGCCGAACCCCATGATAAAAGTGGATAGGATTGATGTTTTAAAGGTTAAAAACCATGTCAAAACATGGTAAATGTTATATGTGTTAAATGGGTCATCTTGTGGCCAAAATAAGTAAGTGTGATGAGAAGATTTACATCAAGGAAACCATAGGGTTCGGCCCTTTGGATGGCCGAACCCCATGAGAAAATTGGTGAATTCTATGGTGTTTGAAAGTCAAAAATCCATATTTTGGAGTGGGGCTTTTAAAAGATTTTTATATGGAATTAAGCTTACTGTTTTGGAGTAGCTATGACATGACTGAACCATGTTAATCCTATGTTAATTTGCTGATTAATATCATAGATGAATATTGGTGGGTGTTCATTAAGAGAACCATAGGGTTCGGCCATGTGTATGGCCGAACCCCATGGACTATTTTGAGGATAGATTTGGGTTTAAAATCATGTGGGAAGCTATGATTTATTTTATGCTTTTGTTTCAAGAAACACCTATGCTTAGTTATGGGTTTATTATTAATTTGATCAACTATGTTAAAGGTTGGAAAGAAGGAACAAAAAACCAGTTTAGTGAGGTTCGGCCATGTGTATGGCCGAACCCCACTAAAGGGTCATTTGATGGACGTAGTACTAATTTGTATGTGATTGGAGAGGGGTTAATGAAAGATTAAAAGATCAAAAACTAAGTGGTGAGGTTCGGCCATGTGTATGGCCGAACCCCACCAAGGTGGTTCGGGTATGAATTTTGGTTAAAAAAAAAATTAAACAAAGGGTTTAGTATAGTGGCGTTATCGTAAATATGGATGAAAAGATGAAATGACCAAATGAATGGACTTATGAGCCCAAACCTAAGGTGGTAAGGTTCGGCCATGTAGTATGGCCAAACCCTATCAAGGTTCATTTGAAAGTTTGGGACACTTAGAGGGTTTTAATTAAATAAAAGAGTGACCAAGGTTTAAATGGGTGAGGTTCGGCCATGGGGTATGGTCGAACCCCACAAAGTGGATTTTTGGGACTTAGATTAAGATGGAATCACATGAATGAATGTTTAACTTGCTATTACGTAAATAAGGTATTGGGATTGCTAGAACGGTGAACAAGCCGTAAACGGAAGACGGTTCACAAGAGCGGGCAATCTAAGTGACTTAGTGTAGGTTTCCGACCTTTATTGTAACCACTAATCCATATGCTGTTTTATGTTGATTTCAATATCTTATATGATTGTAAAGTTATGTTTCTAAATGACATGTTTACATAGACATCTCATGCATGGCATTGGATGATGGTGTTGTAACCGGAGGCCACACTCCGTCGGGGCGTCCGAAAGACCACTGTGGGGTACCCTGATGATGAAAATCTCATCAAGAGGAATCCGGAGGCCACACTCCGTCGGGGCGTCCGAAAGACCACTGTGGGTTACCTTGACGATGAGAATCCCGTCAAGTGATGGCTATGTTGAATGGTGATGGGTGGGACTCATTACATGTTCATTTCATACATAGCATGTTTTTATGGAATTTTGTCACACATGTATTATTATTGTACTATTTGCATGTTTTTGACTAATCATGTGGTAGCCCTATTCGGAAACACTAGTGGGCGCGTTGATCTAACGCCCTATCTATATCCTTAGTGGATGACGCAAGGAAAGGGAAGAACGTGGATCGAGATGAAAACCAGGCATAGGAGCTTGGGCACTTTGAATGGACTATTTATGGATGTGTTATTTGAATTATTTGGACAATGTAATTTGGTAACTAGTTTGTTTGGCATGTAATAAGTAGTTAAGTAGATGGTGTGGATTGGTTTATTTTGGATGGTTGGATTGAATGGTAAATTAATATTATTTAGTAATTTTGGAGAACAAGATTATGTACTTTGCTATCATCCGATAAAATTGGAATAGTCATAGGTTCTATTATAACCTCAGTTAATTTAAGACTAAGTTATTTCTGCAAGTTGTATATGTACCATGTGCGGATCAGTTTTATGGACTTAGTTCATACGCACATGGGCTTGGCCAGTTAATGGTCGGATTTAGAGATCCGAACATAACTCGCGTTGTGACACTCCGCCCCGACCACATGATTATTATATTTAAAAAATAAAAAATAAACTCTGAAAATTACAGTGAAAAGGGCGGGGTGTTACAGGACCTTAGATGGGTAAGGAGTTGGGTCAATTGGTCAATTAAAACCCAACAGATTATGAATAAGATTCAATTGGAATAAATGGGTAAGATTTATTTAATTGGGTCAAGGTTGTCAATTCGGTCAAAAGTCCAATTGGGACCCAATGGATCATATATGAGCTAGTTAGAAGTAAATGGGTAAGGTTTGATAATTGAGTCTAATAACCAATTAAGATACAAGACATGAGATCCACCTCATCAAGTGAGGTGGCATGTAAATGAAATGGCTAAGTGGGACCCTAAATACTATATGGTTCATAGTCGGCTAAGCCATGGTTGACTTGGTCAACCATGGGTGAGTTCAATAGAGTTGAGTTATGGAATGAGCGCAAGTGGGATAAATAATACTTGAATTGGAAAGTGAATTCACATAAGTTGAGAATTTATTAATGTGAGTTCAAGTACTTGAGTTGGAAAATGAGTTCATTTAAGTTGAGTTGAATTAAAATGAGTTGATTGGGAAGTCAATGGGACTTTCATTTTAATGAGTGGAGTTGGAAGATGGAGAGTTCCATCTCAATGGACACCATCATTATGAGGAAGGTGAAGGGTTGTGGTGGTTACACAAGCCTATACAAGGCATACATGTTGGAGATGGGAGTTTCATCTCATGGGATGAAACTCCAAATAGATCATTGATGAGGGAGGTGGAGGGTTGTGGTGGTTACACAAGCCTACACGAGGCATACACAGGTTGGTTTATGGATTTAAGGATAGATTGGAAATGAAATGGAATATTGGTTTGACTTGTTGATATGTAACAAGGTGACGGGACCTCATAAGGGGTGTACGATCGTGAGCGGTTTCCGGACAAAAACGGAAAGACATTATGTTGATCATTGGTAGGATTCTACCTCTTTGAAACCATGGGTTATGTATGATGGTTTTAATTCTTATTTTGATGAGTTATGTTGTAAAAATGATATGTTTCAAATATGAGGTTTTAATCCTATGATTATATTATTACATAGTATATGTTCACTACATCTCATGCATGTCACGGGAGGGATATTTGTAACTGGAGGCCACGCTCCGTCGGGGCGTCCGTAAGGCATTCGTGGGAAGACCTTGATGTGCATTATCCATCAAGTAGTAACCGGAGAACACACTCCGTCGGGCGTCCGTAAGGCAACTGTGGGGATACCTTGATGAGGAGAATTCCATCAAGAGGATACATGTATTTGTGATGGGTGAGACTAATTGCATTTGACACCATGGTATGGCATAGTTTTACATGGTTTTTAATATTATGTTATCTATATGAATTGTATTAACCATGTGTTAACCCTATTTGGAGTACCTATTGGGCGCGTTGTCTAACGCCCTACTTCTACCCTAGTGGATGACACAGGAAATGAAGGGAACGATGAGCGTGATCGGAGCCAAACATAGGAGCTTGGATGTGTTTAATTTATATTTTGATTAAGTTACTCATAGACTATGTAATTTGAGTAGCTAGCATTCGGGCATGTAATAAATTAAATATTTGCTATGGTTTGAATGTTTAATGTTGGATGTTAAACTTAAGATAGTTATGGTTAAGTGACGATTTACTATGCTATCTAAAAAGGAATAGAATTAGGTTCCATTATAACTCCGCAGTTATGATTTAGTCCGCATGTATAACTTATTGCGTGTGAACCGTATTCATGGACTTGCACGAGTATGGTTGGCCTGTTAAGGGTCGAGCTTTAGAAGCTCGGACTTAGCTCGCGTCGTGACGTCCCGCTCTCTCTCACTCTTTATTATAAAAAAAAAAATAGACTCTGATTTTCTGAAAGCGAGTGAAAAAGGGCGGGGGGTTACAGTTGGTATCAGAGTGAAATGGGAAGGATGAATCTTTCGAAGTAAGATTAAGACGGTATCATGTCTCACTGACATATAAGAATCCCAATTGACCGACTCTTCGGAGTCCGCTGCACGGGGGCCGGATTAATTTACTTCGTTAGACTCAGACTGAAACATTCAATCTCAGAACACTTGACGAAAAAGGAATGATAGCAAGGGAAGTAGAATCACTATAAGATGGATTTATCAAACATTGCAAATAGGAGGTATTCCCCCAGAACAGGAAAACATCAAGATTTCCCCAAATTGAGAAATGATACTTGATACTTAGGAAAATTTCCCCAATGATAAGAAACACAAGATGTTTTTTTGGCAATTTCCCCAAACAAGAGAAATTATATGATACATAGGAATGTTCCCCAATCAAGAGACATTATATGATACATAGTAAAGTTTCCCAAACAAGAGACATTATGTGATACATAGGGAAATTCCCCAAAACAAAGATTAGTTTGATTAGAACTGCGGTTGTCGTTGATATGCTTCTATTGTTGTGATACAGATATGACGAGCAACATAAAGTATACAGATTTGGGGGACAGAGGAACACCTAGCTGTCCTATAGATCTGGTTTCTTCTTCCAACAACTCCAGCAGACCAGACCGCGCTGTGGAAGTTAACATAGACGTCCAAGTAGGACCACCGGAGGATGTCGAAGTGAATCTAGCCCCTCTTCCAGAAGAGCATATGGGAGATATCCCAATGATGGGAGAATCTGTAGGGGAGATAGCGCCCGAATATATGTACGAGTTGTGCAACCAGGAAGGACACAACTGTACTTTCTGTCCCTACCCGCTTGATATTTGCCCTGTTTGTGGACTTCACGGGCACGGGAAGGAGAGGACTAACTGTCCTTAATTGGGGGGACCGGGAATAATACCCTGTCTGACTTGTGGAGTATTGGGCACACGTCGATGACATGCCCTGACAACTTCTTCAATTTTGGTGATGATTCAGGGTCTTCTACGGAAGGTTAGGTTAAGAAATGGTAAGAAAATGTCGAGGAAAGAGGAGATTTTGTAAGGGTTGTGGGTACATTTTGTTCTTTGAAGGGTTGTTTCTAACCCTACTAACCCTTGTATTGTGATGGAAGTTTGAAGGATTTTTAATAGAGTATGCAAACTTAAGAGTTTATGAGGACTTTGGCATTGAGATGTAGGTGACGAGGTCACTCGATTACATTGAGACGTGGTATGGGTGCGTCCTTCACGTGATATTGATGATTGAGACCACAAGAGCCTTGATATGAACATACAGAGACTTGGTCCTGTAGGGTTGTCGTTGAGGAGTGGGTCCCTCACATGCTACGCGCTGGAGAGTGCTCTCACGGCTATTTCGCACACTTGATGTGCATTGATGGGCAGAGCTAGATACTATTTTACCCCATCGGGGTGGTACTAGTTTCGTTAAACGTTGTTTGACCGCCTTAGAACTTGATTGAATCACCCTTGGGGTGAAGGGATGCTGGGCGGGGTAGACTTGATCACGTTGGACGTGGGTCTTCTACTTAGTAAGTCATAGACCCTAAGTCTTGCTATGGGTCAGGGTATATTTCTGATTTGATATTGTTGCTACAGTCACATAGTGATGCATTCGAGTGTTGTTCCTACGGATAGAATATCTCATGGCAGATGATGTGTCCTTGATTAATTATGCCCATGAATGGATTATACCCATAGGAGGGTTATATTCATGGATGGTTACTAACCATGGATAGATGATACTCACTGATAGAATGATACCAGGGATGGATGTGTATAACCGTGGAAGATGGTTCCCATGGTGGTTTGGATTGATGTCGGGTATCGGTACCATGGTAGACATGTTGGTAGTGTGATTGACCTGTTGGTCCCATAGATGACGTATTATTCTAATGATTGGGACATGTTTCAATCTACATCCCACGTTATAAGAAAAAGTTGTTAGTCGTATTACGACTTGTATCACAGGGACGTTAGTGTTGAGAGATACTCGGTATCGTAGAAGTTTTGAACAAAAGGTGTTAGTCACATAGTGACTTATGTGCAAGTGAAAATATGCTTAAATTTTGGAGATGTACTTAGTGGAAAAGATAAGAGTCTAGTGAAACTCGAATGGGAAGCTATGGAAGACTGCCGAGTTAGACTGGCCAGCTGACTCTGTAGTTAGCTAATGGAGTTCCAGGAGAGTGCAGCTAGAAACCTAGTTAAAATGGAATCAGCGAAAGCCTTGAGCATAGGCTCCCATTGGTAGGAAACCTCACTAACAAATTTCAATGAGGGACAAGGTCATCACTAACCTCATACAGAGTGTAGACGAATGAACGTATTGAGCGAGTACGTATGGAAAATATTTTGGTGGCAGGTAAAGTGAAACAGAGTATATTGATCTACGTGAGATCGTAAATGGGTTCACGAGAAAAATGTAATACCCCAGTTTTTCAGTTTATCAATATTTACGGAAATTGACATTGAAAGGGTGAAATAATGGTTATGAACCTTAGATGGGTAAGGTGTTGGGCAATGGTCCAATTAAGACCCAATGGATATGTTAAAAGGATCAATTTAAATAATTGGGTAATGTGCATCTAATTGGGTCTGTAACGCCCGCCACTTTTTACCGAAAATCAGAGTCTATTTTTTTTTTTAAAGTGGCAAAGGGCGCGGATGTCACGATGCGAGTTAAGTCCGAGCTTCTAAAGCCCGTCCCTTAACTGGCCAACCCTAGCTTGCGCGGAACGAAGTCCACGAGAACGGTTCATGCGTAGGAAGTAAGCTCGCGGAATGTAATTATATGCGGAACTTTATAATGGAGACTATCTTACCAGTTTTAGATAGCAAGGAAGTACGGCGCTTAAAATTACTAAAATACCCCTATGTTCATAATTATATCTCAAAATGATAAAGTCCAGGGTACAGTCCAAACCATAGCAAGAAACAGTAATTATCACAATCCGACAGCTAAGCTACTTTAAATTACATTTCCAAAATAAAACTTAAATAAAGCTAAGTAACCGCTTTCCCCAAGCTCCTAAGCTTGGCTCCCGTCGCGTCCGCCGTTTCCGCCGTCCCCTGCGTCATCAGCTAGGGTAGAAGTAGGGCGTTAGACAACGCGCCCAGTAGGACTCCGAATAGGGCTAGCACATGGATTAGTGATAACAAACATACCGATAACAATATAATAAAACCATATGATGAATGCCATGCCATGGGTGCCTATGTCATGTGTCCCACCCATCATCCATATTATCCTAAAATGTCATATCCCACTTGACGGCAAAGCCTCGTCAAGGTGTCCCCATGTTTGCTTCTCGATCGCCCGATGGAGCATGGACTCCGGTTATAGCATATTAAGCTATCCCCATGTTTGATTCTCGGTCGCCCCGAAGGAGCATGGACTCCGGTTATAGCATCTCAGGCTATCCCCATGTTTGCTTTTCGGTCACCCAGACGGAGCATGGACTCCAGTTTCATTATTTTCCCGCCCATGTCATGCATGAGATGTAAGTGCATTATGCTATGTGGTATATATATAATTCATATCCTTAATATAAAATCCATAGCATTGAAATATAATCCATAGCCTTAAAAATATCGTCCATAGCATTAAAATATAATCCATATCATTTGAAATATCATCCATAGCATTAGAGTATAATTCATAGCATTTAAAACCCATCTTAAGATAAATCACATAATTACTGAAATAAAACGAGGAAACCATCACATACACATAATCCACGGCTTACAAAAAGGTAGGAATCCTACTGAATACCGCTTAGTGTCCCTTTACGTTTTCGTTTGATAATCCGGTCGCCGATCGCGTACCGTTTGTGACGTCCCGATACCTTCTTATACATTTACCAAATTAGTTCACACGTCACCTCCTTGGTCCACACGTCACCTCACTTGGTGAGGTGGAGGTGGGCCCCACCATCTCATCATTACTTAGGTGGTTTAATTCCAATTCAACCCATTTCAATTAATTGGTTTACCATTGGGCCCATGGCCCAATTAAATTATTTTCTATCATTTACCTTAGAGCTTGACTCATGTTGACCCATTGGGTCCCAAATGGTTATCGGGCCCACTTTGACCATTATTGACCCCTCAGTTGAATTCCATCCAATCCATGGTCCATTGGACCATATTTGGACCTTTGCCCCAAAATTTGATCCATTTAATATCCTTAACATCAAAATTCCAATTTTTCCATTATTAAAATAAATAAATGCCATAAATATGTTGACTTAAAAATTCGGGCTATTACAGGGTCAAGGTGGGTATTTGGGTCAAAAGGTCCAATTGGGACCCAATGGGTCGTGGTTGACTTGGTTGACCATTAAGTGAGCTCAAGTCTAATTAGGTTGAGGCTGAATCTAATGGGAATGCAAACAAGTGTTTGAGTTGATTCAAGTGAATTAAATGGGTGAGTTGAGTTTAATGGTGGTTTGGATTAAATGGTTGAGTTGAGTTAAATTAATGAGTTGAGCTTAAGTGAGTTAAAGAGATTGAAATTAAATTATATGAGTAGTGTGTAGATGAAAGAGGTGGGGAGTTGTTTATTTCAAATTCAAACACCATCCACACGTTGGAGAGAAAGGGTGGGGGAAGCTTCATCTCAAAGATGAAACCCCCACATGAAGCTTTAAATGAAGAGTGGAGGAGTTTCTTATTTCAAATTCAAATCTAAATAAAGAACTAAAGGGGAGTTGGACGGTTTGGTGATCCAAGCTTAGATAAAACCGTTGGCGTGCGGGAGTTTCATCTCATGGATGAAACCCCCACATGGGCAAATAATGAAGGGTGGCGATTATAGATTTCAAACTCACACATGCCGTTGGGCACATGGGAGTTTCATCTCAAGATGAAACCCCCAAGATGGAAGATGAATGGGGCTTGTGGAGGTTACACAAGATATTGCATTGCAATCGTTGGAGCCTTGGGAGTTTCATCTCAAGGATGAAACCCCCAAGGGAAGCATTAAGGAGAATTGTAAATGGAAATGGGAGTTACACATGAGCTGCACCAAAACTATCACCTTGGCCGACCACCACATTTGGAACAAAAGACTTGGATCTTCATCTCATACTCTCCCTCTCTCTCTTGGCTGTCTCTCTCTCTCTCTCTCAAGCACTCTCTTGGCCGATCACTTCTCAAGGTATAGACTTAGAAAATATTTGTGATCTCAAACCATCACACAAAGCCAACCACTCTCAAGACAAGGATTTGGAACATTGTTCTAAGCTTCTCCCTCAATCCATATCACTTAGCCGAATTATTCCAAGGGGTTTGTAGCAAGGTCAGTCTCAGCCAAAAGAACAAGAAGGAAGAAGGAGAGGCTAAGGAAGTAAGGGATCAAGAAGGAGTGAAAGAACCGGAGGAGTCGCGGTATTTGTAAGTGCTCAATAAACACTTGTTAAATAAAATGGTTAAGGAAGCATGATCCGGCCATTGTATGGCTAAACCTATCAAGGGTTAAAATCATGGCTGATGATGTTTAAAAAGGGAAGAACATGGATCATAGGGTTCGACCACTTTGTATGGCCAAACCCCATGAAAAAATATTGGTTTAATTTTTATTGGATTTGAAGAAAGGAAATCATAAGGGTATGTGTTTGGTTTTGTTAAAGTTTTAAAAGGATGGAAGTATGAGAATCGATCATAGATGTATAATAAGTTTTAATGGAATTAAAGAACCATAGGGTTCGACTATGCATATGGCCGAACCCCATGGAGAGACAATGATGGATGGTATGTTTTATGTTTAATTGATGGAAGATGGTTAGTACTTTTGAAAGGTGTTAATTGTTTGGATCAAAATAAGAGATGAGGTTTGGCCATGGTGCATGGCCGAACCCCACCAAATAACATGTATGGATTTATGATGGCTTGGTTATTGAATTTTATGGACATATGAATGAAATGGAAACTAAGAATTAGATCAATGGCAAGATGGTAAATAAATGAAAATAATGAACCAAGGGTTCGACCATGTTGTATGGCCGAACCCCATGGGAAATGTTTTATATATTTGAAGTGTTGATAAGGTTGGATGGCTGATTTAAAAGTGTTGGGTTTTATGAATCAAGAATGGCAAGGATAGGATTTGAAAGATCAAAAGGTTGAAAGGAAAGGACCAAAACCAAGATGATGACGTTTGGCCAAGTTGTATGGCCGAACCTCATCAAGGTGTGTTTTGTGGATTGAGGGTTTTAAATGGGTCATTTGGATGAGATCGGTTAAATAAAAGGGACCAAATTAAAAAGGGTGAGGTTCGGCCATGGTGTATGGCCGAACCCCACAAGGTGTTGTGTTTGGTCTTAGATTTAATTAGAAACTAAATGAGATATGTGTTTGACTTATTGACATGTAACAAGGTAACGGGACTTCTTAAACGGTGTGCGGTTGTGAACGGTTTTCGGACAAGAACGCGAGGTCAAACTAGTTGTCATTGGTAGGATTCTACCTTATTGAAACATGGATATGTAAATGGTTTTATCTTTATTTGATGGTTTAGGTTGCAATTTATATTGTGTTTCAAAAGTGAAGTTTTCAATGCTATGGTATTTACATTACATAGCATATGGACATGTACATCTCATGCATGGCATGGGAGGGGAATTTGTAACCAGAGGCCACGTTCCGTCGGGGCGTCCGTAAGGTAATCGTGGGAAGACCTTGATGTGTATGATGCCATCAAGTAGAATTCGGAGGCCACACTCTGTCGGGGCGTCCGAAAGACCACAGTGGGGATACCTTGATGAGGAGAATTCCATCAAGAGGTTACATGTATGTGATGGGTGGGACTCATTGCATAAGTCATATGGCATGGCATGATTTTATATGGTTTTGATGATATAATATTATACATGTTTTTGTGATACTAACCCATGTGATAGCCCTACCTAGAATTCCTACTGGGCACGTTGTTCTAACGCCCTACATCTACCCTAGTGAATGACACAGGAAAGGAAGGGGTCGAGGATCGTGAAAGAAGCCAAGCATAGGAGCTTGGATATTTGAATGGATTTTATTATTGATATTTTGATAAGTTTACATGGACATGTAATTTGAGTAGTTAGATGTTGCCATGTAATAACTTAGTTAATATTTGCTATGGTTTGGAATGGTTTGATTGAATGATAAAGTTAAGGTAATTTTGAATAAATGACTATGTACTTTGCTATCTAAAATGGAGTAGACTTAGGTTCTATTATAATCTGCAGTTAGATTAAGTAATATTCTGTAAGAATTATAAAGTACTATGTGTGAACCGTTTTCATGGACTTAGTCCATGCACACATAGGTTTAGCCAGTTAAAGGTCGGACTTTAGAAGTCCGGACTTAACTCGCGTCGTGACACTCCGCTCTTATCACTTGTTTATTATTTAAAAAACAAAAAATTGACTCTGATTTGGAGTAAAAAGGGCAGGATGTTACAGTTGGTATCAGAGCGAAACGGGAAGATTGAATCTTTCTCAAAGTAAGATTAAGACGGTTTCATGTCTCACTGACAGATTAGAATCCCAACTGACCGACTCTTTGGAGTCCGCTGACTGGGGGCCGGATTAATTTACTTCGTTAGACTCAGACTGAACAATCAATCTGAGAACAACCATGAAAGATAGCAAAGTAATTACAATCATCATAATTGGATCTGTCAAACATAGCAAACTAGGATACACTTCCCCGATATCCCCAAATTGAGAAACAAACAATAGGTATTTAGAAATTTCCCCCAAAAACAAGGAAAACTAAGAGTGCTTATTTGGAAATCTTCCCAAAATAGTGATAACACAAACTGTACGAGGAAACTAAGTCAATAATGTTTTTTTTATGACTTAACGAAAATGGCTCCAAAAAGAAAGACTAGACAAGACCAGAAAGGGAAGGAGAAAGTGGTACAAAACTCTCAACATGAGGAAGAGAGGGAAAAATCTCAACATGAGGAGCAATCTCAACATGAGAAGGAGCAATCTCAACATGAGAAGAAGCAATCTCAACATGAGAAGGAGCAATCTCAACGTGAGGAGGAGGAACAACACTCACGACATGAAAAGGAAGAGCGACACTCTCACTATAATGAACAAGAGAAAGAGGAGCAAAGCAGCATGAGTATACCAGTGGTGCCTCCTGAACTATAAAGCTTGGTTCAAGCAGTAGTTACTTCTGTTCTCCAACAACATTTGAATGGAAGTGGAACCACTAGTGACGCCAATAACCGGAACATGGTCAGAGATTTCCAGCAACAACACCCTCCCTACTTCAAGGGAAAGGAAGGGGCTGTCGGAGCAGAACATTGGCTGAAGAAGATCACTCAGATCTTGACCCTATTCCAGATCTCGAGTCATACTGACAAGATTTGCTGGCAATATCCCAACTGATAGAGGATGCCGGTAAATGGTGGGAGGTTATAGAAAAACAGCAAGCACTTGTGCCAAAAAGGGAAATGACTGCAATGACCTAGGAGCAGTTTTCAGCTACATTTCTGGATCATTTTTTCCCTGAGGAGGAGAAGGAGCGCCATACCCAAGCGTTCATATCCTTGGTACAAGGCTCCATGTCGATGGCGGAGTATCACCGGGAATTCCTCAGTCTGTCTTGTTATGCATTTTATATGGTGGATACAGAGCACCGAAGGGCACGTAAGTTTGAGCGGGGCCTACGACCAAGCATTAGGGCCAAAGTGACCATATTCAAGTCAGCCACACTGGCAGAAGTGGTCACCAGGGCCACAATAGCCGAGCAAGAAATGGCTGAGATGGTGCGGTTTGACAACCGCCGAGCTCAAAGTGGGAGGGGTACGTTTTAACCCAACAAGAAGTTCCGACCGAACTTTAGCAGACCCTCACCATCTACTGGGTCCACAGGGGGGCTTTCGTCCCAACCAATCCTCCCCATCTGCATCAGTCACTCAGGCTCTCAGAGGAGTGAACAACTGTTTTCATTGTGATCAGCCGGGTCACTTCAATAGGGATTGCCCAAAGCTTAACAAACTCTCTTATTCCAGAGGATTATTCCGTCCATCAGCTAGGCCAGCTAACTCCTGAGGAGGCAGGACATATAACCAGGCGGGTCGGGCGCCTAACCCTACTGGATCTGGACGATTGTTTACTCTAACTCCTCCAGCGGATGTGGATCATTCTGTGATTCAAGGTATGGCTGTAGTCAGTAGTTCCTATGCCTAAGCACTATTTGATTCTGGAGCTTCAGACTCTTTCATATCTGCTGCATTTATAACTGCTACTGGTACTTTAGTTCAAAAACTGTCCACATCACTCACAATTGTATCCCCTGTTGAAGACACGTCATTGGGACTCATATGCACGGCAGTGAATACTGAACTCGCTGGACTCAGATTTGAGTTCAATTATCTGGTACTTCGATATGACTGAGGACGATATTATCTTCGGCATGGACTGGATGGCTAGCTTTCAGGCCAACATTGATTGTTATCGCCGCATATAGACATTTTGGTCACCCGAAGGAAAGCAATTTGTGGTCGTATAGACAAGCAAAGCAGACTGCAAAAAGGGTTGAATCATCTGGTATTGAACAATATCAGATTGAACAAGACACCGGTCGCTAAACTTCCAGCAATATTGAAAGAATATGCGGATGTTTTCCCAAAAGAACTCCCTGGCTTGCCGCCCATGAGGGAGATCAATTTTGAAATCAAGTTGTACCCTGGCACCTCACCAGTGTCATTACCACATTATCGGATGGCACCAGCAGAGATGTCTGAGTTAAAGAAGCAGATTGATGAATTGCTCGGACTAGGTTGCATCCGGAACAGCACATCATCTTGGGGAGCTCCAGTGTTGTTTGTGAAGAAGAAGGACGGTTCACTCCGAATGTGTGTGGATTACAGGAAACTGAATCAGCTAACTGTCCGGAACAAGTGCCCTTTACCCAGGATCGATGATTTATTCGACCAACTGAGGGGTTCTAGTCACTTTTCAAAGATTGATCTGATGTCCGGTTATCATCAAATCCGGGTTAAGGAGGAGGATATAGAGAAGGCAGCCTTCAGGACGCGGTATGGACTATATGAGTTTGTAGTCATGCCGTTTGGACTCACCAATGCACCGGCTGTGTTCATGGATCTAATGAGCAGGATCTTCCGACCTTACTGGACCAGTTTGTGATTGTGTTTATTGATGATATCCTGATCTATTCCAAAAGTAAGGAAGACCATGCTGAACACCTGAAAATAGTTCTGGACACTTTGAGGAAGAACAAGTTGTATGCCAAAGCAAGCAAATGTGAGTTTTGGCTGTCTGAGATCAAATTCTTGGGGCATGTCATAACAACAGACTGTATAGCCGTGGATCCGGCTAAGGTGGCGGCAGTGATTGAATGGAAAGCACCACTGAATGTAACCGAGGTCCGCAGCTTCTTGGGATTGGCTGGTTATTACAGGAAGTTCATCATGGACTTCTCCAAAATTGCATCTCCATTGACTCGACTCACTCAGAAAGGAGTCAAATATGAGTGGTCAAATCTATGTAACCAGAGATTTGAAGAATTGAAGGAGAGACTTACAACTGCTCCTATCTTAATTTTGTCGGAAAGAGGCAAGGGTTATGAAGTACATTACGATGCTTCAGGAGAAGGACTGGGGTGTTCACTCAGTCAAAGTCAACGTGTGGTGGCATATGGATCAAGACAATTGAAAATACATGAACGTCTCTATCCTACACATGATCTGGAATAGCTGCAGTGGTCTTCGCTCTTAAAAGCTGGAGACACTATTTATATTGTGAGAAGTTTGAAGTATTTTTAGATCATAAGAGTTTGAAGTATTTGTTTGATCAGAAAGAGCTCAACTTGAGGCAATGCAGATGGATGAAATATCTAGCGGATTACAAGTTTGCGCTCCGATATCATCCGGGTAAGGCAAACAAGGTGGCGGATGCTCTCAGCCGCATATCACATGCATCAGTGGCATGTTTGATCAGAACAGAATGGGAGATGCTGAATACCATTCGAGAGTTCAATCTTGTAACACCCCGCCCTTTTCACTCGAAATCAGAGTCTATTTTTATTTATTTTTTAAATAATAAACAAGTGATTAGAGCGGAGTGTCACAGCGCGAGTTAAGTCCGGACTTCTAAAGTCCGACCCTTAACTGGCCAAACCTATGTGAGCATGGACTAAGTCCATGAGAATGGTTCTCACATAATAAAGTATAATCTTTGCGGAATATCACTTAATCTAACTGCGGATTATAATGAAACCTAAATCTACTCCATTTTATTAGATAGCAAAGTACAAGTCATTTATCCAAAGTTATCTTAGCTTAATCATTCAATCCAACCATTCCAAACCATAGCAAATATTAACTAAGTTATTACATGCCGACATCTAATTAACAAATTACATGTCCATGTAAACTTAAATAAAATGTCCATAAATAAGTCCAATCAAAAGCCCAAGCTCCTATGCTTGGTTTCCTTCACGCTCTTCGACTTCTTCTTAATCTTTACTCCGGCTTGCTCTTCCGTTCCTTTCTTAGTCCCTCCTTCCTTCTTCTTTAGCCGAGACTGATCTTGCTTGAAGACTCCTTGAAATGATTTAGCCAAAGTATTGATTTGAGAGAAAAAGATAGAATTTTGGCCTTAGATGAGAGTGATAACCTTGATACCAAACTCCTTTGCTCTATGTGTATTTTGTCTTGGTGGAAGGATCGGCCAAGGACTGATTGGTATGAGAGACAATCAGCCAATGTCTTTGGTCTTGAGAGATGGAGAACGACCAACGGAGAGAGAGACAGAGAGAGAGAGAGAAAGAAACTTAGCCTTGGGTGAAAGTGATAAACCTAGAGATGCAACTCCTTTTCTCCAAGTCCTTTTGTCTTGATGGAGGGATCGGCCAAGGACTTATTTGTGTGAGAGACAACCAGCCAAGGTTCTTTGTCTTGAGATGTGAAAAACGTCGAAGGGAGGGAGACGGAGAGAGAGAAATGGGAACTCCTTTGGTTAGTGAATTTCAGCCCATGGTGGTGTCTCTTGGTGGCACCACTTGTAACTCCCCTCCCCATTCATTTCCTTCACTTAATCCATTTGGGGGTTTCATCTTTGAGATGGAACTCCTAAGTCACCAACGGTTTTTGGCTCTTGGCTGCCCTTGATGCAACCTTTAGTGGTGTCTCTTGAGATCGTCCATCTCCCCTTGATTCCCATTAACACCCCATGTGGGGGTTTCATGCATGGAAGAATCTTCCCATTTAACCAACGTGTGGGAAGCTTGTTTTGGAGTCTTTGAGATCAAGGCAACTCCTCACCTCTCCACTTGACTCATTTGAATTAAAAAGTCTCCATGGCTTCCAATTTAACTCACCCAACTCATTAGTTCAACTCACCCCATTTAATACCACTCATTTAATGCACTTGAGTCAACTTCATTGTTTGATTCAAATGCAACTCAATTCAGCTCCAACTCAACATAATTTAACTCAATCCTTTTAGCTCACTTGATGGTCCAAATGGTCAAAGTGGTCAACATGGTCAACTCGATCCATTGGGTCCCATTTGAACCACTTGACCCAATTAGGCTCCATGACCCATTTATAGGTGGTTTTCCCATTTAGATGTGGATTACTTATTTGCATCTAGCCTACCCATTTATCCTCCATTTAATTCCCAATCAATTCAGCCTAACCCAATTAAAATTGAGCTCACCCAATGGTCAAATAAGTCTACCATGACCCATTGGGTCCCAATTGGGTAGTTGACCCATTTAATCACACATACCCCATTATTTCCAACCCGAATTCTATCCTTGATTCATTGAATCATAATTGGCTATTGACCCAATTCTTAGCCATTCATTTCCATTGATCCACATCTACCATCCGTTGGGTCATTGACCCATCTAAGGTTCATATCTTTTTAATTCACCATCTCAATGGACAATTTCCATATATATCCCTAACTTGAAAATACCGGGTGTTACAAATCTATATATCACAAACCATGGGAGTACGTACAATTTGATCATACGATCCAACATGGTTACCAAGATTGAACAGGAGCAGCGAGCAGATCCGGAGGTGGAGGAGATTTGGGCCAAAATGTCTACTGGTGAAGTCATACCGGAATGGGAGTTATGACCAGGACAGGGTCTTGCATTCCGGGGTAGGATTTATGTGCCAAAAAGCTGCAGAAAAGAGTTGTTGATTGAGGCACATCAGACCAAGCTCTCCATACATCCGGGCAGCACCAAGATGTATCACGACTTGAAGAGACGTTACTGGTGGCACGGACTCAAAAGAGATGTGGCCAAATTTGTTGCTCATTGCTTAACTTGTCAGCAGGTTAAGACGGAACATCAGAAGCCACCAGGATTACTCAAACCCTTCCCAGTGCCGGAATGGAAATGGGAGAACGTTTCCATGGATTTTGTGACGGGGTTGCCAAGGTCCTCAAAGGGCAACGATGCTATATGGGTAGTGGTAGATCGACTGACCAAGTCTGCACATTTTCTTCCTATTAGGATGACAGACTCATCTGAGACTTTGGGTCGGTGGTATATCAGGGATATCATTAGATTACATGGTATTCCTCGGACTATAGTGTCTGATAGAGATGGCCGATTCACCGGCAGAGTGTGACAGAGCATGCAGTCGGCCATGGGGACCAATCTACTGACTAGCGCAACATTCCATCCACAGACTGATGGACAGTCGGAACGGACAATACAAACACTGGAGGATATGTTGAGAGCGTGCATGCTAGATTTCAAGGGTGGATGGGAGGATCACTTGTCGTTGGTAGAGTTATCATATAACAATAGTTACCAGGCAAGTCTTCAGATGGCTCCATTCGAGACTTTATATGGTAGACCATGTAGGTCACCAGTGTGCTGGACAGAGGCCGGTGAACCGGCGCTGATTGGACCTAAGTTAGTTGCAGAGACTACAGCACAGATTCAGTTGATTCGTCAGCACCTATTGGCTGCACAGAGTCGACAGAAGAGCTATGCCGACAAGATGAGAAGGTTCTTTGAATTTGAAATGGGGGACATGGTGTTTTTAAAAGTCTCGCCACGGAAGGGACACATGAGATTTGGAAAAAAGGGGAAACTGTTGCCAAGATATGTGGGACCATTTTCCATCATAAGAAGGATGGGGGATGTAGCTTATCAGTTGGCACTTCCTTCACAATAGCAACTCTACACGATGTGTTTCATATATCGATGTTGAGGAAGTACAATCCCGATCCGTCTCATGTATTGAATGTACAAGATATAGAGGTACAAAGTGATGTGACTTATGTCGAGAAGCCTATCAGAAATGTAACGCCCCGCCCTCTTCGAGAAATCAGAGTCCATTTTTTTTTTTTAAAATAAACCCGGACAAGGGCGGAGAGACGTCACGACGCGAGTTAAGTTCGGACTTCCAAAATCCGACCCTTAACTGGCCACCCATGTGTGCATGGACTAACCCACGATAACAAACCACACATGGAACTAAACAATGACTTGCAGAATAAACTAGTCTAACTACGGAATTAGGTTGAATAGATAACAAGTACAAGTCTTAATTAATAAATAATTTAAACCAACCATATATTGTTAATATCCTAAACAAACCATAGCAAGGTATCAACTTATTACATGTCCACAAAATATAACTCAAACGACAATAATAAAGAAATCTTGATCAACAATCAAGCGCTTAGGCTTGGCTCCCCTCCTGGTCATCGACCTTCTCTTTCCCCTTCCTTGTTCCTGCATTATCCTCTAAGGATAGAATTAGGGCGTTAGATCAACGCGCCCAGTAGGTTCCCGATCAGGACTACCACAAGGTTAGCTTATAAATCATGCATATAACAAATGTCTGATTATCAAAAACATATAAAACCATACTATGTATGTATGCAAATGTAATGAGCCCCACCCCATCACACATACTTATAGCCATCACTTGATGTATCTCATATCAACCAATTAATTCTCCTCGCGGGAGTTTCACCACCCAAGGAAGCCCCACAATTGCATCTCTAGCATTCCGACGGAGTGTGGGCTCCGGTGTCCATAATCATCATATAATCCTCCTGGCGGGACCCTCATCACGTAAGGAGACCAATGTGACTCTTATCATCATGTTACTCCTCCTGGCGGGACCCTCATCGCCTAAGGAGGACGGTAACTCATATTATCATAATATTCCTCCTGGCGGGACCCTCATCTCCTAAGGAGGTCTCACAGTTGCATCACAGCATATCACCGGAGTGTGGGCTCCGGGTTCCACAATCATCATCCCATGTCCATGCATGAGATGCCAATGATAGATGCAACATGTAAATAAATCTCATCATTCAAAATATGATAAATAATAGTATAACAATATCTCATAAAAACCATCATGAAAACAAGTGTAAAAACAAGTGTAAATGTGGTTACAAGTAGGTAGGAAGCCTACTGAACATTCACTTCAGCGTCCGTTCTTTCTTAGGCTTTATCCGGTCACGACTCGCACGTCGTTCAACTTCCGTTACCTTGTCCATATAACAATAAGTAAATCATACTATCATTTAAATATTCATTCACATCTAAGACCCAAAAACCATCTTGTGGGGTTCGGCCATACCCATGGCCGAACCTCAACATTCTGGATTTGATCTTCCTTTCATGTCCTTTTGCAATTTAACTTGTACTTGTGATTTTGCCATTGTCTAACCAATGATTAATTTTGCTGATCACCATTATCCAAAACCAATCCATCTTTGTGGGGTTCGGCCATACAACATGGCCGAACCTCACCATCACACTTTTGATCCTTTTTATTCTTCATATATAATCCTAATTTCCAATCCATTCATCTAAGAATTCACACACTAATCATCTAACCTTTAATCCTCCATTGTCATTTTATGGGGTTTGGCCCTATACATGGCCGAACCTTATAATCCCTTTTATCCTTCACCAAATGGTTCTCCATTGGGATATTTTTAAACCTTTTTAAAACCAAACGCCATTCATAACACTTGGTGGGGTTCGGCCATACAACATGGCCGAACCTCACCCCTTTGATTTTGGTGCTCCACTTTGCCTTTCTTTTTGATGAACATTAACATCCAAATCCATCACTCTTTCAGTTATATTAAACCCTTTATAACGTCATGGAATCAATAACAAATATTAACCATAAACTTAGTCCAGTTAACCCATACAATGGTCCATGGGGTTCGGCCATACACATGGCCGAACCCAATGGTTCCCTTGGCTCAATGGTTCCATTATTTGTATATCAATTGGACTCTACCCTTTAACCATGTTAACCACATGGTTCAGCCATCCAATGGCCAACCCAAAACAGCAAACTTATATTCATTTAATTCCCATAAAAACACCATAATCTTGTATGGTTTTTGTCTCTCAAAACCATCAAAATCACCATACAATAATCATATGATTTCATGGGGTTCGGCCATGCTCATTGGTGGAACACTATGGCCTTTGGTTTGAACCTCTTAGACATTCATCTTATGTCTAATTTAATCTTCCAAAAACCATCAAAATATCAACAACAATTCATGGGGTTCGGACATCCAAGATGGCCGAACCCAATGATCCATTTTATCAATTTATACTCAAGGTTTAGACCCATGATGCATTCGGCCATTCCTTGGCCAATCAAGACATCCAAATCCATGTTTTAAACCTCTTTAAAACATGCATTTTAAGTCTAATAGAAACATCTAAAACAGTCCCACAATGGCATAGTTTCAAGTTACAAAAACCATCAAAACCAACCAATTATTTCCATGGGGTTCGGCCCTCCAAGGTGGCCGAACCCAATGATCCCTTTTTGAATATTTAAACCACCATTACCCAAGGTTTAAACCTTGATGCATTCGGCCATACCCATGGCCCAAAACATGTTCCATTTGTCCCATCTTTTTAAACAAAAATCCATGGAAATACTTACCAAATTCCAAGCTTTTCTTCTTGCCCTTGCTCTTTACTTCCTATCTTTCTTAACCTCCCTTCCTTTGCTGGTTTATGCTTGATCAATTGGTACAACACCACTGCTGGTTCAGCCAAGAGAAAGAGTTTGGAGAGAGGGAGAGGGAGATGGGGATTCTCAAGATTTTCTATGTGAAAATTGTCCAAATGAGGTGGTCTATCCCTTTTGTAATTTAGCCACAACATCCATTCATTTCCCTCTTTACTTCTTGGTAAAAACGATGGGTCATTGGGTGCCATCCAAGGCACCCCTTGGTACCAAACGTTGCATCCATTCACTTCAGCCCATGCATCTCATGAGATGAGATGCATGACGCCATTGCTTGGTGTCCCTTGGCTTTGGCCAAGGCACCCTTTCACTCCAACGGCTGGGATTGATTTCCCCAAGAGTTGTGTGTGATTAAAAACACCTTTCCACTTCCTCTTGACTCACTTGACTCATGATCTTTTTTATTCCAACTCAACACACTTAATGCACCATATTTGAGTCAACTCTTTTCTTAATTAAAACTCAATCCAAATCAATCCAACTCAAGCTGAACTAACTCACACTTGAGTTCAATTGAGGGCCCACATGGTCATCCGTGGTCAACCTGGTCAACCTGACCCATTGGGTCCCCAATTAGTCCCTTGACCCGTTTTGACAACATGACCCATTAATGGGCTGATTTTGGCATTTTTAAATTGTTTCCACTTGTGCATCAAGCCTACCCATTTTTTCTCCACTTGATTTCCAATCAATTCAGCTTAACCCCATTTAAATTGAGCTCACCCAATGGTCAAATAATCCATTATGACCCATTGGGTCCCAATTGAGCCCTTTGACCCATTTAACCATTTTCGACCCAATTGATGTACATTACCCATCCAATCAAATTTGACATTTATAATATGCTCATAGGGTCTTAATTTGAGCAATGGGCCCCACTATTTTCTCATTTAACACCATAATTAATAAATTTACTAACCCAGGGGCATTTTCGTAATTATCCATCACATTGAGAAATTGGGGTGTTACAAGAAAGTGGAGACTGAACAAAGGGTGTTATGAAACAGAGCGATTCAGTTCATCAAGGTGGTATGGGATCGACATGGTATTGAGGAAGCCGCTTGGGAGCTTGAATCGGAGATGAGAACAACTCACCCTGAATTATTTATGTAATTTATTTTGGAACCCTACTTCTTTCGATTTTCGGGATGAAAATTTTAAAAAGAGGATTATATTATAATACCCCAGTTTTTCAGTTTATCAATATTTACTGAAATTGCCATTGAAAGGGTGAAATAATGGTAATGAACCTTAGATGGGTAAGGTGTTGGGAAATGGCCCAATTAAGACCCAATGGATATGCTAAAAGGATCAATTTAAATAATTGGGTAATGTGCATTTAATTGGGTCAAGGTGGGTATTTGGGTCAAAAGGCCCAATTGGGACCCAATGGGTCGTGGTTGACTTGGTTAACGATTAAGTGTGCTCAAGTCTAATTAGGTTGAGGCTGAATCTAATGGGAATGCAAACAAGTGTTTGAGTTGATTCAAGTGAATTAAATGGGTGAGTTGAGTTTAATGGTGGTTTGGATTAAATGGTTGAGTTGAATTAAATTAATGAGTTGAGCTTAAGTGAGTTAAAGAGATTGGAATTAAATTATATGAGAAGTGTGTAGATGAAAGAGGTGGGGAGTTGTTTATTTCAAATTCAAACACCATCCACACATTGGAGAGAAAGGGTGGGGGAAGCTTCATCTCAAAGATGAAACCCCCACATGAAGCTTTAAATGAAGAGTGGAGGAGTTTCTTATTTCAAATTCAAATCTAAATAAAGAACTAAAGGGGAGTTGGACGGTTTGGTGATCCAAGCTTAGATAAAACCGTTGGCTTGCGGGAGTTTCATCTCATGGATGAAACCCCCACATGGGCAAATAATGAAGGGTGGCGGTTATAGATTTCAAACTCACACATGCCGTTGGGCACATGGGAGTTTCATCTCAAGATGAAACCCCCAAGATGGAAGATGAATGGGGCTTGTGGAGGTTACACAAGACATTGCGTTGCAATCGTTGGAGCCTTGGGAGTTTCATCTCAAGGATGAAACCCCCAAGGGAAGCATTAAGGAGAATTGTAAATGGAAATGGGAGTTACACATGAGCTGCACCAAAACTATCACCTTGGCCAACCACCACATTTGGAACAAAAGACTTTGATCTTCATCTCATACTCTCCCTCTCTCTCTTGGCTGTCTCTCTCTCTCTCTCTCTCAAGCACTCTCTTGGCCGATCACTTCTCAAGGTATAGACTTAGAAAATATTTGTGATCTCAAACCATCACACAAAGCCAACCACTCTCAAGACAAGGATTTGGAACATTGTTCTAATCTTCTCCCTCAATCCATATCACTTAGCCGAATTATTCCAAGGGGTTTGTAGCAAGGTCAGTCTCAGCCAAAAGAACAAGAAGGAAGAAGGAGAGGCTAAGGAAGTAAGGGATCAAGAAGGAGTTAAAGAACCGGAGGAGTCGCGGTATTTGTAAGTGCTCAATAAACACTTGTTAAATAAAACGGTTAAGGAAGCATGATCCGGCCATTGTATGGCTAAACCTATCAAGGGTTAAAATCATGGCTGATGATGTTTAAAAAGGGAAGAACATGGATCATAGGGTTCGACCACTTTGTATGGCCGAACCCCATGAAAAGATATTGGTTTAATTTTTATTGGATTTGAAGAAAGGAAACCATAAGGGTATGTGTTTGGTTTTGTTAAAGTTTTAAAAGGATTGGAGTATGAGAATCGGTCATAGATGTATAATAATTTTTAATGGAATTAAAGAACCATAGGGTTCGGCTATGCATATGGCCGAACCCCATGGAGAGACAATGATGGATAGTATGTTTTATGTTTAATTGATGGAAGATGGTTAGTACTTTTGAAAGGTCTTAATTGTTTGGATCAAAAGAAGAGATGAGGTTCGGCCATAGTGCATGGCCGAACCCCACCAAATAACATGTATGGATTTATGATGGCTTGGTTATTGAATTTTATGGACATATGAATGAAATGGAAACTAAGAATTGGATCAATAGCAAGATGGTAAATAAATGAAAATAATGAACCAAGGGTTCGGCCATGTTGTATGGCTGAACCCCATGGGAAATGTTTTATATATTTGAAGTGTTGATAAGGTTTCAATGCTATGGTATTTACATTACATAGCATATGGACATGTACATCTCATGCATGGCGTGGGAGGGGAATTTGTAACCGGAGGCCACGCTCCGTCGGGGCGTCCGCAAGGCAATCGTGAGAAGACCTTGATGTGTATGATGCCATCAAGTAGAATCCGGAGGCCACACTCCATCTGGGTGTCCGAAAGACCACTGTGGATATACCTTGATGAGGAAAATTCCATCAAGAGATTACATGTATGTGATGGGTGGGACTCATTGCACAAGTCATATGGCATGGCATGATTTTATATGGTTTTGATGATATAATATTATACATGTTTTTGTGATACTAACCCATATGATAGCCCGACCTAGAATTCCTAGTGGGCGCGTTGTTCTAACGCCCTACTTCTGCCCTAGTGAATGACACAGGAAAGGAAGGGGTCGAGGATCGTAAAAGAAGCCAAGCATAGGAGCTTGGATATTTGAATGGATTTTATTATTGATATTTTGATAAGTTTACATGGACATGTAATTTGAGTAGTTAGATGTTGCCATGTAATAACTTAGTTAATATTTGCTATGGTTTGGAATGGTTTGATTGAATGATTAAGTTAAGGTAATTTTGAATATATGACTATGTGCTTTGCTATCTAAAATGGAGTAGACTTCGGTTCTATTATAATCCGCAGTTAGATTAAGTAATATTCCGCAAGAATTAAAAAGTACTATCTGTGAACCGTTTTCATGGACTTAGTCCATGCACACATAGGTTTGGCCAGTTAAGGGTCGGACTTTAGAAGTCCGAACTTAACTCGCGTCGTGACACTCCGCTCTTATCACTTGTTTATTATTTAAAAAAAAAAAAAATTGACTCTGATTTGAAGTGAAAAGGGCGGGGTGTTACAAGAAAGAGATAACATGAGATAAAGTAAATTCTGCGAGAATGAAACTCATAGGTTGATATGAGTGATTTTGATGTAATTAAGTGGTACTTGACAAGATTTATAAATTAAAAGAGGATTATAGGGAACTTGAATCGGAAATGAGAACGGCTCATCCTGAGCTATTTATGTAAATCGTTTGGAACCCTACTTCACACGGTTTTCGGGACGAAAATTTTAAAAAGAGGGTTATACTGTAACACCCCGGATTTTCAAGCTATGGGTATATATGGAAATTATCCACTTAATTTGTAAATTAATGTAGATGGACCTTAGAAGGGTAAGGAGTTGGGTCAGGTCAATTAAGACCCAACAGATTATGAGTAAGGTTCAATTGGAATAAATGGGTAAGCTTTATTTAATTGGGTCAAGGTTCTCAATTGGGTCAAAAGTCCAATTGGGACCCAATGGATCATATATGAGCTAGTTAGAAGTAAATGGATAAGGTTTGATAATTGGGTCTAATAACCAATTAAGATACAAGAAATGAGATCCACCTCATCAAGTGAGGTGGCATGTAAATGAAATGGCTAAGTGGAACCCTAAACACTATATGGTTCATAGTCGGCTAAGCCATGGTTGACTTGGTCAACCATGGGTGAGTTTAATAAAGTTGAGTTATTGAATGAGCTCAAGTGGGATAAATAATACTTGAGTTGGAAAGTGAATTCACATGAGTTGAGAATTTATTAATGTGAGTTCAAGTACTTGAGTTGGAAAATGAGTTCATTTAAGTTGAGTTGAATTAAAATGAGTTGAATGGGAAGTCAATGGGACTTTCATTTTAATGAGTGGAGTTAGACGTGGGAGAGTTCCATCTCAATGGACACCATCATTATAAGGAAGGTGAAGGGTTATGGTGGTTACACAAGCGTATACAAGGCATACACGTTGGAGATGGGAGTTTCATCTCATGGGATGAAACTCCAAATAGATCATTGATGAGGGAGGTGAAGGGTTGTGGTGGTTACAATAGCCTACACAAGGCATACACAAGTTGGTTTATGGATTTAAGCATAGATTGGAAATCAAATGGGATATTGGTTGGACTTGTTGATATGTAACAAGGTGACGGGACCTCACAAGGGGTGTACGATCGTGAGCGGTTTCCGGACGAAAACGCAAAGACATTAAGTTGATCATTGGTAGGATTCTACCTCTTTGAAACCATGGGTTATGTATGATGGTTTTAATTCTTATTTTGATGAGTTATGTTGTAAAAATGATATGTTCCAAATATGAGGTTTTAATGCTATGATTATATTATTACATAGTATATGTTCACTACATCTCATGCATGGCATGGGAGGGATGTTTGTAACTGGAGGCCACGCTCCGTCGGGTCGTCCGTAAGGCATTCGTGGGAAGACCTTGATGTGCATTATCCATCAAGAAGTAACCGGAGAACACACTCTGTCGGGGCGTCCGTAAGGCAACTGTGGGGATACCTTGATGAGGAGAATTCCATCAAGAGGATACATGTATTTGTGATGGGTGGGACTCATTGCATTTGACACCATGGCATGGCATAGTTTTACATGGTTTTTAATATTATGTTATCTATATGAATTGTACTAACCATGTGTTAACCCTATTTGGAGTACCCACTGGGCGCGTTGTCTAACGCCCTACTTCTACCCTAGTGGATGACACAGGAAATGAAGGGAACGATGAGGGTGATCGGAGCCAAGCATAGAAGCTTGGATGTGATTAATTAATATTTTGATTAAGTTACTCATAGACTATGTAATTTGAGTAGCTAGCATTCGGGCATGTAATAACTTAGATATTTTGCTATGGTTTGAATGTTTAATGTTGGATGTTAAACTTAAGATAGTTATGGTTAAGTGACGATTTACTATGCTATCTAAAAAGGAATAGAATTAGGTTCTATTATAACTCCGCAGTTATGATTTAATCCGCATGTATAACTTATTGCTTGTGAACCGTATTCATGGACTTGCACACGTATGGTTGGCCTGTTAAGGGTCGAGCTTTAGAAGCTCGGACTTAGCTCGCGTCGTGACGTCCCGCTCTCTCTCACTCTTTATTATAAAAAAAAATAGACTCTGATTTTCTAAAAGCGAGTGAAAAAGGGCGGGGCGTTATAGTTGGTATCAGAGTGAAATGGGAAGGATGAATCTTTCGAAGTAAGATTAAGACGGTACCATGTCTCACTGACAAATAAGAATCCCGACTGACCGACTCTTCGGAGTCCGCTGCATGGGGGCCGGATTAATTTAATTCGTTAGACTCAAACTGAGACATTCAATCTGAGGACACTTGACGAAAAAGGAATGATAGCAAGGGAAGTACAATCATTATAAGATGGATTTATCAAACATTGCAAATAGGAGGTATTCCCCCAGAATAGGAAAACATCAGGATTTCCCCAAATTGAGAAATGATACTTGATACTTAGGAAAATTTCCCCAAGGACAAGAAACACAAGATGTTTATTTGGCAATTTCGCCAAACAAGAGAGATTATATGATGCATAGGAAAGTTCCCCAATCAAGAGACATTATATGATACATAGGAAAGTTTCCCAAACAAGAGACATTATGTGATACATAAGGAAATTCTCCAAAACAAAGATCAGTTTGATTAGAACTGCGGTTGTCATTGATATGCTTCTGTTGTTGTGATACATATATGACGAGCAACATAAAGTATACAGAGTTGGGGGACAGAGGAACCCCTAGCTGTCCTATAGATCTGGTTTCTTCTTCCAACAACTCCAGCAGGCCAGACCGCGCTGTGGAAGTTAACATAGACATCCAAGTAGGACCACCCGAGGATGTCGAAGTGAATCTAGCCCCTTTTCCAGAAGAGCATATGGGAGATATCCCAATGATAAGAGAATCTGTAGGGGAGATAGCGCCCTGATATATGTACGAGTTGTGCAACCAGGAATGGCACAACTGTACTTTCTGTCCCTACCCCCTTGAGGTTATTTGCCCTGTTTGTGGACTTCACGGGCACGGTAAGGAGAGGACTAACTGTCCTTACATTGGGGACCGAGAATAATACCCTGTCTGACTTGTGGAGTGTTGGGGCACACGTCGATGACATGCCCTGAAAACTTCTTCGATTTTGGTGATGATGCAGGGTCTTCTACGGAAGGTTAGGCTAAGAAATGCTAAGAAAATGTGGGGGAAAGAGGAGATTTTGTAAGGGTTGTGGGTACATTTTGTTCTTTGAAGGGTTGTTTCTAACCCTACCAACCCTTGTATTGTGACGGAAGTTTGAAGGATTTTTAATAGAGTATGCAAACTTAAGAGTTTATGAGGACTTTGGCACTGAGATGTAGGTGACGAGGTCACTCGATTACATTGAGACGTGGTCTGGGTGCGTCCCTCACGTGATATTGATGATTGAGACCGTAGGAGCCTTGATATGAACATACGGAGACTTGGTCCTGTAGGGTTGCCGTTGAGGAGTGGGTCCCTCACATGCTACGCGCTGGAGGGCGCTCTCACGGCTATTTCGCACACTTGATGTGCGTTGATGCGTAGAGTTAGATACTATTTTACCCCATGGGGGTGGTACTAGTTTCATTAGACGCGGTTTGACCGCCTTAGAGCTTGACTAAATCACCCTTGGGGTGAAGGGATGCAGGGCGGGGTAGACTTGATCACGTTGGACGTGGGTCTTCCGCTTAGTAAGTCATAGGCCCTAAGTCTTGTTAGGGGTCGAGGTATATTTATGCTTTGATATTGTTGCTACAGTCACATAGTGATGCATTCCAGTGTTGTTCCTACGGATAGAATATCTCAATGGCAGATGATGTGTCCTGGATTAATTATGCCCATGAATGGATTATACCCATAGGAGGGTTATATTCATGGATGGTTACTAGCCATGGATAGATGATACTCACTGATAGAGTGATACCAGGGATGGATGTGTATAACCGTGGATGATGGTTCGCATGGTGGTCTGGATTGATGTCGGGTATCAGTACCATGGTAGACATGTTGGTAATGTGATGGACCTGTTGGTCCCATAGATGACGTATTATTCTAATGATTGGGACATGTTTCGATCTACATCCCACCTTATAAGAAAAAGGTGTTAGTCGTATTACGACTTGTATCACAGGGAAGTTAGTGTTGAGAGATACTCGGTATCGTAGAAGTTTTGAACAAAAGGTGTCAGTCACATAGTGACTTATGTGCAAGTGAAGATATGCTTAAATTTTGGAGATGTACTTAGTGGAAAAGATAAGAGTCTAGTGAAACTCGAATGGGAAGTTATGGGAGATTGCCGAGTTAGACTGGCCAGCTGACTCTGTAGTTAGCCGATGGAGTTCCACGAGAGTGCAGCTAGAAACCTAGTTAAAATGGAATCAACGAAAGCCTTGAGCATAGGCTCACATTGGCAGGCTACCTCATTAAAAAATTTCAATGAGGGACAAGGTCATCACTAACCTCATACAGAGTATAGACGAATGAACGTATTGAGCAAGTACGCATGGAAAATATTTTGGTGGCAGGTAAAGTGAAACAGAGTACATTGATCTACATGAGATCGTAAATGGGTTCACGAGAAAAAGAGATAACATGAGACAGAGTAAATTCTACGAGAATGAAACTCATAGGTTGATATGAGTGATTTTGATGCAATTAAGTGGTACTTGAAAGATTTATAAATTAAAAGAGGATTAAAGGGAACTTGAATCGGAAATGAGAATGGCTCACCCTGAGCTATTTATGTAAATCCTTTGGAACCCTACTTCGCTCGGTTTTCGGGACGAAATTTTTAAAAAGAGGGTTGTAATGTAACACCCCGGATTTTCAAGCTATAGATATATATGGAAATTATCCATTTAATTTGTAAATTAATGGAGATGGACCTTAGAAGGGTAAGGAGTTGGGTCAATTGGTCAATTAAGACCCAACAGATTATGAATAAGGTTCAATTGGAATAAATGGGTAAGATTTATTTAATTGGGTCAAGGTTGTCAATTCGGTCAAAAGTCCAATTGGGACCCAATGGATCATATATGAGCTAGTTAGAAGTAAATGGGTATTGTAAATGAAATGGCTAAGTGGGACCCTAAATACTATATGGTTCATAGTCGGCTAAGCCATGGTTGACTTGGTCAACCATGGGTGAGTTCAATAAAGTTGAGTTATTGAATGAGCTCAAGTGGGATAAATAATACTTGAGTTGGAAAGTGAATTCACATGAGTTGAGAATTTATTAATGTGAGTTCAAGTACTTGAGTTGGAAAATGAGTTCATTTAAGTTGAGTTGAATTAAAATGAGTTGAATGGGAAGTCAATAGGACTTTCATTTTGATGAGTGGAGTGAGAAGTTGGAGAGTTCCATCTCAATGGACACCATCATCATGAGGAAGGTGAAGGGTTGTGGTGGTTACACAAGCGTATACAAGGCATACACGTTGGAGATGGGAGTTTCATCTCATGGGATGAAACTCCAAATAGATCATTGATGAGGGAGGTGAAGGGTTGTGGTGGTTACACAAGCCTACACGAGGCATACACAGGTTGGTTTATGGATTTAATCATAGATTGGAAATCAAATGGGATATTGGTTTGACTTGTTGATATGTAACAAGGTGACGGGACCTCACAAGGGGTGTACGATCGTGAGCGGTTTCCGGACGAAAACGCAAAGACATTAAGTTGATCATTGGTAGGATTCTACCTCTTTGAAACCATGGGTTATGTATGATGGTTTCAATTCTTATTTTAATGAGTTATGTTGTAAAAAATGATATGTTCCAAATATGAGGTTTTAATGCTATGATTATATTATTACATAGTATATGTTCACTACATCTCATGCATGGCATGGGAGGGATGTTTGTAACTGGAGGCCACGCTCCGTCGGGGCGTCCGTAAGGCATTCGTGGAAAGACCTTGAGGTACATTATCCATCAAGAAGTAACCGGAGAACACACTCTGTCGGGGCGTCCGTAAGGCAACTGTGGGGATACCTTGATGAGGAGAATTCCATCAAGTGGATACATGTATTTGTGATGGGTGGGACTCATTGCATTTGACACCATGGCATGGCATAGTTCTACATGGTTTTTAATATTATGTTATCTATATGAATTGTACTAACCATGTGTTAACCCTATTTGGAGTACCTACTGGGCGCGTTGTCTAACGCCCTACTTCTACCCTAGTGGATGACACAGGAAATGAAGTGAACGATGAGCGTGATCGGAGCCAAGCATAGGAGCTTGGATGTGTTTAATTTATATTTTGATTAAGTTACTCAGACTATGTAATTTGAGTAGCTAGCATTCGGGCATGTAATAACTTAGATATTTTGCTATGGTCTGAATGTTTAATGTTGGATGTTAAACTTAAGATAGTTATGGTTAAGTGACAATTTACTATGCTATCTAAAAAGGAATAGAATTAGGTTCTATTATAACTCCGTAGTTATGATTTAATCCGCATGTATAACTTATTGCGTGTGAATCGTATTCATAGACTTAGTCCATGCACAAGTATGGTTGGCTAGTTAAGGGACGAACTTTAGAAGCTTGGCCTTAGCTCCCGTCGTGACGTACCGCTCTCTTTCACTCTTTATTATGAGAAAAAAAATAGACTCTGATTTGCAGAAAGCGAGTGAAAAAGGGTGGGGCGTTACAGATTTTGGTCCACCGGATTGAAGCTCATTGTTATGACAATAAAAAAACAGGTATGTGGCCATAGATGACTTTAGGTGGAACCCACACCTTAGAGAGGACCATCCCTAGGCTTAGTTGCATATGTTGGTAATGGACATAATAATCCTAGAGATGAAGCTTGACAATGAATTGGAAGAGAACTTAGAAATATGAATTAAGTTCACTGTCAGCTCGACCAATCATTCTCACCGACCCCTCGGTGGAGACATGATCGACCCATTGTGGTCATAGACTGATCGGCCAGATTGAGAGAGGTTCTAGGTCATAGAACTGTCATTCTGGATAAGCCTCTAATCTAGAGTCTCGTATGCACTGACCCCTCGGTGATGAACCTAACGACCCCTCTAGTTGGTGTGTACAAAGTTTTGCTTTAACTCGCAAGCGCAAGAATCTATTGAAGTATAAAAATGTAAGAACGAGGTCGAACCCGCAGGAACTTGTGTAAGAAAAATCGAAAAAACTAATTAAAAGTCATTAATTAAATCTTAATCTAGTTAAACCAAAGAGTGATGAATAGTTAGTGATAATGATCAAATTACACTAGACTTGCAATTGTAAATGAAATAAATAAAGACAAAACTTAAACAACAAAAATAAAAGTAGAATTTAATCGGTCGAAAGAAATTACTAAGGTTTCCGATTCCACCATCATTAAATCCATAATTTTCTAATCACCTATTTGTTAATTCCCAATTTTAGAGTAACAATCTAGAACTCAACCTACTATTTTCTCAAGATTTGATCGTGTAGTCTCATAAATATATTTTTCAAATGTAGATTTTCCTTTGCTACAATGTGTAAAATTCTAAGCATCTAATGTGTTCAATTTTAATGAAAAACAATAGATCAAAGAAAATTAAATTTAATATTTAAAATGCTAAGCCTTGATTAATCAAATAATATTATTAACAACCAAAAATACATGATATTAGTGGTGAAAATAATTTATATTTGATAATCATGTGAAGGCAAAATCATAAACATTTAAATACATACCAATGGGGGAATTAATAAACACATAATAGAAAACTATTTTATCAACGAAGCTTCCTCCCCAACCTTAGTTAGCAGTTTAGAAATACATCATCAAAAGATTAAAACAAAAGAGTTGGAGAAATAAAACCCAATAAATCGTCAAAGCTTCGGAGCCCTCCTTGCCTCAAACGATCTCTTCTAATTCTTCTCCTTTTTCATTTGGTCCCAAAGCATTCCTTATATAGGTTTCTTTTAAGCTTACAAAAACCAAGAGAAATAATAAAAAAGAACACTCAACTTGGCCAACAATTGGCCACACCATTGCTTTGGGCATTCCAAGACTTGACTTGGTCAAAAGACTTCATGCATGGATGGAGCATTGACACCTCTAGCTTAGAGATTCAAGAAGATAAGTTTGGTGATGTAACGCCCTGTAATACCCTAGATTTTTGCAATATATTAATATTTACGAAAATGCCATTGGATTTATAAATTGAAAGGTTATGATCATAGATGAGAAAAATGGTGGGATCCATTGTTCAAATAAGACCTAATATAGATGTTATGGGGTTAAATTAAATTAAATGGGTAATATACATTTATTCGGGTCAAAGAGGTTAAATGGGTCAAAGGACCCAAATGGGACCCAATGGGTCGTGAATGACATGATTAATCATTGAGTGAGCTCAAAGCTTAATTGATTTAAGTTCATTAAATATTTGAGTTGGTTTGAGTTGAAGTAAATAATGGAGTTTAGTTGAGTTGAATTTATGAGTTGAGTTACATGGAATTGATGAGTTAAATGGGTTGAGTTGAGAGAGTTAAATTATTATAAATAAGTGAAGTGTGAATGAGAATGGAGTGTTTTAAATTCCAATTGTTAAACTAAGAAAACGTTGGCTGCATGGGAGGCTTTACATGCATGAAACTCCTAAGATAGAGATGAATGATAATGGCGTTACATGGGAGTTACATATGTGAGAAATGTATTTCAATTTCAAGTCTATATGCACGTTGGAATGGCATGAGGATTCATTCCATGCATGGGTCTTCAAAGGGACAGCCAATGGATGGTTGGGTGGTCCAAAGATCAAGGATCAATACCGTTGGATTCAAGGAGTTTCATCTCATGGATGAAACTCCCATTTGGGCAATTGATGATGAATGGCGGTTACACAAGGTTAACCAAGGGGTTAGCCGTTGGAGCCTATGAGAGTTTCATTTCAAAATGAAACTCTCACATACAATGGTAATGAGAGATGAATGAGGGGAAGTTGTATACAACAAATACATGCATAGAGCCGTTGGAACATGGAGAGTTTCATCTCAAAAGTGAAACCCCAAAGAAGGTATTAAGCAAATGGGAGTTACAAAGTGTGTTCACATTTGGAGAGGTGATGGAGAAAGGTTACATCTAGGACAGCCAAGGGCCAAAACCGTTGGAGGGTTTCATCTCAAGGATGAAACCCCCAAATGAAATAAGTTTTGTAGATGAATGCAAATGAGAGTTACAATTCATGCTACCAAAGATATCACATGGGCTGAATTTCCTTTACCCAAAGATTGTTTCATTTTCACTCTCTCTATCTCTGTCTCTCTTTGTCGTTTTCCACATTCCAAGACCAAGAACAGTAGCTGATTTCTTATCTTCAATCAGTCCTTGGCTGATCTCTTTCATCAAGACAAATTCAGCCAAAGGAGTTTGGCAACAAGGTTATCACTTTCATTCAAGGTCAAAAGTTCTATCTTCTCTCTCTCAAATCCATATCACCTGGCTGAAGTATTCCAAGGAGGTTGCAGCAAGGGTAATCTCAGTTAGGAGAACAAGAAGGAAGAGGGAAGGCTAAGGATCTAAAAGGAGTCAAAGAACCGAAGGAGTCGGGGTGTTGGTAAGTGCACTATGAACATTTGTAAATAAGTTGGTTAAGGGAATAAGATCCGGCCATTGTATTGCCGAATCTACCAAGGGATTAGATCAAGGATTATGTTGTTTAAAAATGGTAAAACATGGACCATAGGGTTTGGCCCCTTTGGATGGCCGAACCCCATGGAAAAACTTGGTGATTTTTATGGTTTTTGAGAGATAAAATCCATATTATGTAATGAAGGTTTTAAAGGATTTAAAATGGAGATAAACTTACTGTTTTGGAGTAGCTATGGCATGGCTGAACCATGTTAATGTTATGGGTAATTTGCTGATTAAAACCATGGACAAATGTTGGAGGGTTGCATCAAGAAAACCATGGGGGTTCGGCCATGTGTATGGCCTCACCCCATGGACTGTTTTGATGGATAATCGGATTAAGTTTATGATGAAAATTATGTAATAATTATATGCTTTGATTTAAGAATTATATGGACTTAGTAAAGGTAAATAATCAACCATCATGGATGATGGAAAGAGCGACAAAACCCAGTTTGGTGAGGTTCGGCCATGAAGTATGGCCGAACCCCACTAATGGACATTGGTGGCCTTAGAGTGTAGTTAATAATATGATTGAAGAGGTATGTAAGAATGATTTAAAGATCAAATCAAGTGGTGAGGTTCGGCCATGCTATATGGCCGAACCCCACCAAGGTGGATTAGTTATGGCTATTGGTGTGTTTAAGGTAAATTAAACAAAAGGATAGTCTAAGTGGCATAATGGTAATTATGGATGAAATGATCCAAGATGTAATGATCATAGGATTGGATATATGGGCCAAAACCAAAGTGGTAAGGTTCGGCCATGTTGTATGGACGAACCCTACTAAGCTTCATTTGGAGGATTTGGTTATTTGGATGCTTATGGGTTAAATAAAGAGACCAAAGTTTTAAATGGGTGAAGTTCGGCCATGGGGTATGGCCGAACCCCACAAAGTGGATTTTTCGGACTTAGACTAAGTTGGAATAACATGGATGAATGTTTAACTTGCTGTATGTAAATAAGGTATTGGGATTGCTAGAACGTTGTACAAGCCGTGAACGGGAGACGGTTCAAAAGAAGGGTCAAACTAAGTAACATTGTGTAGGTTTCCTACCTTTTTGAACCACACTCATGTTTGTTGTTTTATCGTAATTTTGATGATTTATGTGCTAAGTTATTATGTTTCAAGTGGTTTTATATGTTAAGTTATGTTTACAAATGGCATGAAATCATGGACATCTCATGCATGGCATGGGCTGGTAATTATGGAAACCGGAGGCCACACTCCGTCGGGGCGTCCGAAAGACCACTGTGGGGTACCTTGATGATAAGAATCCCATCAAGATGAATCCGGAGGCCACACTCTGTAGGGCCATCCGAAAGACCATTGTGGGGTACCTTGACGATGAGAATCCCGTCAAGAGGAAGCTATGTATAATTCTGATGGGTGGGACTCATTACATGTGCATTTCATACATAGCATTGTTTTATGTGATTTTGATGAACATGTATTATTCTAATATTTGCATGTTTTGTTACTAACCTTGTGGTAGCCCTAATCGGAAACACTATTGGGCGCGTTGATCTAATGCCCTATCTCTATCCTTAGTGGATGACACAGGAAAGGGGAAGAACGAGGATCGAGAAGAAAACCAAGCATAGGAGTTTGGGCATTTTGAATGGATTTGAATGGACTTTGAATGCACTGTTTATGGACTTCTTATTTAAGTTATTTGGATAATGTAATTTGATAATTAGTTGTGTTGGCATGTAATAATGTAGTTAAGTAGTTACTATGGTTTGGTTTATTTGGATGATTTGGAATGAATGGTAGACTAAGGTTATTTAGTAATATTGGAGAATATGATCATGTACTTTGCTATCTTAAGTTATAAATGGAGTAGTCTTAGGATCTATTAAAACCTCAGTTAGATTAAGACTAAGTATTTTCCGCAAGTTTAATTTGAACCATGTGTGGATCGATTCTTATGGACTTAATCCATACGCACATGGGCTTGGCCAGTTAAGGGTCGGACTTTAGAAATCCGAACTTAATTCATGTCGTGACATCCCGCCCGATCACTTGATTATTATTATTAAAAAAAAAAAAACTCTGATTATTAGAGTGAAAAGAGCGGGGTGTTACACGCCCCGCCCTTTTTCACTCGCTTTTCCTTTCCGAAAATCAGAATCTATTTTTTTTTATATAAAAAAGAGTGATAGAGAGCGGGACGTCACGACGCGAGTTAAGTCCAAACTTCTAAAGTCCGACCCTTAACTGGCCAACCCTATGTGTACATGGACTAAGTCCATGGAAACGGTTCACACATATCAATATCAACATGCGGAATAAAAATCATAACATGCGGAATTATAATAGAACCCAGTTCTATTCCATTTCAGATAGCAAAGTACGTCCAATCTTTATTCATAATTAGAATAACACAATTATCTAAATTAACATCCAACCATAGCAAATCATCTAACTTATTACATGCCGAATTCCAGATACTCAAAATACAAATCCATGAGTATCTTAAGCAAAATAAAACTAAAAGCTTCCAATCACATATCCAAGCTCCTATGCTTGGCCCTTTTTGTGTTCATCGTTCCCCTCGTTTCCTCTATCATCCACTAGGGTAGAAGTAGGGTGTTAGAACAACGCGCCCATTAGGTATTCCAATTAGAGTTAACACTGTAACGCCCGCCCCTTTTCACCGAAAGTCAGAGCCTATATTTTCTTTTTAACAGTGACAAAAGGCGCGGACGTCACGACGCGAGTTAAGTTCCGAGCTTCTAAAGCCCGGCCCTTAACTGGCCAACCCTACGCGTGCGTGGAACATAAGTCCACGAGTACGGTTCACGCGTAGAAGTAAGCTCGCGGAACATAAAAATAACTGCGGATGATAATAGAACTATCCTACCAGTTCTTCAGATAGCAGGGAAGAAATACCCAATTAATTACGAAAATGCCATTATACTGTATTATCCAAAATAATACCTAAACATAGCAAACTACCTAAATTATTACATTTCCGACAAGCTAACTATACAAATACATCTTTTCCAAAATAAACGTAAAACAAAATAATTAATCCGCCTCCCCAACCTCCTAAGCTTAGCTTCCGTCTTGTCCTTCCGTTCCGCCATTTCCTGCATCATCAGCTAGGGTAGAAGTAGGGCGTTAGAACACGCGCCCAGTAGGATTCCGAGTAGGGCTAGCACATGGGTTAGTAATAACCACATACAGATAATAACACAGTAAAAACTATAAACCACCATATACTGAAAATATAAGTAAATGATATGCCCTGGGTGTAAATGTTATGAATCCCACCCATCATTCCTGCCATATACTGTCATATCCCTCTTGACGGAAAAAAAACCTCGTCAAGATATGTCCAACCGCAAAATATCCCCCTTGACGGCAAAGCCTCGTCAAGGTGTCCCCATGCCTGTTCTCGGTCGCCCCGACGGAGCATGGACTCCGGTTTGTTTATTTTTTTTCCGCCCATGCCATGCATGAGATGTAATGCATTATGCTATGTAATATGTATATCTCATACCCTTAATATACCATATATAGCCTTACCATATAATGCATAACCTTAAAAATAATAAACCATAGTATTAAGCATAATGTCCATAATCATAGAACAATTCTCTTTTTTTTTTAAGATCAATCCCAAAGTCATCCAAAATAAGATGAATATACCATTACACATCCATGGCTTACAAGTAGGTAGAAATCCTACCGAATACCGACTCGTGTTCTTCTCTTTCGTTTTTGTCCGATAGTCCGGCTACCGACACGCGTACCGCTCGCGCTATCCGGTACCTTATTAAATTACCAAATCAATCCAAGTTTTAATCATTTCCAAGCCCGTAAATCATAACTTAGTGGGTTTCTTCATTTTAGCCCATATTTACCATTTTTGCCACTACCCTTCACATAAACAATTTTTCATTAATTCACGCCTACTTAAGCCCAAAATGTAATCCACAACTTAGGTCCTTTATTGATTCACTAACCATGACCCAACATGAAATAAAATCAGCCATCTAATTTAATAAAATTTTCCATCATCTAAACACAAACATGGACCCAATCTTAGCTCATACAATGACCTACAAAATGGGTCATGGGTTCGGCCTACATTTTAGATCCACCAATAATCCCTCCTTGAGGGGTTTACATCATGCAACTAAACCATATTCTTAGCCTCATTTGGATCATTACTTTTGTTCATTTGAAACCCAAAATTCATCAACACATTATCCTTTAAACCCCACCATTTAATCATCATTTCATCACCATAGGGTTCGGCCATATACCATGGCCGAACCCATGGTTCATGATTCATCATTCATTGCTCCATAATACCTATATTCACCCAAAATATTAAATCCACCCATCTTCCCATTTTCCATGGCTTTTTAAACCCTAAAACCCTAGCTAATTTCACACATAACAACCTAGGGTTCGGCCATGCACCATGGCCGAACCCATGGTTCACAATTCCTTCTCTTTTATGCCTTCTTAATGCCATAAAATCCCATTGCATTTTTCATCATAAAACCATTTTAATACTCATCCCCATTCATTCGTTCACAACACAAAAATCCATTCGCCACCTTCATTATCTTCCATTCATTAAACCTAACTATTTTACATCAAATGGCTAATCACCCACCATGGGGTTCGGCCATACTATATGGCCGAACCCTATGGCCCATGATTCTTATTTCCAAGTACTCAATTCCATGTTCAATTTAATCAATCACACAATGCACACAATATATTTCTCCAATTTCTTACCCTAACCCTAATTCACCCATTTAGGGTTTTCTCCATCTTCCACCCTTCCATTTAATGCATGTAAATTCCATAGTATAAAATCACCTATCCACCATTTATTTCACAAAAATAAATTCCATTTCTTAAACTCTAAAATTCAAAATTCTTTTATTTAAGAAATACTCACTATCCGACATCTCCTCCGATTTCTGCCGCTCCCTTCGGTCTCCTTAGCCTCCTCTCTCCTTCCTCTTGATCTTTGATAGGTCAAGATCTTTGATCAAGGGTGGCAACTCCCAACCCTAGAATCGGCCATGTTAGGTTTGAATTGAGAGAGGAAAAGAGGAAAGATGATGAGAGGAAGATGATAACCATTTACCTTAGAGTGATTTCTCCCAAAATTCCACTTCTTTCTTCTCTCCTTCTCTTCTCTTTTCCTTAACTCTCTTTCTCTCCTTCACTTGGATGTAGGGGACGACCATGGGAGAGTGAAAATGGAGAGAGTTGAATGAAAAGAGAATGGGAAAAGACATCAAGGCTTATCCCCATTTTTTTTACTTTACATTAACTACCTTCACCAACCTTAAGATATTTTTGAGATATTTAAGTTGCTTTATGGCTTATAACTCCACTCCTCTAAGTCCCAACGTGTTTAACATTTTGAAGTGGGGTAGCTTGGTCTCCATTTGACCAATCTAACCCCATTAGCCACCAACTTATTAATTTAAGTATTTAATTAATTTGGTAATTAATCTTAGGTTACTTCATTTTTTATTTAACCTAATTCCCATTATTCCACCCATGGTTGACCAAGTCAACCATGGTGGCCGGCCCCACCAATCATTGGCCCACATGCCACCTCACTTGATGAGGTGGAGGTGGGTCCCACTTGGCCACACCACCATTGTTTAATTCCAAATTACTTAAGGTGATTAAATTTCATTAAGCCCACTCTAAATGGATCACCATTGGGCCCATGGCCCAATTACATTTCCATCTAGCCCATTTACCTTAGAGCATAACCATCTTGACCCATTAGGTCCCGAATGGGTATTTGACCCCATTTGACCATTCTTGACCCATTTAAATAAATATAAATCCAAACCATAGTCTATTGGGCCACACTTGGGCCTTTATCCAATTTTGGCCCATTTACCATTTACTCCACCAATTTTCTAATTTTCATCATTAAAATAAATAATATTCACATTTATATTAATTCCAAAATTCCAAGACCTTACAAACACATGGGTTAATATATAAAATCCAGATATAATATATCATACTATACTTGTAAAGCATCGTATCCAAAACAGTGTATGATAATAGAGATCCAATCATACAGATAAAAACCAGAAACCTTGCATGATAATAAATATCATAATCATGCCGATTCAATGCCATGCCATGCTATCATACGTAATGAGTCCCACCCATCACAAAATATCCTCTTGATGGAAAGCTCCTCATCAAGGTATCCCCCACGATTGATTTACGGACGCCCCGACGGAGTGTGGATTTTCGGTTACATGTCATACTTAGTATCCTCTTGATGGAAAGCTCCTCATCAAGGTATCCCCCACGAGTGTTTTACGGACGCCCCGACGAAGTGTGGGTCTCCGGTTACCGTTCATCCCTTCCATGCCATGCATGAGATGCAAATGCCAACATGCTATATAGAAATACAAATTATAGCATTTAAAACTCCATAATTAAAACATATTGATTGATACCAAAATAACTTATCAAATATGAAATAAACTCATCATAAGTACATAATACATATCCATGGTTTCAATGAGGTAGGAATCCTACTAAAGACCGCTAATGTGCCCTTGCGTCTTTTGTCCGGTAACCGCTCACGATCGTACACACCTTGTGAGGTCCCGTTACCTTATAATATAACAATCAATTAAAATCAAGTCCCACTTGATTTACAACAATGTCCAAGTCCATAAAACAAACCTGTGGGGTTCGGCCATACACGATGGCCGAACCTCACCCCTTTTTGTTTTAATTTATTTCTTTGGTTTATTAATCAATAACCCCTAAGTTAAACATTTAATCACTTCCCTTTTATTTAATCCCATTTACATAAACCCTAAGGCCATCAAAACAATCCCCATGGGGTTCGGCTTGTAATACCCCGGATTTTCAAATTATAAATATTCACGGAAATTACCCCATTTAAAGTATGAATTTTAGATATGGATCTAAGATGGGTAAAATGTTGGGTCTTTGCCCAATTAAGACCCAACGGTTTTGGTAAATGTTTTCAACAAAATTTAAATGAGGGATCATGGAAAGATTTTTAGAATAAGATAGATTATCATGGCCGTGTGGGAGATATGAAATCTATGAGATATGCGCATGGGACTTTCTAATCTAAAAGAAGAAAGGATGCATGGCCGAATGTGGATTTGGATATCCAAGTAAATGCGCATAAGATCATTTTATAAAGGGTCTTTCCTTGGTTAAGAGTGGAATTAAAGGAATTGCTAAGATAGAGGATCGACACCTTCTAATTAGAATTAAGAGGAAAGTTTTTATAAAACAAAAGGGAAGGGGGCGCATAGCACCTTCTAAGTATGAACCAATGGGAGATTAATTAAGGCAATGGCTAAATTTGGAAAGTACCTAAATATGGAAATATAGATGCTAAATTTGGAAAGTGTCTAAATATGGAAACATTGAAGTTAAATTTGGAAAGTGTCTAAATATGGAAACATTGAAGCTAAATTTGGAAAGTGTCTAAATATGGAGAATGGTTATTAAGTTGGTAAGTTTCTAAGTTTAAAAGTTGGAAATTAAAATGGGAAGTGCAATTAAGGAAGGTTTTAATAAAATGGAAGAGGCATCAAGGGCGCATGATACTATCTAAATATAGATTGGAATTTTTATAAAACAAGGGGTAATGCTCACGTCAATGGGTATTGCAGCAAGAGGCTCACGGCAATGGGTATTGCAAGCAATCTTAGTACCTTCTAAGATTGGCCAAGGGGTAGTAATAAATGAAAGGAAAGGAGGGGCGCATGGCACCTTCCAAGTTGGGATCAAGGAGTAATATAAGGAGAGAAGAGAGGGGCACACGGATTTCCATTGTTAAAGAGAGGCACACGGCAGCAAGCACAAGAACAGCAAAACAAGGTGGTCACGTCTTGCAAGATCAAGAAGAAGGAAAGGAGAAGAGGAAGATCAAGCGAGGGATAACCGAAGGAGTCGCGGAACCGATAAGTGATTCCGATAATTGTTTAGGGACTATGGTTGTTTTTAATGGAAAATATATTAATAATTTTTTGGAGGAAGATTATGAACCATAGGGTTCGGCCATGGTGTATGGCCGAACCCCATGGAGTTGTGTTGGTTTTATTAGTGAATTTGATGTTAATGGGTTATGATTTCTAAAAGGGTTTTGATGAATTATGTAATGAAGAACATGGGTTTGAAATAATGGATTTGAATAATGAAAACCCATGGGAGGTGTTGGATAATTTTAAAGGGTTTAAAGAGGAGTTGTTGAACCATAGGGTTCGGCCATGATGAAAGGCCGAACCCCATGGAGGAACTTTGGTTAATTCATGGTTTTGAGGATTAAAAACCATGACGGATGTTAGTGAAATTATTTGATTTAAATGGAAGAAGATTGGGTGATAATGTAATAATTTTAAATGGAAAGGTTAAACCATAGGGTTCGGCCAAGATGAAGGGTAGAACCCCATGGAAAAGAACATTGATTTTTTTTAAATAAAAGATTGGAGGAAAAGATAAATCATAGGGTTCGGTCATATGCAATGGCCGAATCCCATGTGAAAGGTTGTTCATGAATTATTTTTAATAGAGTTGTTTTGAAATGGTTGATGGGTCTTGATTGGTTAAATTAGAAGCTATCTAATTATGGATCTTAGACTAAAAATGGAAGGTGCGGACTAATTATGGAAAGCTTCCAAGTATGGAAGTTGCATGCTAAATTTGGAAAGTTTCTATTTAAGGACTTTCTAATTATGGAGTTGGAAATTGATTTAGAAAGGATCCAAGAATGGAAGGTGGAGTTATTTTTTTGGAAACCTTCTAATAATGGAGGGTGGAGTTCATTTATGGAAATCTTCCAATTGTGGAAGGAGGACATTAAATTGGGAAACATCCAATGATGGCAAGATGCATGCTAATCTTGGAAACTATTTATTTATGGAAAGATGCATGCTTGTTTTGGAAATTAATGGTTTATGGAAAGAACTTGGAATTATGGATCCAAGATTAGGAAATCATAAATTTAGAAAGTTTCCATTTTAGGGACTTTCTAAGTATGGAAGTTGGATAATGAAATTGGAAAGTTTCTAAATGTGGACTTTCTAAGTTTAAACTTAAGTTATTGAGAAATTATTTGGAGAACTTAGATGTTTAGGATCTATGTATTTGGATCTAAACATGGGAATTGATTGGCGAACCTAGGGTTATGTACTTTGGATTAAAATAAATAGAATATTAACTAAGGTTTGGACCAATGGCATTTTGGTAATTAATGGAATAAATGAACAAAAAGGGTGAGGCTCGGCCATAGGTATGGCCGAACCCCATAAGTATGGTTTATAGATTTAAATATTGCAAATCAAGTAGGACCTGGTGTTGACTTAATATTATATTATAAGATAACGGGACCTCACAAGGTGTCTACGATCGTGAGCGGTTATCGGACGAAAGACGCAAGGATACGTAGCGGTCTTTGGTAGGATTCCACCTCTTTGAAACCATGGGTTTATGTACTTTGTGTTTATCTTACGTTTGATGAAAATATGTTTCAAAGGATATGCTTTATATGATTTTCAAATGCTAGGTTTAATTGTTTAAATAACATGTGTTGGATATGTTTTCAAAAAGGTGATTTTAAATGTTATATTTATGTTATTAAAGTAGCATGTGTTTTATATGTTTCAAATATGAGCTTTTAAATGCTATGATTGGTATAATTGCATAGCATATGGACATTTTCATCTCATGCATGGCATGGGAGCTATGACAGGTAACCGGGGACCCACACTCTGTCGGGGCGTCCGTAAAGCACTAGTGGGGGATACCTTGATGATGAGAATCCCATCAAGAGGACACTATGCATGAAGACCCTGGTGATGAGCATTCCATCAGGGGATACCTTGATGATGACAATCCCATCAAGAGGATACTAAATAACCGGAGCCCACACTCCGTCGGAATATCAGTAAGGAAACTGTGGGAAATACCTTGATGAGGAGAATTCCATCAAGAAAGAAGACCTTGGTGAGGAGAATTCCACCAGGAAGATATCTTGATGAGGAGAATTCCATCAAGAGTATATCCTATATTTTGTGATGGGCGGGACTCATTGCATATGATAGCAAGGCATGGCATTGAATCGGCATGATTATGATCTTTATTATCATGCAAGGTTTCTGATTTTTATCGGTATGATTGGATCCCTATTATCATACACTGTTTTGGATACAATGTTTTGAAAGTATGAAATGATTTATTATAACTGGTCTTGATGTATATTATATATGGATTTTTGGTACTAACCCATGTGTTAACCCTAATTGAAATACCTACTGGGCGAGTTGTACTAACGCCCTACTTCTACCATTTAGTGGATGATGCAGGAAACGAGGAAAACGCTAAACGCGGAAAGGGACAAGCATAGGAGCTTGGAACGCTTTTACTTTATATTTTGTTTAAGATACTCATGGGTTTGTATTTGAGTATCTAGAATCCGAATTGTAATAACTTAGATGGATTTGCTATGGTTGGATGTCTTATTTGATAATTGCTTTATGATAATGATGATTAATGACTTGACGTACTTTGCTATCTGAATGGAATAAAACTTCGTTCTATTATGATTCCGCAAATTGATATTATGATTCCGCATGTTCTGATTTTTATTCCGCAAATTGATATTGCTATGTGTGAACCATTTTTCGTGGACTTGGTCCATGCACACATAGGGTTGGCCAGTTAAGGGTCGGACTTTAGAAGTTCGGACTTAGCTCTCGTCATGATGTCCCGTGCTCTATCACTCTACTCTGTTATAAAAAAAAATAGACTTTGAATTTACGGGAAGAAGTGAGTGAAAAAACGTGGGGAGTTACACTGCCATACACCATGTTCGAACCCATGGTCTTTCATTTTTTACCATATTTACATTTATGCCATTCATACCACTTTTATTCATTAATCTAATGATAAACCAATTAATCATCTAATATACATCAAACCTTAAGTTTAGCAAATCTTCCCCATGGGGTTTGGCCATTCACCATGGCCGAACCCATGGTCCATTGATTTCACTTAATTACCTTCCTTGCCATTATTCCTATCCACTTATGTTTGGGTTCCAATAATTGATCATTCATAAAACTCATCATAAAACCCCAAGTTTACCAATTATTTCTTCGCGTATGGCCGAACCCATGGTCCATAAATTCTACATAATTACCATATTGCCATCCAAGGCTATAATTCCATTAATCTCACCCTTAGTGTAACGCCCCGCCATTTTTCACTCGCTTCCCTTTCCGAAAAATTCAGAGTCTATTTTTTTTTATAAACAAAGAGTGATAGAGAGCGGGACGTCACAACGCGAGCTAAGTCCGAACTTCTAAAGCCCGACCCTTAACTGACCAACCCTATGTGTGCATGGACTAAGTCCATAAAAACAGTTCACAAATAACAATATCAACATGCGGAATAACATCATAACTGCAGAATCATAACATGCGGAATAATAATAGAACCAAGTTCTATTCCATTCAGATAGCAAAGTACGTCAAGTCCTTAATCATCATTCAAATATCATAATTATCCAAATAAACATCCAACCATCTAAGTTATTACATGTCTGAAATTTAGTTACTCAAATACATGTCCATAAATACCTTAATCAAAATATAAATTAAATCATCCAAGCTCCTATGCTTGGCCCTCCTTGCGTTCATCATTCTCCTGATTTCCTGTGTCATCCACTAGGGTAGAAGTATGGCGTTAGAACAATGCGCCCAGTAGGTATTCCAATTAAGGCTAACAAATGGTTAGTACAAAACATATATAATATCGTAGTGTCAAAAACCATATAAACCATGCCATGCAATGATAACAAATGCAATGAGTCCTACCCATCACATGTACATAAAAGTACCCACCACATAGGTCTTTCAGACGCCCCGACGGAGTGTGGACCCTCTTCTTGATGAAAAAGCACATCAAGGCACCGCACATAAGTTTTTCAGACGCCCCGACGGAGTGTGGACCTTCCGGTTACAAATCCTTTACCCCATGCCATGCATGAGATGCCAATGAAACACATGTTATTTTATCATATAAACATAGTAATAAAATCACATTTTGAAACATATCCAACACATGCTATTTTATGATATAAACATAGCATTTGAAACTCACATTTTGAAACATATCCTTTGCAACATATATTCATAAAAAATAAGATAAAAACAAGGTACATAAACCCATGGTTTCAAAGAGATGGAATCCTACCAAAGACCGCTAACGTGTCCTTGCGTCTTTCGTCCGGCAACCGCGCACGATCGTAAACACCTTGTGAGGTCCCGTTACCTTATCATATAATAACCAATCAAAACCAAGTCCCACTTGATTTACAATATTTTAAGTCCATAAACCAATCCCCATGGGGTTCGGCACAACACCATGGCCGAACCCATGGTCTTTCATTTTTTTTACCATATTTACAATAATGTCATTCTTACCATTTTTATGCATTAAACTGATGATAACCCAATTAATCATCTAAGATACATCAAACATTAAGTTCAGCAAACATTCCTCATGGGGTTCGGCTATGCACCATGGCTGAACCCATGGTCCCTTATTTTCACTTAATTACCAACATGCCATTACCTCTATCATTGTCTCTCCATTAATCCAATCACTATCTTAAGTTCATAAAAATCCATTTAACTTGATTCATGGGGTTCGGCCACACACCATGGCCGAACCCTATGATATCTTAATTCCATTTAAATTACAATATTGCCATTCATGGCTAACCTTCCATCTTAGCATGTATTTACAACTTTGCCATTGGTCTAATCATTTCAAACCTTCCACTCCTTAACACATGAACATAATAGATCTATAATTGGTTCATAGGGTTCAACCAAGCACCATGGCCAAACCCTATGATGTCTAAGTCTCCATTTTGATCAAAAGTTCATAATTAGAAAGTCTATAAATAGAAACTTTCTAAATTCAATATACAACTTCCATAAATAAACCCTAGTGGGGTTCGGCCATACACCATGACCGAACCTCACCCATAGACACAATCCAAACATTTCTACTCACTTTCTAAATTAATAACAACTTCCATAATTAGAAGCTTTCTAATTTAGTAACCAACTTCCATAATTAGAAATTTTCCCATTTAATAACTATACTCCATTTTAATCAATAATCATACATTAAAAATACCAACACAACTCCATGGGGTTCAGCCATACACCTTGGCCGAACCCTATGGTTCACAATCCTCCTTCTAAAAATTATTAAACATTGACATTCATCCCTTAATCTTATTCCACGGTCTCCATTTAATCCCTTCAAAACATTGGTATTCCTTCCATGATTTTCCAAGATCTAAAATTCATGAACATAAACCCATAATTATTTATGGGGTTCGGCCATACTCCATGGCCGAACCCATGGTCTAAGGATCTTTATTAAAACCCTTTTAACATCCTCATATTATTTCCATCATTCAAACTTCCATTAATCAATCAATGTTCCTCCATGGGGTTCGGCCATACACCATGGCCGAACCCTATGGTCTTTTCTTTCCATTTAAAATTACCATTATCATCTCTCAACTTTCTTCCATGGGGTTCGGCCATACACCTTGGTTGAACCCTATGGTTCTTTTCCTTAAACAAAATTTATAAAATACTAACCGGTTCCAATTGATTCTTGTTCTTCCAATCCTTCTCCTTTCTTCTTGATTTTTCCCAAGCCGAGAACACCTCATGCTGGCCACCTTTTCTTCCTCTTTGTTTTGCCGAGAATGAGAACTTGAGAGGGAGAAAAATTTGGCTATGGTGTAAACCGTGCGCCCCTCCTTGTTCCTCTCTTTTATAAATCCTCCTTGGTCCCAACTTAGAAGGTACCAAGTTAGTAATTCCCTTATGCCGTGCGCCCTTGCTTGTGTCTCAAATAGAAAGTGCCATGCGCCCCTTCTTCTTCTCTTTTATCAACTTCCATTCGGTCCTATCTTGCTAAGATAGCAAGTAATATTTTCAGCAGTGTATCATACATAGATATTGCCGTGAGCCCCTCTTAATTAACAATTGCCTAAGTGTAGTTCTCATCTAGGAAAGGGACTCCTATTGGCGCATGATCATGGATTGCGCATACTCCCACACGGCAAAGCAATTTCCATTTTTAATCTTAGACATCTTCTATATTTAGTAATCCCCTTTTTAAGATATTCTAGTACATCATGCGCATATCTCATGGATATGCATATCTCCCACACACGGCCATGACAATTAGTCCAACTTCCCTTTATGTGCATAATAAATAAATATAGACATAATGCATTACTAATTTAAATTCGGCCCCATTTAATTTTATTAAAACCGTTTCCACAATCCGTTGGGTCTCAATTGGACAATGACCCAACACTTCACCCATCTATGATCCATATCTCATAATTCACAAATTAAATGGCAAAATTCCATAAATATTTATAACTTGAAAATCCGGGGTGCTACAATACAACCCTCTTTTTAAAATTTTCATCCCGAAAATCGAGTGAATTAGGGTTTCAAACATTTACATAAATAGCTCAGATGAGCTTTTCTCATTTCTGACTCGAGTTCCCATTTGCCTTCCTCAATGCCATGTCGATGCCATACCACCTTGACAAACTAGATCGCTCGGTTCCATAATACCCTTTGTTCTGTGTCCACCACTCGGACAGGCTTCTCAACGTATGTCACGTCGCTTTGGACCTCTATATCTTGTATGTTCAGTACATGAGAAGGATCAGGATTGTACTTCCTCAACATCGATATATGGAACACATCGTGTAAAGATGCCAACTGTAATGGGAGTGCCAATTGGAAAGCCACGTCCCCCATCCTTCTTATGATTGAAAACGGTCCAACATATCTTGGCGATAATTTTCCTTTATTTCCAAATCTCACCCCCTTTCGTGGCTAGACTTTCAAAAACACCATGTTTCCCACTTCAAATTCAAGGAACCTCATCCTCTTGTTAGCATAACTCTTCTGACGACTCTGCACAGTGAATAGGTATTATCGTATCAACTGTATATGCGCTGTAGTCTCTACAACCGATTCAGGTCCAATCAGTGCAGGCTCACCGGCCTCTGTCCAGCACACTGGTGATCTACATGGTCTACCATATAATGCCTCAAATGGTGCCATCTGGAGGCTTGCCTGGTAACTGTTGTTGTATAAGAATTCTACCAACGGCAAGTGATCCTCCCATCCACCTTTGAAATCTAGCATACATGCTCTCAGCATATCCTCCAGTGTTTGTATTGTCATCTAAGACTATCAATCAGTCTGTGGATGGAATGTTGTACTAGTCAATAAGTCTGTTCCCATGGCCGCCTGCATGCTCTGTCATACTCTGTCGGTGAATCGACCATCTCTGTCGGACACAATAGTCCGAGGAATACCATGTAATCTGATGATATCCCTGACATACCGCCGACCTAAAGTCTCAGATGAGTCTGTCATCTTAATGGGAAGAAAATGTACAGACTTGGTCAGTCGGTCTACCACGACCCATATAGCATCGTTGCCCTTTGAAGACCTTGGCAACCCTGTCACAAAATCCATGGAGATGTGCTCCCATTTCCATTCCGGCACTGGTAAGGGTTTGAGTAACCCTGGTGGCTTCTGATGTTCCGTCTTAACTTGCTGACACGTTAAGCAATGAGCCACAAATTTTGCCACATCTCTTTTGAGTCCGTGCCACCAGTAATGCCTCTTTAAGTCGTGATACATCTTGGTGCTGCCCGGATGAATAGAGAGTTTGGTCTGATGGGTCTCAACCAGTAACTCTTTTCTGCAGCTCTTAGTACATATATCCTTCCTCGGAATACAAGACCCTGTCCTGGTCTTGACTCCCATTCGGGTATGACTTCACCATTCGTCATCTTAGCCCATATCTCCTCCAGTTCTGGGTCTGTCCGCTGTTCCTTTTCAATCTTAGTAACCATGTTGGACCGTATGATCAAATTGTACATACTCCCATGGTTATTGATATAAAGATTAAACTCTCGAATGGTATTCAACATCTCCCATTCTGTCCTGATCAAACATGCCACCGATGCATGTGATATGCGGCTGAGTGCATCCGCCACCTTGTTCGCCTTGCCAGGGTGATAACGAAGTGCGAACTCATAATCTGCCAGATATTCCATCCATCAGCGCTGCCTCAGGTTGAGTTCTTTCTGATCAAACAAATATTTCAAGCTCTTATGATCGGAAAACACTTCAAATTTATCGCCATATAAATAATGTCTCCAACTTTTGAAAGCGAAGACCACTGCGGGTAGTTCAAGATCGTGCGTAGGATAGAGGCGTTCATGTATTTTCAATTGTCTTGACCCATAAGCCACCACACGATGACTTTGCATGAGTGAACACCCCAATCCCTCTCCTGAAGCATCGCATTGTACTTCATAACCCTTGCCTCTTTCCGGCAAAATTAGGATAGGAGCCGTTGTAAGTCTATTTTTCAGCTCTTCAAATCTCTGGTTGCACAAGTCTGACCACTCAAATTTGACTCCTTTCTGAGTGAGTCGAGTCAGTGGAGATGCAATCTTGGAGAAATCCATAATAAACTTTCTGTAATAACCAGCCAATTCCAAGAAGCTACGGATCTCGGTTACATTTTTCGGTGCTTTCCAATCTCTTACTGCTGCCACCTTGCCCTGATCCATAGCTATGCCATCTTCTGATATAACATGCCCCAAAAAGTTGACCTCAGACAACTAAAATTCACATTTGCTGGCTTTGGTATATAGTTTGTTCTTCCTCAAAGTGTCCAGAACTATTTTCAGGTGCTCAGCGTGTTCTTCCTTACTTTTGGAATAAATCAGGATGTCATCAATAAACACAATAACAAATTGGTCCAAGTAAGGACGGAAGATCTTGTTCATTAAATCCATGAACACAGTCGGTGCATTGGTGAGTCCAAACGGCATGACTACAAACTCAAATAGTCCATACCGCGTTCTGAAGGCTGTCTTTTCTATGTCCTCCTCCCTAACCCGGATTTGATGTTAGCCGGACATCAGGTCAATCTTAGAGAAATGACTGGAACCTCTAAGTTGATCAAATAAGTCATCGATCCCGGGTAGAGGGTACTTGTTTCTGACCGACAACTGGTTCAGTTTTCGGTAATCCACACACATGTGGAGTGAACCATCCTTCTTCTTCACAGATAAAACTGGAGCTCCCCAAGTCGATGTATTGTTCCGAATGCACCCCAGTCTAAGCAGTTCATCAATCTGCTTCTTTAACTCGAACATCTCCTCTGGTGCCATCCGGTAGTGTGGTAATGACACTGGTGCAGTGCCAGGGTACAACTTAATTTCAAAATTAATCTCCCTCATGGGAGGCAAGCTGGGGAGTTCCTTTGGAAAAACGTCCGCATAGTCCCTTACTATTTCCGGAAGTTCAGTCACCGGTGCCTTGTTAATTTGGATACTGTTCAATACTAGGTGATTCAACCCTTCATGCAGTCTGCTTTGTTTGTCAGTACGCACCACATGTTGTTTTCCCTCAGGTGACCAAAATGTTACTCTTCAGCGATAGCAATCAATGTTGGCCTTAAAGCTAGCCAACCAGTCCATGCCGAAAATAATATCGTATTCAGTCATATCGAGTACCAAATAATTGAACTCAAATATGAGTCCAGCAAGTTTAGTATTCACTGTTGTGCATATAAGCCCCAATGATGTGTCTCCGACGGGGGATACAATGGTGAGTGATGTGGACAATTTTTGTACCAATGTACCAGTAGCAGTTATAAACGCAGCAGATATGAAATAGTAGGATGCTCCTGAATCAAATAATGCAAAGGTGTAGGAACTACTGACTACCGCCATACCTTGAATCACATAATGATCTTCTACTGCTGGGGGTGCTAAGGTGAATAACCGTCCAGATCCTGTAGGCTGCTGTCCCGCCTGGTTAAACGTTCTGCCTCCTCGTGAGTTAGCTGGCCTAACTGGTGGACGAGATGAACCTCTGGAATATGAGGGTTTGTTGAGTTATGGACATTCCCTCTTAAAATGGCTCGGCTGGTCACAATGGAAGCAGTTGTTCACCCCTCTGGGAGCCTGAGTGATTGATGCAAATGGGGAGGGATGATTAGGACAGAAGCCCCCTATTGACCCAGTGGATGGTGAGGGCTGCTAGAGTTCGGTCGGAACCTCTTATTGGGCTGAAATGTACCCCTCACACTCTGAGCTCAGCGATTGTCAAAACGCATTAACTCAGCCATCTCCTGCTCTGCTTAATGGCTTTGCTGACCACCTCTGCCAATGTGGCTACTTTAAATATGGTTACTTTGGCCCTTATGCTAGGCCGAAGGCCCCGCTCAAACTTGCGTGCCTTCCGATACTCTGTATCCACCATATAAAATGCATATACAGACAAACTGAGAAACTCCTGGTGGTACTCTGCTACCGTCATGGTACCTTGTACCAAAGCTAGAAAAGCCTGTGTCTGACGTTCCTTCTCCTCCTCATGGAATTAATGTTCCAGGAAGGTAGCTGAGAACTGCTCCTGTAACGCCCGCCCCTTTTCACGGAAGTCAAAGTCCAAATTTTTTATTTTTTATTTTTTATTTTTTATTTTTTAAAGTGATAAAGTGCGCGGACGTCACGACGCGAGTTAAGTTCCGAGCTTCTAATGCCCGGCCCTTAACTGGTCAACCCTACGCGTGCGTGGAACTAAGTCCACGAGTACGGTTCACGCGTAGAAAGTAAGCTCGCGGAATATAAAATTACATGTGGAATGATAATAGAGACTATCCTACCAATTTTCAAATAGCAGGGAAGAAACATCCGTATAATTACTAAAATGCCATTAAACTGTATTGTCCAAAAATAAAATCTAAACATTGCAAACCATCTAAGTTATTACATTCCGACAAGCTAATTTACTCAATTTACATTTCCAAAATGAAATAATTAAACTAAGTAGCCGCCTCCCCAAGCTCCTAAGCTTGGCTCCCGTCTCGCCCTTCCGTTCCGCCATTTCCTACATCGTCAGCTAGGGTAGAAGTAGGGCGTTAGAACACATGCCCAGTAGGACTCCGAGTTGGAATAGCATATGGATTAGTAATAACGGCATACAGATAATAACCCAATGAAAGCTGATAAACCATCATATAATGAAACTATAAAGTAATTGCCGTATCATGAGTGTCTATGTTATGCATCCCACCCATCATCCAAACCATATAATATCATATCCCTCTTGACGGAACAAAACCTCGTCAAGGTGTCCCCATGCCTGTTCTCGGTCGCCCCGGCGGAGCATGGACTCCGGTTATCAAAATATCCCCATGCCTGCTTTTCGGTTGCCCCGACTGAGCATGGACTCCGGTTCCCGCCCATGCCATGCATGAGATGTAATGCATTATGCTATGTAATATATATATATCTCATAACTCCAGTATGTCATACATAGCCTTGGCATATAATGCATCATCTTAAAATATAAATCATAGTATTAAACATAACATTCATAATCGTGAAAACCTATCATAAAATAAATCCCATAGTCCACAAAATAAGATAAAGATACCATCACATATCCATGGCTTACGAGGAGGTAGGAATCCTACCGAATACCGACTCGCGTCCCTTTTTCTTTTCCCTCCAACAATCCGGCTACCGGCTCGTGTACCGCTCGCGCTATCCGATACCTTATTAAATTACCAAATCAGTCCAAGTTTTAACCGTTTCTAAGCCCATAAATCATATCTCAGTGGTTTTCTTCAATTTTAGCCAATATTTACCATTTTTGCCACTATTCTTTTACATGATTAATTACTCATTTATTTAGGCATGATTAAGTCCAAAAATTGATCCATAACTTAGATCTATTAGTGGTCTATCAACCATAACATGAACTCATTAAAGATAAATCCTTAACTTAACCAAATCCCAATCAATCTACACATTCATACTCCAACCTAACCCATCAAAAGACTCATAAATGGGCCATGGGTTCGGCCATACACCATGGCCGAACCCATGGTGTCCTTTTCCCATTTTTTTCTTTGGGTCCATTGTTCACATTTGAATTTATCACAAGTCCCTCCATATGGGGATTTCACCATTCATTTAAATCACTCATTTGATCACATTAGTTTTATCTCTTGGGTTCATCAAAACTACTAACATTTCCATTTATTTTCCATTATTCACAACCCTTCATTCCATCATTTGATCACCATAGGATTCGGCCATACACCATGGCCGAACCCATGGCTCATGATCCATCATTCATTGCTCCAGAATACCTACATTCACCAAAATATTAAATCCATCTTTTCTATCCTTTAAACCCATCATTTGATCACCATTTCATCACCATAGGGTTCGGCCATATACCATGGCCGAACCCATGGTTCACGATTCATTCCATCCATGCATTTCAAAGCCATAAAATCCCTTTGCATTTTTATCATAAAACCATTTTTAAACTTACCCACATTCATTCATTTAAAACCCTAATTTTCATTAGCTAAAAACCCTCATTGTCTTCCATTCTTTAAACCCTAACCAATTACATCAAAACCCCTAATCACCCACCATGGCATGGCCGAACCCTATGGCCCATGATTTTCTTCCAATTACCCAATTCCATGCTTAATTTAATAAATTACAAAATGCACATAATCCATTTATTTCTTTTCTTACCCTAACCCTAATTTACCCATTTAGGGTTTCCTCCACCTTCCACCCTTTCATTTGATGGATTTAAAATCCATGGCATAAAACTACTTAACCACCATTAATTTTTTACAAAAATAAATCCCAAATCTTAAACCCAAAAAAATCCAAAATTTCTTGTTTAAGAAATACTCACAATCCGTCGTCTCCTCCGACTTCCGCCACTCCCGTCGGTTTCCTTAGCCTCCTCTCTCCTTCCTCTTGATCTTTGGTAGGTCAAGATGTTTGATCAATGGTGACAACCCCCAACCTTAGGATCGGCCAAGTTAGGGTTTGTATTGAGAGATAGAGAGGGAAAGATGATGAGAGGGGAGATGATAACCTTGATCTTAGAGTGATTTTGCTTAAATTTCCACTTTTTTTCTTCTCTCCTTCTCTTCTCTTCTCCTTAGCTCTCTTTCTCTCCTTCACTTGGAGCATGGGACGGCAATGGAGAATGAAAAATGGAGAGAGTAACAATGAAGAGAGGATAAGAAATGGGAAAGAAACTCAAGACTTATCCCCATTTGGTGACTTAAAATTACACTTTACATTAATTGCTTTCACCAACCAACAAGATATTTATCTTGCTTTATGGCTTATGACTCCACCACCCTTAAGTCCCAACGTGTTTCACTTCTTAACATGAGGTGATTTGGTTTTCACCTTTTGACCCCACTTTGACCACTTCATTTGGATAATTTTAATCATATAATATTTAGACATTTTAGTTACTTTAATTCCCATTTACTTAAATCATCATCTTTATAAATCCACCCATGGTTGACCAATTCAACCATGGTGGTCGGCCCCACCAAACCTTGGGTCCACACGCCACCTCACTTGGTGAGGTGGAGGTGGGTCCCACTTGGCCACATCACCTTGGTTTAATTCTAAATTAACTTAGGTGATTTAAATTTCATTCAATTCATTCTAAATGGATCCCCATTGGGCCCATGGCCCAATTACATTTTCATCTTACCCATTTACCTTAGAGCTTAACTACCTTGACCCATTGGGTCCCAAATGGGTATTTGACCTAATTTGACCATTCTTGACCCATTTAACCCTCATTACCCCTTTAAATGAATTTAAATCAACTCCATAGTCCATTGGGCCATACTTGGGCCTTTGTCCAAATTTTGGCCCATTTACCATTTATTCCACCAATTTTCCAATTTTCATCATTAAAATAGATAATATTCACATATTCATTGATTTACAAATTCCGAGCCATTACAGCTCCCAAGTCATTGTAGTCCTCTCCCCTTCCGGAATAGTGTTCACTGCTTCTCTATCATCTCCCACCATTTACCAGCATCGTCGATCAGTTGTGACGTGGCCAGTAAAATTTTGTTAGCCTGACTCTTGATCTTGAGTAGGGTCAGGATCTGTGTAATCTTCTTAAGCCAATTTTCTGCTCCGACAGCTCCTTCTCTCCCTTTGAAGTAAGGAGGGCTCTGCTGCTGGAAGTCCCTGACCATGCTCCTGTCATTGGTTTCTTTGGTGGTTCCATTCTCGTTCAAGTGTTGTTGAAGCACCAAAGTGACCACCGCTTGAACCAAATTTTGCATTTCAGGAGGCACCACTGGTATATTCACGCTGCTTTGTGCCTCCTCCTCGTGGAGGGATGGTTGTTCCTCCTCTTCATGTTGAGATTGTCGTTCCTCCTCTTCGTGTTGAGATGGTCGTTTCTCCTCATTTCGAGGATGTTCTACCTCCTCTTCACCCCCATTTGGGTTTTGTCGGGTATTTCTCCTTGGTCTTCCCCTTGGAGGCATCTTTCCCTAAGCCATTGAAAAAAAATTATCATGACTTAGTTTTCATCATAAAATTTGTATTTCCTACTTTTTGGGGGAAAATTTCCAAATAAACACTCTTGGTTTTGTTTTACTTTGTTTCCGGGGAAATATATCCTATGTAGCTATGTTCGATAATCCGTTTATTTTGACTGTACTTCCTTTGCTATCATCCGTCTGAGTCTAACGAAGTAAATTAATGTACGGGGCCGGATTAATTTACTCTGAAAGATTCAATCTTTCTGGTTCGCTTTGATACCAACTTTAACGCCGCCCCCCCCCCCCCCCCCCCCCCCCCTTTTTCACTCGTTTCCCTTTCCGAAAAAATTGGAGTCTATTTTTTTTTATAAACAAAGAGTGATAGAGAGCGGGACGTCACGACGCGAGCTAAATCCGAACTTCTAAAGTCCGACCCTTAATTGGGCAACCCTATGGGTGCATGGACTAAGTCCATGAAAACAGTTCACACATAATAATATCAACATGCGGAATAACATCATAACTGCAGAATCATAACATGCGGAATAATAATAGAACCAAGTTCTATTCCATTAAGAGAGCAAAGTACGTCAAGTCCTTAATCATCATTCAAATATCATAATTATCCAAATAAACATCCAACCATCTAAGTTATTACATGTCTGAAATTTAGTTACTCAAATACATGTCCATAAATAGCTTAATCAAAATATAAATTAAATCATCCAAGCTCCTATGCTTGGCCCTCCTTGCGTTCATCGTTCCCCTGATTTCCTGTGTCATCCACTAGGGTAGAAGTAGGGCGTTGGAACAATGCGCCCAGTAGGTATTCCAATTAGGGCTAACACATGGTTAGTACAAAACATATATAATATCGTAGTGTCAAAAACCATATAAACCATGCCATGCAATGATGACAAATGCAATGAGTCCCACCCATCACATGTACATAAAAGTACCCACCACATAGTTCTTTTGGATGCCTCGACGGAGTGTGGACCCTCCGGTTTCTTCTTGATGGAAAAACACATCAAGGTACCCCACATAGGTTTTTCGGAAGCCCCGACGGAGTGTGGACCCTCCGGTTACAAATCCTTTACCCCATGCCATACATGAGATGCCAATGAAACACATGCTATTTTATCATATAAACATAGCATTAAAATCACATTTTGAAACATATCCAACACATGTTATTTTATCATATAAACATAGCTTTTGAAACTCACATTTTGAAACATATCCTTCGCAACATATATTCATCAAAAATAAGATAAAAACAATGTACATAAACCCATGGTTTCAAAGAGATGGAATCCTACCAAAGACCGCTAACGTGTCCTTGCGTCCTTCATCCGGTATCCGCCCACGATCGTAAACACCTTGTGAGGTCCCGTTACCTTATAATATAATAACCAATCAAAACCAAGTCCCACTTGATTTACAATATTTTAAGTCCATAAGCCAATCCCCATGGGGTTCGGCCACACACCATGGCCGAACCCATGGTCTTTCAATTTTTTGACCATATTTACAATAATGTCATTCTTACCATTTTTATACATTAAACTGATGATAACCCAATTAATCATCTAAGATACATCAAACATTAAGTTCTGCAAACATTCCTCATGGGGTTCGGCCATGCACCATGGCCGAACCCATGGTCCCTTATTTTCACTTAATTACCAACATGCCATTACCTCTATCATTGTCTCTCCATTAATCCAATCACTATCTTAAGTTCATAAAAATCCATTTAACTTGATTCATGGGGTTCGGCCACACACCATGGCCGAACCCTATGATATCTTAATTCCATTCAAATTACAATGTTGCCATTCATGGCTAACCTTCCATCTTAGCATGTATTTACAACTTTGCCATTGGTCTAATCATTTCAAACCTTCCACTCCTTAACACATGAACATAATAGATCTATAATTGGTTCATAGGGTTCAACCAAGCACCATGATGTCTAAGTCTCCATTTTCATCAAAAGTTCATAAGTAGAAAGCCTATAAATAGAAACTTTCTAAATTCAATATACAACTTCCATAAATAAACCCTAGTGGGGTTCGGCCATACACCATGGCCGAACCTCACCCATAGACACAATCCAAACATTTTTATTCACTTTCTAAAGTAATAGCAACTTCCATAATTAGAAGCTTTCTAATTTAGTAACCAACTTCCATAATTAGAAATTTTCCCATTTAATAACTATACTCCATTTTAATCAATAATCATACATTAAAAATACCAACACAACTCCATGGGGTTCGGCCATACACCTTGGCCGAACCCTATGGTTCACAATCCTCCTTCTAAAAATTATTAAACATTGACATTCATCCCTTAATTTTATTCCACGGTCTCCATTTAATCCCTTCAAAACATTGGTATTCCTTCCATGATTTTCCAAGATCTAAAATTCATGAACATTAACCCATAACTATTTATGGGGTTCGGCCATGGAGGTCTAAGGATCTTTATTAAAACCCTTTTAACATCCTCATATTATTTACATCATTCAAACTTCCATTAATCAATCAATGTTCCTCCATGGTGTTTGGCCATACACCATGGCCGAACCCTATGGTTCTTTTCTCTCCATTTAAAATTACCATTATCATCTCTCAACTTTCTTCCATGGGGTTCGGCCATACACCTTGGCCGAACCCTATGGTTCTTTTCCTTAAACAAAATTCATAAAATACTAACCGGTTCCAATTGATTCTTGTTCTTCCAATCCTTCTCCTTTCTTCTTGATTTTTCCCAAGCCGAGAACACCTCTTGCTGGCTGCCTTTTCTTCCTCTTTGTTTTGTCGAGAATGAGAACTTGAGAGGGAGAAAGAATTTGGCTATGGTGTAAACCGTGCGCCCCTCCTTGTTCCTCTCTTTTATAAATCCTCCTTGGTCGCAACTTAGAAGGTACCAAGTTAGTAATTCCCTTATGTCGTGCGCCCTTGCTTGTGTCTCAAATAGAAAGTGCCATGCGCCCCTTCTTCCTCTCTTTTATCAACTTCCATTCGGTCCTATCTTGCTAAGATAGCAAGTAATATTTTCAGCAATATATCATGCATAGAAATTGTCGTGAGCCCCTCTTAAATTTAACAATTGCCTAAGTGTAGCTCTCATCTAGGAAAGGGACTCCTATTGGCGCATGATCATGGATTGCGCATACTCCCACACGACAAAGCAATTTCCATTTTTAATCTTAGACATCTTCTATATTTAGTAATCTCTTTTTTAAGATATTCTAGTACATCATGTGCATATCTCATGGATATGCATATCTCCCACACACGGCCATGACAATTAGTCCAACTTCCCTTTATGCGCATAATAAATAAATATAGACATAATGCATTACTAATTTAAATTCGGCCCCATTTAATTTTATTAAAACTGTTTCCACAATCCGTTGGGTCTCAATTGGGCAATGACCCAACACTTCACCCACTATGATCCATATCTCATAATTCACAAATTAAATGTCAAAATTCCATAAATATTTATAACTTGAAAATCCGGGGTGTTACACTTAATCCCTTGGTTTGGTGAACCAATCATTAAAATTATACAAAGACCCAAACATGGCCTATTAACAAGTTCATGGGGTTCAGCCATACACCATGGCCGAACCCTTGATGTTTCTTTTCCAACTTTTCTTTTAAATGGTTCACCATCTTAGGTCCATAAACATAAGTCTATACTTGCATCCTCCCTTCATTTAAAATACACATAAACATAATAGATCCATAATTGGTTCATGGGGTTCATGATGTCTAAGTTCCAACTTGATCAAAAGTCCATAATTAGAAAGTCCAAAATTAGAAAGTCCATAATTAGAAACTTTATAAATTTATTATCCATCCTTCCATTCTTGTATCTTTAGATCCTTTCTAAATTAAAATCCATAATCAATACCAATACACTGTAACACCCCGCCCTTTTCACTCGAAATCAGAGTTTATTTTTTTTTTTATAATCAAAGAGTGATAGAGAGCGAGACGTCACGACGCGAGCTAAGTCCAAGCTTCCAAAGCCCGACCCTTAACTAACCGACCATACTTGTGCGTGGACCAAGTCCACTAAAATGGTTCACACGTATGAAGTTTATAATTGTAGAATAAATCATACATGCGGAATAACAATAGGATGACAATCCTATTCCATTTTAGATAGCAAAGTAGTCCAACACTTAATAATAATTATCATAACTTAAATATCCAAACATTAACCATCCAATCCATAGCAAATAAATCTACATTATTACAATTCCGAATAACAGAAACAACATATAGCTTAATCATCCAAGCTCCTAAGCTTGGCTCCAATCACGTCCTCGTTCCGTTCCATTTCCCGTGTCATCAACTAGGGTAGAAGTAGGGCGTTAGACAACGCGCCCAGTAGGTATTCCAATTAGGGCTAACACATGGGTTAGTATATAAAATCCAGATATAATATACCATATCATACTTGTAAAACATCATATCCAAAACATTGTATGATAATAGAGATCCAATCATACAGATAAAAACTAAAAACCTTGCATGATAATAAAGATCATAATCATGCCGATTCAATGTCATGTTATGCTACCATATGCAATGAGTCCCACCCATCACAAACACATGTATCCTCTTAATGGAATTCTCCTCATCAAGGCATCCCCTGATGGAATGCTCATCACCAGGGTCTTCATACCTAGTATCCTCTTGATGGGATTCTCATCATCAAGGTATTATACATAGTATCCCATAGTATCCTCTTGATGGGATTCTCCTCACCAAGGTATCCCCTGATGGAATGCTCATCACCAGGGTCTTCATACCTAGTATCCTCTTGATGGGATTCTCATCATCAAGGTATTATACATAGTATCCTCTTGATGGGATTCTCATCATCAAGTTTTTATACATAGTATCCTCTTGATGAGATTCTCATCATCAAGGTATCCCCCACTAGGGTTTTACGGACGCCCCGACGGAGTGTGGGTCCCCGGTTACCTGTCATCCCTCCCATGCCATGCATGAGATGCAAATGCCAACATGCTATAGAATATTATAAAACAAAGCATGAAAATCCCATAATTAAACATATTGTTTAATACCAAAATATCTTATCAAACATGAAATAAAATCATCATAAGTACATAATACATATCCATGGTTTCAATGATGTAGGAATCCTACCCAAGACAACTAAGGTGTCCTTGAGCTTTAAACCGGCAACCGTTCAATATCGCGCACCGTTTGTGTGGTCCCGTCACCTTATTACATATCAACAAGTCAATACATATTCCATTTGATTTACCATTTGGTCTAAGTCCATAAACACACCCTTGTGGGGTTTGGCCATACGCCATGGCCGAACCTCACTTACTTTGATTTTAGCCCTTCCTTTATTTATTACTTAATCATCACTTAACTAATTACTTAATCCTTAATCCACCAAAATCCACCTTAGTGGGGTTCGGCCATACAACATGGCCGAACCTCACTCACTTGAGTTTGGTCCCTCTTTGTAATCCTTTGATCTTTATAAATTAAATAAGTCCAAGATCCTTCATCCTTGATTCACACATCTAATCACTTATACAACAATTATTTAACCTTGATAATAACCTAAGTCCATAAAAATATTCCCCATGGGGTTCGGCCATATACCATGGCCGAACCCATGGTCTTTCATGTCCATAATTCATTCATACATCTAAGCCACTTGTACATATTCATATCTAATACCACCACCCATGGGGTTCGGCCATACACCATGGCCGAACCCATGGTCCTTCAATTTTAACTATAATTACCTTTTTGCCATTATTCTTTTTATGACTAAACTCTCCTATCATTTTTATATATCTAGGTCCATAATTGACCCATAAACAAAAATCCATAGATGGTCCACTAATCATGTCATACAACCGTAACAATTCCCTAACAAAAGTCTCCATTCCATAACTTGATAACATACATAGCACTTGGTGGGGTTCGGCCATACACCATGGCCGAACCTCATCTTTTGGTTGTGGTGCTCCTCTTTTCCATTCTTTTTGATCCAACAGCCCAACACCTTTCTATATCATTAACCATTTCAACATTCATACAAATGACCACCCTATCCATCATTGTCTCTCCATGGGGTTCAGCCATATGCATGGCCAAACCCTGGGGTTCCTTATTTCCATTAAAACCTATTATACATCAATGATTGGTTCTCATACCTCCATCCATTTAAATCCTTTTAAAATTATCAATAGCCTTCCATTTTAAAAACATAAATCCAAGATTGGTCTTTTGATGGGGTTCGGCCATACATCATGGCCGAACCTCATCCAACCCTTTTTTTTTTGGTCTTTGGTGGTTCTTGTGTATACCATTTTGGGTTTGGCCATGCAAGGCCAGCCCATGATCCATAATCATAATCCTTATAGGATCCATGCAAGAGGTCCTTTGTCATAATAAGACTAGGGTTCGGCCATGAAATGGCCGGACCACTTTCCTTGACCAACTTACTTAATCAAAATTCTATTAAGTACTTACCGGTTCCGCGACTCCTCCGGTTTTCTTCTCTCCTTCTTGTTCCTTTGATCTTCCTCTTCCTTAGCCTTTTCTTCCTCCTTGATCCTTGGCCGAGTGTGTGAACTTGAGAGGTCTTGAGATGAAAATCCAAAGAGAGGATTCGGCCAAGAGGGTGTAGGTTTGAGAGAGAGAAAAGCTTGGGATAGAAAATTCTCTTAAGTCCTTTGTCTTTTGTCCTTGAGAGGATCGGCCTTGAATGAGAAAGGGAGAGAGTGAGATAAAACAAGAACTTCTCCTTGTTGCCCAATGTAAATCAGCCAAGGGTGGTGTCCTTTGGTTGATACCCCTTTGTGTAACTCCCATGACCTTTCAACTTCCTCATAATGATCTATATGGAGTTTCATCTCATGAGATGAAACTCCCACCCTTTCCAACATGTAGCCTTGCATGTACTTTGTGTAACAACACAACTCTCCAACTTCCTCATCTTGATCCATGAGGGTCGGCCAAAGGTGGTGTCCCTTGGTGGTACCCCTTTGTAACTTCCATGACCTTTCACCTCCCTCATTATCATTTGCTTTGGGGGTTTCATCCCATGAGATGAAACTCACCAACTTTGTGCCTCTTGGGTTTCCATCATGAGATGGAAACCCTCCCAACGTGTATGCCTTGTATATCTTTGTGTAACAACCAAAAACTCTCCAACTTCCTCCTCTTAATCCATGATGGTCAGCCAAGGGTGGTGTCCTTTGGTGACACCCCTTGGTAACTCCCATGCCCTTTCACCTTCCTCCTTTATGATCCATTTGGAGGTTTCATCCTTGAGATGAAACACTCCCAAAGTGTGGCTCTTGGGTTTCCATCTTGAGATGGAAAGCCTCCAAGCTTCCCAGCGTGTCCTAGCTTGATGTGGTTTGTGTAACCCCAAACCGTCCCATTAATGAACCTTTGGAGTTTCATCCATGAAATGAAACCCAACCACCCCCCCCCCCCTCTCTCCAACGTGTATGCCTTTACTTGAGTCTTTGAAACAACTACAACCCCTCATCTTCCCACTCCACTCACTTGAGATGAAAGTCTCCATATCTTCCAATTCAACTCATTCAACTCAACTTATCCATTTAGCTCAACTCACTCATTTAATTCTACCCATTTAATTCACTTGAATCAACTCAATTATTTGATTCCATTTCCAACTCAATTCAGCCCCAATTAAGTAAGCTTGAACTCTCTTGGTGGTCAACCAAGTCAACCATGACCCATTGGGTCCCAATTGGGCTTTTTGACCCAAATAACAACCTTGACCCCATTTAACACATCTTACCCATATATTTTAAATCAAACCTTACAACATGTACATTGGGTCTTAATTGGTCAATTGATCCCACAACTTACCCATCTTTGGTCCATATCCTTTAATTCACAAATTCAATGGCAAGTTCAGTAAATATTTATAACTCGAAAATCCGGGGTATTACATACACCTCCATGGGGTTCGGCCATACACCATGGCCGAACCCTATGGTTCATAATGTTCTCTTTTAAATAATTATTCATCCAATATAAATTCCATATGACCCATTAAATTGATTCATGATTCTTATCCATTTAATCCCTTCAAAAAATCATATACCATTACCAACAACTCCCATTTAAAATTAACCAACACTCTTACATAAGGTTCGGCCATGCACTATGGCCGAACCCTATGTTTCCTCCTTTCCAATAAAAAAAATCATGATCATCCAATTTCCTCTCATGGTTTCCAACCCATAAACATAACCCATGACCTTCCATTAAAAATCTCCAAAGTCCTTCCATTTAAACTCTTTTAAAACATATATAATTTCCTATGGTTTTCATCATTAAAAATCCATAACCTAACCCATGTCTTTCCATTAAATTTACTACTTTCATCTACCAATTCTCTTCCATGGGGTTCGGCCATACACCATTGCCGAACCCTATGGTTTCTTATCTTAAACAAAAATATCAAAACCACGTACCGGTTCCACGACTCCTCCGGTTTTCCCTCGGTTGTTCTTACTCTTCCAATCCTTCTCTTCCTTGGTCTTTTCCTCTTGCTGGCTGCCTTCTCTTTTCTTGATTTAATGCCGAGAATGAGACTTGAGAGAGAGAAAATTCGGCCTTATGTGTGTGTGTATTGCGCCCATGCTGCCCTTCTCTTTTATTCCACTCGGTCTTATCTTATTAAGATAGCAAGACCCTTAAATTTAGCCATTCTTAATGCTGTGTGCCCCTTGTTGAAAATAGCCATTACCGTGTGCTCCTTTGTCTCTCTAAGATAGCAATTTCCATTCCTCCTTTTCAGCCAATGTAATAGACATAGAAGTTGCCAAGACCCTTCTAATCTAGCCCTTGCCTTTGTGCCGTGCACCCCTTGTCTTTCTGTCTTTGGAGAGTCCTAATTTAGAATATGACATGCGCCCCTCTTGCCTTTCCTTTGTAAAACGTCCTCTTGATCCTAAATAGAAGGTGCATGATCCCTTCAAATTAGCAATTACCATGGTGCGCTTTTTAATCTAGGGAAGACCCCTTTTTAAATGATCTTATGCTCATCACATAGATGTGCAAATCTTCTATATTCGGCCAATCAATATCCCATACACGGCCATTGTAATCTCTCTTATGCGCATATTCATAATCCATATCCTTTACTTATAATTATGTTTCAGTACCATTTAAATTCAACCCCATTTAAATTTTATTGAAACCATTTCCAAAATTGTTGGGTCTTAATTGGGCAATGACCCAACCCTTTACCTATCTGAGATCCATATCTAAAATTCACAAATTAATTGGGTAATTTTCATATATAATAATAACTTGAAAATTCGGGGTGTTACAATACAACACTCTTTTTAAAATTTTCGTCCCGAAAATCGAGTGAAGTAGTGTTCCAAACATTTACATAAATAGCTCAGGATGAGTTGTCCTCATTTCCTCAATGCCGTGTTGACCCCATACCACATTGACAAATAGGATCTCTCGGTTCCATAATACTCTTTGTTCTGTGTCCACCACTCGGACGGGCTTCTCGACGTATGTCACATCGCTTTGGATCTCTATGTCTTGCATGTTCAGCACATGAGAAGGATCAGGATTATACTTCCTCAACATCGATATATGGAACACATCGTGCAAAGATGCCAATTGTGATGGGAGTGCCAATTGACAAGCCACATCCCCCATCCTTCTTATGATTGAAAACGGTCCCACATATCTTGGCGACAATTTTTCCTTCTTTCCAAATCTCATGTGTCCCTTTCGTGGCGAGACTTTCAAGAACACCATGTCTCCCACTTCAAATTCAAGGAACCTCCTGCTCTTGTCAGCATAGCTCTTCTGCCGACTTTGCGCAGCCAATAAATGTTGTCGTATCAACTGTATCTGTGTTGTAGTCTCTACAACCAACTCAAGTCCAGTCAGTACAGGCTCACCGGCCCCTGTCCAGCACACTGGTGACCTACATGGTCTACCATATAAAGCCTCAAATGGAGTCATCTGGAGGCTTGCCTGGTAACTGTTGTTGTATGAGAATTCTACCAACGGCAAGTGATCCTCCCATCCACCTTTGAAATCCAGCATACATGCTCTCAGCATATCCTCCAATGTTTGTATTGTCCTCTAAGACTATCCATCAGTCTGTGGATGGAATGTTGTACTAGTCAATAAGTTTGTTCCCATGGCCGCCTGCATGCTCTGCCATACTCTGCCGGTGAATCGACCATCTCTGTCGGACACAATAGTTCGAGGAATACCATGTAATCTGATGATATCCCTGACATACCGCCGACCTAAAGTCTTAGATGAGTCTATCATCTTAATGGGAAGAAAATGTGCAGACTTGGTCAGTCGGTCTACCACGACCCATATAGCATCGTTGCCCTTTGAAGACCTTGGCAACCCTGTCACAAAATCCATGGAGATGTGCTCCCATTTCCATTCCGGCACTGGTAAGGGTTTGAGTAACCCTGGTGGCTTCTGATGTTCCGTATTAACTTGCTGACACGTTAAGCAATGAGCCACAAATTTTGCCACATCTCTTTTGAGTCCGTGCCACCAGTAATGTCTCTTCAGGTCGTGATACATCTTGGTGCTGCTCGGATGAATAAAGAGTTTGGTTTGATGGGTCTCAACCAGTAACTTTTTTCTGCAGCTCTTAGGTACATATATCCTTCCTCGGAATACAAGATCTTGTCCTGGTCTTGACTCCCATTCCGGTATGACTTCACCAGTAGACATCTTGACCCATATCTCCTCCACTTCCGGGTCTATCCGTTGTTCCTGTTCAATCTTGTTAAGTACCACTTAATTACATCAAAGTCACTCATATCAACCTATGAGTTTCATTCTCTCAGAATTTACTCTGTCTCATGTTATCTCTTTTTCTCGTGAACCCATTTGCGATCTTATGTGGATCAATGTACTCTATTTTACTTTACCTGTTACCAAGATATTTTCCATACGTACTTGCTCAATACGTTCATTCGTCTACTCTTTGTGTGAGGTAGCCTGCCAATACGAGCCTATGCTCAAGTCTTTTGCTGATTCCATTTTAACTAGGTTTCTACCTTCACTCTCCTGGAACTCCATCGGCTAACTACAGAGTCAAGTGATCAGTCTCACTCGGCAGTTGCCCATAGCTTCCCATTCGAGTTTCACTAGACTCTTAACTTTTCCCTTAAGTACATCTCCAAATATAAGAATATCTTCATTTGTACATAAGTCACTATGTGACTAACACCTTCTGTTCAAAACTTCTATGATACCGAGTATCTCTCAACACTAATTTTCCTGTAATACAAGTCGTAATACGGCTAACACCTTTTCCTTATAACGTGGGATGTACATCGAAACATGTCCCAGAAATTAGAACCATACGTCATCTATGGGACCAACAGGTCCATTACACTACCAACATGTCTACCATGGTACTGATACTTGTCATCAATCCAATCCACCATGGAACCATCATCCACGGGTATACACATCCATGAATATAATCCCCCTCTGAGTATAATCCATTCATAGGCATGACTAATACCTTCGTAGCACTAATATATCTATCATAGGGCTAATGGTCTAACATAAGACCAATATGTCAACCTATGGGACCAAAATGTCCTTCATGTTACCAATACGTATACCCTATTGCCAATATCTGGAATCAATCCAAACCACCATTGAAACTCTCTTCCATGGAAAGATGATATCCATCACATTTACCATGGGGCCACTGTATCTATTGTGGGATCCATATATCGTCATCGTCTATCAATAGGGAATACTATAGTAAGTGCAGTGGGCATTTGTTGTATTACGGTGCTAGTAACATATGCGAAGGCAGTAGATCAAATAACGCATAAGCATATGAACTACAAATCACTGCCATACCTTGAATTACCGAATGGTTCACTGTCTCTGGAGAAGAAGTTGAAGTATTCAGTCGTCCAGATCCTTGTGACTGAGCTAGTCGAGCCGAACGACGGAGAGAACCCCTGAAGTGAGGAGATCTTTTGCTCTCTGGACACTCTCTTTTGAAATGGCCCTGCTGACCACACTGGAAACAGGAACTTCCAGTGGAACCAGTAAAGGCTGAAGATCTCCAAAAGTAGGGTTTGAATCTTTTGTGGGGGCAAAAAGTATTTCCCCCACCCCGACCTTTTTGGTCCTGTGCTTCATTGGGGGTTGTGTCCCCATTTCCGCTCAAGAGTTGTTGTAGAGCGGAAGTGACTACCACTTGTACTAGGTTCCATAGTTCAGGAGGTACTTTAGGAATGTTTGCACTGTCCTGACCCTCTCCGTTGTGTTATTCTTCTTTTTGTTGGTTCTGTTGCGTTTGTCTTTCTTTTGGAGGCATTTTCCTAAGTCATGGAAACATCAGTTGACTTAGCTTCTATGTAAAGTTTTGTGTTCTTCATAGTTTAGGGAAATTGCCAAATAAACAACTTGTCTTTCTTGTCCTTGGGAAAATTACCAAATCAGCATTCTTTGTATTTCCTTGTTTTTGGTGAAACTTCCTAAGTATCAATTGTTTGTTCTCAATTTGGGGATATCGGGGAAGTATATCCTATTTTGCTACGTTTGGTAATCCAGTTATTTTGACTGTACTTACTTTGCTATCATCCATTGTAATAGCCCGAATTTTTGGATCAATATATAGTGGCATTTATTATTTTAAATTTGAAGTTTGATGTGATAAAATGCCAAATGGACCAAATTTTGGGACAATGGCGCAAGTGTGGTCCAATGGGCCATGGATTTGATTTATTCATTTAAATGAGTCAATGATGATAAATTTGGGTCAAGGGTGGTCAATTGGGTCAAATAGCCATATGGGACCCAATGGGCCAAGGTAGCTAAGCCCTAAGGTAAGTGGATCGGAGGGAATTTAATTGGGCCATGGGCCCAATGGGTACCCAATAGACCATGAATTGAAATTAATTCATTTAATTGGTCAATGGTAAGTAACTGGGTCATGGATAGTCAAATTGGGCCATGGACCCAATGGTAATCCAATAAGAATGATAGATTTAATAAAATTTAAATCACCTAAATTGGTGATGAATTGAACAAGGTAATATGGCCAAATGGGGCCCACCTCCACCTCACCAATTGAGGTGGCGTGTGGACCCAAGGGTGGTGGGGCCGACCACCATGGTTGACTTAGTCAACCATGGATCTTAGAGGGAATTTAATGAGATTAAATTAAGTGGGAAGAAATTAATTAACTTAACCTAAGGATCAAATTGACCTAAGTTAATTAACCTAAATTAAAATGGTCAAATGGTCAAAACCACCCAAACAAACACAAACCACTCCAACAAACACAAACCACTCTTAAAGAAACACAAATTGAAAACTATGGGCTTAAGTGGTGGTTTTATCCCAACCACCACCATTAATGCCATGTTGGTTGGTGGGAGGAGTTAATGTGGAGTGTGACCTAAGTTAACCAAAAGATGAGATTCCATCTCATTCTTTCCTAACCATTTCACTCATCTCCATCTCCTCCACTCCCAAAAACCGTCCCTCCATGTGCTAAGGAAAAAAAAAGAAGACTTAGAGGAAAAGAAGAGAAGAAAGGAAAGATCAAGTATTGACCAACCATCACCACCTCAAGATCAAGGAGGCTAGACAATTTCTCATCACCTTCCCCTCTCCCTCTCTCAAAATCAAGATCTACCTTAGCCGATCCAAGCATGTTTCACCATTGATCAAGCACACCTTGACCAATCAAACATCAAGGAGAAGAAGAGAAGAGAAGGCTAAGGAGAACAAGAGGAGAAGCAAAGAAAGACCGGAGGAGTCGTCGGGTGGTAAGAATTCTTAAAACAAGAGTTTAGATATTTCTTTTAAGATAAGTTATGGAATCCATTTCTTAGACTAAATATGGCCAAAAATGTTGTGGGCCATGGATCTAAGATCCATCCAACGGTAGGATAAGAAATGGATGAAATGGAAGAGATGGTTTAAGGAAAAAAAAATATAAATGGATTAAGGATGGTTTGGATTTAAATTTTTAAGCATGGATTTGTGTAGTTTGAAAGAAAATCATGGGCCATGGGGTTCGGCCATGTAGCATGGCCGAACCCCATGGTGGGTGATTAGGTGAAGTATGAACTTAATTAGGGTTTTTAAGTACGAAAATGATTAATGGTTTTATGAGGATTTCAAAGTTGGAAAAATATGGAAAAAGGGTCAGGGTTCTTAAATGCTAAGTGATTAATGGTTTTATTAACATTTTAAGGTTTAAGAGTTTGGAAAATGGTTAATGAGATTTAGGTTTTTAAATGAGTAAACATTAGTGATTGATGATTTTAAATAATGGAAGGCATGGAGATGATTATAATTTTGGAATTTTTAAGGTTGTATTAAAGCATGGAGAGTATGAAATTTTTAATGAATAGATAGACCATAGGGTTCGGCCATGTAGCATGGCCGAACCCCATGGTGAATGGGGATGATGTTAATGTGGATTGTTAAGGTTTTAAAGTTGATGATTTTAAAGAGCTTTAATGAGAAATGTAAATAAGTATTTTGGTTTCAAAAAATGGCATGGATAAGATGGACCATGAACCATGGGTTCGGCCATGGTGTATGGCCGAACTCTATGGTGTTGGAAAGTGATTTTTAAATGGGTTTAAAGGATGGAAATGATGGATTAATAGGTTAATATTTTGGAAGTTTTAAAAAGGGCCAAAATGAATGAGGGTTATTGATTTTAAAAAAAATGGATTTTTCTTGGACAAACATGAGTGAGATAATGGCCTTAAAATGGCACCCATGAAGGTGAGCCATGAACCATGGGTTCGGCCATGGTGTATGGCCGAACCCTATGGTGAGGTTTAGTGATTTTGATGAAAGGTAAAAAGAATGGAAAATTATGGAGGGAGATGATAATTTTAATGGATTTAAGAGTATGGTATGTGATGATTTAAAATGGGATGAAAAATGGGGACTTAAATGGATGATTTAATTTCATTAGAGATAGGATTGAAGGGAGTAAAATGGATCCAAGAAAATGGAAATTAGGTACCATGGGTTCGGCCATGGTGTATGGCCGAACCCATGACCCCTTTTGTGGGCCACATCTTAGGCCAAATATGGAATGATTTATGGGATTAAATGTTTTCAAAGTTAATTAAATTAAGTGGCTATTTTTATGGATATTAGGTCATGGTCAATGAATGCCTAGTGGATCTAAGTTATGGATGAATTTTGGATTTAAAATACACATAAAAGAGGGAATGATTAACCATGGAGGTCTAGTGGCAAAACCGTAATTAGTGGCCACATTGAAGAACCATGGGTTCGGCCATGCCTAATGGCCGAACCCTATGTATGTTAGACATAAAATTGGATACATTGCGACTGATTAAATGAAATGGATAGATGCTGCGTTTTAGGCTCGTAAATCGGAATATTTAAAATGGCCAAAATTGGATTTATGGATGTGTTTTAAACCATGGAAAACGAGGCTAAGTTAGGGGCTGATTTTGGTAAACGGATAACGTAATTAGGAACCTAAGGTTGTAATAAGTTAAGGACTTAATCATGGATAACATATAGACTAATTCGGTAAATATGTAATAAGGTACCGGGACGTCGCAAAACGGTACGCGATCGGCGACCGGATTATCGAACGGAAACGTAACGGGACGCTAAGCGGTATTCGGTAGGATTCCTACCTCTTTGTAAGTTGTGGATATGTGATGTTTATTTTAATCTATTTTGGTAATTTATGTGCTTTGTATTATGATGGGTTTTTGATTTATGAATTATATATTCATACTATGGTTTATATTTTTAATGTTATACATTATATGGCTATGTATGTTATATTAAGTTTATGAGATATATATGTATATTACATAGCATAATGCACTTACATCTCATGCATGACATGGGCGGGAAAATAATGAAACCGGAGTCCATGCTCCGTTGGGGCGACCGAGAAGCAAACATGGGGATAGCCGAGGGGCTATAACCGGAGTCCATGCTCCGTCGGGGCGACCGAGAATCAGACATGGGGATAGCTCTTATGCTATAACTGGAGTCCATGCTCCGTCGGGACGACCGAGAAGCAAACATGGGGACACCTTGACGAGGCTTTGCCGTCAAGGGGGATACGATATTTTATGATGATATGGTGGATGGGTGGGACACATGACATAGGCACCCATGGCATGGCATTCATCATATGTGTATTATATTATTGTCGGTATGCATGTTATCACTAACCCATGTGCTAGCCCTACTCGGAGTCCTACTGGGCGCGTTGACTAACGCCCTACTTCTACCCTAGCTGATGACACAGGAGATGGCAGAAACGGTGGACAAGCCAGGAGCCAAGCTTAGGAGCTTGGGAAGTGGATATCTAGTTTTATTTCAGTTTCATTTTGGAGATGTAATTTAAAGTAGCTTAGCTCGTCGGACTGTATAATTTATATTTCTTGCTATGGTTTGGACTACATTATGGACAATATGGTTATTTTGGTAATTTAATGTGAACATATGGTTATTTTGGTAATTTAATGTTGTATCTTCCCTTCTATCTAAAACTGGTAGGATAGTCTCTATTATAACGTTCCGCACGTAATTATATTTCGCAAGCTTACTTCTTACGCATGAACCGTTTCCGTGGACTTAGTTCCGCGCACGCGTGGGGTTGGCCAGTTAAGGGTCGGGCTTTAGAAGCTCGGACTTAACTCGCGTAGTGACATCCGCACCCTCTCTCACTCTCCATTTAAAAAAAATAAAAATAAAAAATAGACTCTGATTTTCGAAAAGCGAGTGAAAAAGGGGCGGGCGTTACATCCATTGAGTCTAACGTAGTAAATTAATGCACGAGGGCCGGATTAATTTACTCCAAAAGATTCAATCTTTCTTGTTCGCTCTGATACCAACTGTAACGCCCCGTCATTTTTCACTCGATTTACCTTTTCGAAAATCAGAGTCTATTTTTTTTTTATAAACAAGAGTGATAGAGAGCGGGACGTCAGGACGCGAGCTAAGTCCAAACTTCTAAAGTCTGACCCTTAACTACCCAACCCTATGTGTGCATGGACTAAGTCAATGGAAACGGTTCACACATATCAATATCAACATGCGGAATAAAAATCATAACATGCGGAATTATAATAGAACCCAGTTCTATTCCATTTCAGATAGCAAAGTACGTCCAATCTTTATTCATAATTAGAATAACACAATTATCCAAATTAACATCCAACCATAGCAAATCATCTAACTTATTACATGCCGAATTCCAAATACTCAAAATACAAGTCCATGAGTATCTTAAGCAAAATAAAACTAAAAGCTTCCAATCACATATCCAAGCTCCTATGCTTGGCCCTTTTCGCGTTCATCATTCCCCTCGTTTCCTGTATCATCCACTAGGGCAGAAGTAGGGCGTTAGAACAACGCGCCCAGTAGGTATTCCAATTAGGGTTAACACATGGGTTAGTATATAAAATCCAGATATAATATATCATACTATACTTGTAAAGCATCGTATCCAAGACAGTGTATGATAATAGAGATCCAATTATACAGATAAAAACCAGAAACCTTGCATGATAATAAAGATCATAATCATGCCGATTCAATGCCATGTCATGCTATCATATGCAATGAGTCCGACCCATCACAAACACATGTATCCTCTTGATGGAATTCTCCTCATCAAGGTGTCCCCCACGATTGTTTTACGGACGACCCGACGGAGTGTGGATCTCCGGTTACATTTCATACATAGTATCCTCTTGATGGAAAGCTCCTCATCAAGGTATCCCCCACGAGTGTTTTACGGACGCCCCAATTGAGTGTGGGTCTCCGGTTAACGTTCATCCCTCTCATGACATGCATGAGATGCAAATGCCAACATGCTATATAGAAATACAAATTATAGCATTTAAAACTCCATAATTGAAACATATTGATTGATACCAAAATAACTTATCAAACATGAAATAAAATTATCATAAGTACATAATACATATCCATGGTTTCAATGAGGTGGAATCCTACCAAAGACCGCTAACGTGTCCTTGCGTCTTTCGTTCAGTAACCGCTCACGATTGTACACACCTTGTGAGGTCCCGTTACCTTATAATATAACAATCAATTAAAACCAAGTCTCACTTGATTTACAATAATGTCCAAGTCCATAAAACAAACTTGTGGGGTTTGGCCATACACCATGGCCGAACCTCACCCCTTTTTGTTTTAATTTCTTTCTTTGGTTTATTAATCAATAACCCTAAGTTAAACATTTAATCACTTCCCTTTTATTTAATCCCACTTACATAAACCCTAAGGCCACCAAAACAATCCCCATGGGGTTCGGCCATACACCATGGCCAAACCCATGGTCTTTCATTTTTTATCATATTTACATTTATGCCATTCATATCACTTTTATTCATTAATCTAATGATAAACCAATTAATCATCTAATATACATCAAACCTTAAGCTCAGTAAATCTTCCCCATGGGGTTCGGCCATACACCATGGCCGAACCCATGGTCCATTGATTTCACTTTATTACCTTCCTTGCCATTATTCCTATCCACTTATGTTTGGGTTCCAATAATTGATCATTCATAAAACTCCGAGTTTACCAATTATTTCTTCATGGGGTTCGGCCATACGCCATGGCCGAACCCATGGTCCATTAATTCTACATAATTACCATATTGCCATCCAAGGCTATAATTCCATTAATCTCACCCTTAATCCCTTGGTTTGGTGAACCAATCATTAAAATTATACAAAGGCCCAAACATGGCCCATTAATAAGTTCATGGGGTTCGGCCATACACCATGGCCGAACCCTTGATGTTTCTTTTCCAACTTTTCTTTTAAATGGTTCACCATCTTAGGTCCATAAACATAAGTATATACTTGCATCCTCCCTTCATTTAAAATACACATAAACATAATAGATCCACAATTGGTTCATGGGGTTCGGCCATGCACCATGGCCGAATACATGATGTCTAAGTTCCAATTTGATCAAAAGTCCATAATTAGAAAGTCCAAAATTAGAAAGTCCATAATTAGAAACTTTCTAAATTTAATATCCATCCTTCCATTTTTCTATCTTTAGATCCTTTCTAAATTAAGATCCATAATCAATACCAATACACCTCCATGGGGTTTGGCCATACACCATGGCCGAACCCTATGGTTCATAATGTTCTCTTTTAAATAATTATTCATCCAATATAAATTCCATATGACCCATTAAATTGATTCATGATTCTTATCCATTTAATCCCTTCAAAAAATCATATACCATTACCAACAATTCCCATTTAAAATTAACCAACACTCTTACATAAGGTTCGGCCATGCACTATGGCCGAACCCTATGTTTCCGCCTTTCCAATAAAAAAAATCATGATCATCCAATTTCCTCTCATGGTTTCCAACCCATAAACATAACCCATGACCTTCCATTAAAAATCTCCAAACCTTCCATTTAAACTCTCTTAAAACATATATAATTTCCTATGGTTTTCATCATTAAAAATCCATAACCTAACCCATGTCTTTCCATTAAATTTACTACTTTCATCTATCAATTCTCTTCCATGGGGTGCGGCCATACACCATGGCCGAACCCTATGGTTTCTTATCTTAAACAAAAATATCAAAACCACTTACCGGCTCAGCGACTCCTCCGGTTTTCCCTCGGTTGTTCTTGCTCTTCCAATCCTTCTCTTCCTTTGTCTTTTCCTCTTGCTGGCTGCCTTCTCTTCTCTTGATTTAATGCTGAGAATGAGACTTGAGAGAGAGAAAATTCGGCCTTATGTGTGTGTGTTTTGCGCCCTTGCTGCCCTTCTCTTTTATTCCACTCAGTCCTATCTTATTAAGATAGCAAGACCCTTAAATTTAGCCATTCTTAACGCCGTGTGCCCCTTGTTGAAAATAACGATTGCCGTGTGCTCTTTTGTCTCTCTAAGATAGCAATTTCCATTCCTCCTTTTCAGCCAATGTAATAGACATAGAAGTTGCCAAGACCCTTCTAATCTAGCCCTTGCCTTTGTGCCATGCACCCCTTGTCTTTCTCTCTTTGGAGAGTCCTAATTTAGAATATGACATGCGCCCCTCTTGCCTTTCCTTTGTAAAACTTCCTCTTGATCCTAAATAGAAGGTGCCATGATCCCTTCAAATTAGCAATTGCCTTGGTGCCGTTTTTAATCTAGGGAAGACCCCTTTTTAAATGATCTTATGCGCATCACATAGATGTGCAAATCTTCTACATTCGGCCAATCAATATCCCATACACGGCCATTGCAATCTCTCTTATGCGCATATTCATAATCCATATCCTTTATTTATAATTATGTTTCATTACCATTTAAACTCAACCCCATTTTAATTTTATTGAAACCATTTCCGAAACTGTCGGGTCTTAATTGGGCAATGACCCAATCCTTTACCCATCTGAGATCCATATCTAAAATTCACAAATTAATTGGGCAATTTTCATATATAATAATAACTTGAAAATTCGGGGTATTACAGGTGATGTGGAGATAGCCTTGGTGGATTAAAACATTGTCATGTCATGCTTGTTTTCTCCATGAGATAACAAGCTCAATATGTAATGCAAAATTTCTTTGCATGGGATGATGTTTGGTCGTTGCAGCATCTTGTAGAAAGTGATTCAGCTGGTTATTGAGATTGTGCCTGTAACATGTGAAGGGTTGATTTGTTGTCCCATTTTGCTTGGTGTTTTTTGTAGATTAATTAGAAAATGCAATACAACAACCTAAAAATACAAAAATACACAAGTTATAAAATTAACTGAGATACTATCAATAATAATTTTACATATAAAACATGTTACAATAATAATACAAAATAAACAAAATTCAAGAACTAACTAATTCAAAATTAAAAGGTAAAATTATCATTTTCCTATGTTTATCAAATACCCCCAAACATAGATTTTGCTAGTCCTCAAGCAAAACAAAAATTAATCCTAATTGTACCACTTTCGCTAGCACTGTCGGTTGCATTTAGTTTATGCAACAAGCCTTTAAATCCCTAGGTCACCCCTAGTGGACGAGTTATAGTCTCGTGAGGGTTTACAGTGATGATACCCACAAACGTCAAATCTCAGCAAAAATATCTAAACAAAAATCTAAACATCATACAACTCCAAATTGATTTTACAAGACTTATACTCAAAGTGTCGTGTATGTTAGCCAAATATTAATATAACCCTCTTTTTCCAAACACACACAAGTTTAGCAACCACCAGTGGAAAATGCGCTTTGATTCCAAATCTCACCATACATATCTCTCAGAAAGACTTTCGCTCAGAGATTGCATTGTATGTTCTCTCAAAAGTATATGTGAGCGGATTTTATATTTACAACTCAAATATCTCACATATATATTTAGAAAAGATGGTACATTTCAAAGAAAAAAAAGATCTCATGAATGGATACCCTTTTTCTGAGAACATTGAATTAAACACCATCATTTTTCCTCCTCTATTCTCTACATAAAACACCATATTTAGACTTAGGATCAATAGGACTTCCTAATAGGACAAAATGTGGCTTAGGACCGGGTCATATCAAAGAAGGATAAAAGAGGCTCTAAAATAAATGTTTTGAACCGAAAAGGTAGAGGTCTTCAATATTTCACTGGGACTCTTTTTCCTCTATTTCTTTCAAAACTACCAAGCCCTTTTTTTTTTTTTTATGTACGGAAGTTCCTATTTTCTTTTCTCAACATTTTCTTCTTGAATACCATGTCTTCTCAGAATACTATCCCAATAAGAATTATCTCTAACCTTTTCTGGATCCTTAAAATAGGTTATGGACTTTTCAATGAAGGCTCAACTCCACAACCGGATTTGGGTATGGAAAACATGGTTAGAAAAATAATAATAGGCTAACTTTTTAAAAATCTCAAATTTGGGAACAAACAGGATATTATGAACAAAATAGGTAGGCTTGAAAGGTTCAAACGGTCGAAAAGAAATGGCCTATTTCATTTCCTAAGATTCATACAGATATTTTCTTGTTTCAAATAAATTTGGAAAAAAATTCAAGTGTACTAACCCAATTTTTATGTTGTTCTCAGTAATATGACCAAAACAAATGATAATAAGATCTAACAATGAAAATAATGCGCACAACAAAGAAATTAGAACTTACTTATAACCCTCGGAAAAAATAAAATGGCTTAAAAACTCACTGGGTATAAGTCTCCACTGGTATTCCTCTAATGGTCACTTGACTCATGAATGTTTTCCATTTTGAGGCTAACATCAACATGGCTATGTAAAAAAAAATTCGAGCATAATTTTCATAAAATCTCTTCAAAAAAGCATGATATGAAGAGTTTTATTCACATATTAATGCTAAAATTCATTTTTTATAATTTTTTTTAACACAATGTAACTCCTTACCCCCAAACTTGAACTAAACATTGTCCTCAATGTTTCATTTAAATAAAAATCCAGGCATGCATATGCAAATATTGTACAGAAAATTGAAAGGAACAAAATTAAAAAGAGTTTGGAGAAAAGATATCACCTTGGGCGGCTCCAGTGTGCACTAAAGATTAAAAACATCAAACATATTAGACACATGGTGCAGACTATATACATAAAAAAAAAAAAACTCTAATACTATTTTCTTTTTATTTGAAATGAAGAAAAATACTGAAATACACAAATGACCAACAGAAATCAATCCTGATACAGAGGATTATCCAGAACTACTTCCTCCACTTTCGAATTTTGCAAATCTAAAAATGGTTTCAACCTTTGACCATTGACTTTAATCACATCACCATTTTTAGGATTTTCAATCTCCACAGCCCATGAAGATAAACAATTCTGACCAGGTGTAAAGAACTTTCTTAGAATGTTCTTATCATGAAGTATCTTCATTTGGTCCTTATACCTTTCCGCACAGGTGTATGCATCATTCCTAATTTCCTCCAATTCATTGAGTTGGAGTTTTCTATGAACTCCAGCCTCGTCAAAAGCAAAATTCAAGTGCTTGATTGCCCAAAATGCTCTATGCTCTAACTCCATAGGGAGGTGACAAGATTTTCCATACACAAGTCGGTAAGGAGACATTCCAATTGCGGTCTTGAATGTAGTGCGATAAGCCCATAGTGCATCAATGAGTCTCAAAGACCAACCTTTCCTATTTGGGTTTACCGTCTTCTCAAGAATGTGCTTGATTTCCCGATTTGAAACTTCAACTTGACCACTTGTTTGTGGGTGGTAAGGAGTTGCAACTTTATGAGTAATGCCATAGGTTTTCATTAAATGCTCAAAAGGCCTATTACAAAAGTGTTTTCCCGTAGCTAACAATAACGTGTGGCATTCTAAATCGGGAAAAGATGTTCTCCTTCAATAAACGAATTACCACCTTGTGGTCATTTGTTTTGCATGCAATCGCTTCTACCCATGTAACATCCTGAGTTTCAATTGCATTATTATTTTGGGTATTATCTATTTTAATTGTTAAACTTAAGATTTATAGATGGAATGAAGGTTAGATGGGTAAGAATTGGGGCAATGGCCCAATTAGGATCCAACGGATCATGGATAGATTTTGATTCTAATTAATTGGGTAAATGTAGTTAATTGGGTCAAATACTCAATTGGGACCCAATGGGTCAAGTTGAATTGATGTTTAAGGTAAATAAGTAAGGAATTAATTTAATTGGGTCATGTACCCAATTAAGACCCAAGACATGGGATCCACCTCATCAAATGAGGTGGCATGTGAGTGGCATGTCCAAGTGGGACCCAAATCCACCTCATCAAGTGAGGTGGCAAATGATTTAATGCACATGCATGGTCAGCTAACAATAGTTGACTTGGTCAACCATCAGTGAGTTCAAAAGGATTAAGTGAAGTGAGTTGAGTTAAGGAATTATTTAATTAAGGAATAAATTCAAGTCTTGAGTTAAAAGTTGCATGGGTGAGTTCAAATGGGGTGAGTTGAATTATATTGAGTTGGAAATTAAAATCACTTGAGTTATATGGAAATGAGTTCAAGAAAATTAAGTGAGTCAAAGTGTAAGCCATGTGTCTCCTTGGTTGGGACACATGGGAAAGACAAAGCCCCAAGTGTAAGCCATGCATCTTCTTGGTTGACCAAGGGACACATGGGGAAGACCAAACCCCAAGTGTAAGCCATGTGAAAGACAAACCCCAAGTGTAAGCCATGGGAAAGACCAAGCCCCAAGGTAAGCCATGTGTCTCCTTGGTTGGGACACATGGGAAAGACAAAGCCCCAAGTGTAAGCCATGCATCTTCTTGGTTGACCAAAGGACTCATGGGAAAGACCACACCTTAATGTGGGTGGTTGGGAGGCTAGGGCTAGACAAAAGACACACACCACCAAAACCCTCCTTGGCCGATCCTCCCTCCCTCTCTCTACACCCTTGGCCGATCCTCTCTTGGAGAGAAAAGAGAGAGAGTTTCACTCATCCTCTCTCCCTCTCTCAAACTACACTACCTTGGCCGATCCATAGAGATTTTCATCTCATTTTCTCCCTCTCTCAATCAACACCTTGGCCGAATGCTCCATTGAATATCAAGGAGACTTTCAATCTCTCTCCCTCCCATTTCAGTTCTAGACTTAGAGAAATAGGTGAAGGAACAAGGAAGGAGAAGGACTGAGGAGTAAAGATCAGAACTAAAGAAACGAAGGAGACGCGGAAAGAATGTAAGGTTTATGTTTCATGGTATTAAAATTAAGAAAAATTAAGGGAACCATGGTTTCGACTATGGAATGGCCAAAACCATGGGGTCCATATTTGATTGAGATATTTGGATGGTCAAAAGGTTAAGAAACCATGGGGTCCATATTTGAGTGAGATATTTGGATGGTCAAAAGGTTAAGAAACCATGGGTTCCATATTTGATTGAAAAGATGGCAAAAATTATGCTAAGGCCATGGACTTTGAAATCCATCCAAGGAATGGTTAAGTGTTTAGAATAACAAGAAAGGAATGATGGTGGACCCGCGATATTTAAAATAAAACAAGGATTAAAGAAAAGGGGTCAAAAACCAAGGAGTGAGGTTCTGCCATATTGTATGGCCGAACCTCATTGATGGGTCTTGGTGAACATGAACACATCTTAGCCACTTCGTATGGCCGAACCCCATTGATGGGTCTTGGTGAACATGAACACATCTTAGTCACGTCGTATGGCTGAACCCCATTGATGGGTCTTGGTGAATATGAACACATCTTAGCCATGTCGTATGGCCGAACCCAGTAGAGGGTCTTAACCGGTTTAAGGATTATGATGCGTAGATGCGACTGAAATGAAAGGTTGATTTTAAATTGATATATGTGTATGATTTAAATTGATAAGGTAAAGAGACGTGATTCGCTTTCACGTGACGGTTAGCGACTGTTCGTGCGAAATAAGATAAGGACAGTAGATCAAACGTGGATAGGATTCCTACCTTGTTGAAACACTTGGATTATGTACATGCAATGGTTTTTATTTCCATGATTGATGATCTAGTTTTGGTATAAAAAATGCTTATGTTTTAAGAATGGATTTCAAGGCTATTATGTAACTTAATATGAAATAGCATGTTTGCACTCACATTGTAATAGCTGGATTTTTAAATCAATACATATATTGGCTATTATTTATTTTAATGGTTGAAATTTAGAATCTTGATGGAATGAATGGTAAATGGATCAAAATTTGGACAATGGCCCAAGTATGGTCCAATGGGCCATGGATTAGATTAATTTCATTTAAATAGGTCAGTGATGGTTAAATAGGTCAAGGATGGTTAATTGGGTCAAATACCCATTTGGGACCCAATGGGTCAACATGGTTTGAACATTAGGGTAAATGGGTAGGAAGTAGATTTAATTGGGCCATGGGCCCAATGGTGATCAAAGTAAATGGAATGGAATTAATTAATTTAAATCACCTAAGTTAGTTGTGAATAAATCAAGATAGCATAGCCGAGTAAGGCCCACCTCCACCTCATCAAGTGAGGTGGCGTGTGGACCAGGACTTAGGTGGGGCCAATCACCATGGTTGACTTGGTCAACCATGGATAAGCCAAAGGTGAATTAAGGGGGATCAAAGTAAGTTGAGTTGAATTAAATTAATTTAAATCACCTAAGTTAATCTTGAATAAACCAAGGTGGCATGATCAAGTGGGACCCACCTCCACCTCATCAAGTGAGGTAGCGGGTTGGCTAAGGCATTGGTGGGGCCAGCCACCATGGTTGACTTGGTCAACCAAGGGTGGATTCATGGAGAAAGTAAAGACAAATAAATGGAATTAAACTATGTAATTAAATGACCTAAGTTAAATATCAAATTAATCAAATGAGTTATATTATATGGGGTGAGTTAAATGGGGTGAGTCACTTAGATAATGAGTGAGTCAAATGGGTGATTTCCATCTCACTTGACCCAGACAAACCACCAAGATAAGACCCACCAAAACTGTTGGCCATGAAAGAGTGGTATGGCTAAGACAAGATCCATGAAATGGGGGCCTAGCTTGGGCATGCATTGGCCTATGGTGGGGTGGTGGTTCCACCTCATCCCAACCACCACCACTAAGGGACAAGGGGCTTAGGATTAAGGGCATGCAAGGCCATGCACCCATTTGGTTTGGTCAATGGGCTCATGGGGAAGACTCCACCTTAATGAGGGTGGAGTCTAACCCAAGTTACCCAAGGCAAGATGGGAAAGGGCTAGGGTTCCATCCCAATTCTCATCTCATTTCCATCTCTCCATCTCTCACTCCCTCTCCTAGCCGTCCTCCCCTCTCTTCCAAGACCAAGAAGAAGAAAGGACTTAGAAGAAAAATAAGAACATTCCAAGCTTGGCCGATCACACTCCAAGGGCCTAAGACTTGAGATATTTTTCCCATTCTTTCCTCCTTTCCCTCTCTCAAACCTACCTCAATCATTGGCCGAACTAAACCTTGGTGATCTCATCTTGATCAAGCACATATAGTGGCCGAACATCAATGAGAAAGAAGGAAGGAGAAAGGCTAAGGATCAAGAGGAACAAGGGGAAACCGGAGGAGCCGCGGGATAGGTAAGTTGCACTCAACAAGATGTTATTTTTTTAGGAATTAAAGGAAGTCATGAAAGTCCATTTTCTTGGATTAAATGGTGGCCAAAACATTATGGGCCATGGATTTAAAATCCATCCAAGAAAGGGGATAGGAAGTGGACAAACCCTAATGGGTAGGGTAGGCTATTAATAATGGAACAAATAAGGACACTATGTATGTATATATGGATTATGCATGCATGCATGACAAGAAGGGTTCAAGGATCATGGTTCGGCCATTGCATGGCCGAACCCTAACTGCTATGGAGATGTGTTAATGATTTTGAGGCTTAGAATGGTTAAATGTTAGCAAATTTTTAAGGGGTTTTAGTGAAGGAAACCATGGAGAAATATTGATGATATTTATGGTCCTAAACCTTACAACTAAAGATGAACCATGACCCATGGGTTCGGCCATGGTGTATGGCCGAACCCTATGGTGGTGTATTAGTGACTTTAAAGAGTGAAAAATATGGAAAATGACGGGGGAATGTTGGTAGCTTCAATGGACACAAAATGTACTTAATGTTGATAAAAAAGTGATGATCTAAATGTATGATGGAATCCCCTCATGGAGGGGCTTGTTGTGGATCTAAAATGTGATAAAAGATCCAAGAAAAAAATGAGGAAAAGACATCATGGGTTCGGCCATGGTGTATGGCCGAACCCATGGCCTATTTTAGGAGTCATTTATGGGCTAAGTTAGGGTCTATGCATGGGTTTAAATAAATGGGATTAAGGTTGACAAAATGTATGATGTATATAATTTTTGTATCAAGATTAATGAGTCATTGATGGATCCATACTTATGGATCAGTTATGGACATAGATGTGCATAAATTAGAGGTGATTACCCATGGAAAGAAGGAGTGGCAAAAACGTAAATATGGCCAAAAATGAAGAACCATGGGTTTAGCCATGGTGTATGGCCGAACCCCATGGGGGATGTATGTGGACTTAGGGGCTTTTAATAATGATCTTGTTTCCTGGTTTTTAGACTCATATGACTAAAATAATCTAAGGATTAAAATGGGACCCGAAATCAAGTGAGTGAGGTTCGGCCATGGTGTATGGCCGAACCCCACTAAGGTATGAGTAATGGACTTAGGCATGGTTGAAACATGGGTTTAATTGGTTGATGTGTAATAAGGTATCGGGATCTTGCAAGCGGTGCGCGATTGGTGACCGAATTCGTGGACGGAAACGCAAAGGAATACTAGTTGGTATTTGGTAGGATTCCTACCTTATTGTAAGCTATGGATTATGTGTATATGGATGTTTTTCTGGATTTATTTTGGTAATCAAATGACATGTTTTAAGATGGGTTTTAATGCTATGATTTGTATTTTATATGGCATATTGCATTTACATCTCATGCATGGCATGGGAGGGATGAAATGAAACCGGAGTCCATGCTCTATCGGGGAGATCGATAAACACACATGGGGATACCTTGATGTGCTTCATCCATCAAGGGGGTACTATGAGATTGTAATACCTTGATGAGGGTTTTCCATCAAGGGGGACATTATGTATGATTGAAGAGGGACATTGTATAATGATGATGTGCATGATGGGTGGGACTCATGACATATGACACCCATGGCATGGCATTGATTGCATGGTTTTGCTATACAATTTATCTATGTGTTTGTTATCACTAATCCATGTGTTGACCCTACTCGGAGTACCTACTGGGCGCGTTATCTAACGCCCTACTTCCACCTTAGATGATGACGCAGGGAATGGAGGAAATGAAGGACGCAACCGGAGCCAAGCGTAGGAGCTTGGAGGAGCGAGCTAGTTTATTTACTTAAGTTTATTTTGGAAATGTAATTTGAGTAACTTAGCTCATTGGACTGTAATAATTTAGACTATTGCTATGGTTTGGACTTTTATTTTGGACATTATAATTTTGAGGTATTTTATTAATTAAGTGATGTAACTTCCTTGCTATCTAAAATTGGTAGGATAGATTCTACGTGTGAACCGTTCCCGTGGACTTAGTTCCACCCACACGTAGGGTGGGCCAGTTAAGAGCCGGGCTTTGGAAGCTCGGACTTAACTCGCGTCGTGACGCCCCGCGCTCTTTGTCACTCTTTGATTCAAAAAAAAAAAAATTAGACTCTGATTTTCGGCTAATAGCATAGTGAAAAGGGTCGGGCGTTACACACATCTCATGCATGGCATGGGAGGGAACATATGAGAGGAGTCCACGTTCCATTCGGAGTTTCCGATAAACAACCGTGGGTTGGAATCCACACTGATTCCAATGGACATACGGGAAGAGATGTATGATGTTGAATTGTAAGAGGAGTCCACGCTCCATTCGGTGGGACCGATAAGGCATACGTGGGGAGAGATATATTATGTTTGCTATGTAAAAGGAGTACACGCTCCATTCGGTGGGACCGATAAAGAATACGTGGGGAGGCATGACAGAAATACTTGATGTTGCTTATTCATCAAGGGGACTACTAATGTGATTTGTGATATGGATGTTGGGGGGGGGGGGGGGGGGGGGGGGGGGGGGGGGGGGCGGTTTGTGATCATTGGCATATGACCCCATGGTTTGTGATCATTGGCATATGACCCCATGACATGGCATTACATTGGCATGATTTGTTTTGGTCTTATCAGCATGATTATGATCTCTATTATCATGCTTTGTTTTTGGGTATTTTGTCTTACAAGTACGGTTTGATATTATGTGTCTATTCTAATTTTTTTTATACTAATCCCATGTATTTGACCCTACTCGGAATACCTACTGGGCGCATTGACTAACGTCCTACTTTTACCTTAGATGATGATATAGGGAATGGACGGAACGATGGACGCGAAAGGAGCCACGCTTAGGAGCTTGGGCAGCTTATTGCTTATTTTTAAGTTTTAGTTTTGGGCAGTGTATTTGGGTTAATTGCATTTTGGGATTGTAATAACTTATATATTATTCTGCTATGGTTTGACGTTACCTTCGGATATTAAGTTCAATTAAGTTTTGGGTGATTGGCTTCCTTGCTAAGTAAAGGTTATGGTTGGTTTATGTAATCAAATATTAATTCCGCAATATGTTTATTTCCACAAGTATAACCTTAAGCGTGTGAACTGTTTTAGTGGACTCGGTCCGCGCACACTTACGGTTGGCCAGTTAAGGCCGGGCTTTGGAAGCTCGGACTTATCTCGCGTCATGGCGTCCCGTCTCTCTCACTCTTTATTTCAAAAAAAAAAATAGACTCTGATTTTCGGTGAGTGAAAAAGGGTGGGGCGCTCGTAACCCATTTGAACACATAATCCACTCCGATGAGAATGTACAGATTACTAAATGAATTGAGGAATGGTCCCATAAAATCGATAACCCAGACATCAAATATTTCAATCATCAAGATCGGGTTTAGGGGCATCATGTTCCTCTGTGAAATGCTCCTTAATTTCTGGCATCTCTTACAAGCTACACAATATGCATGGGAATCTCGAAAAATCGAAGGCCAATAAACCCACACTGCAAAATTTTGGCAGCGATCTTTTTTCAACTAAAATGGCCTCCACAAGCATGATCATCACAAAAACTGATAACATCTTGTTGATCACTCTCAGGGATGCATCTCCTAATGACTTGACCAGAACAATACTTAAATAAGTACAGATCATCCCAAAAAAAGTATTTTACCTCAGCCAAAAATTTTGATCTATCATGTTTGGTCCAATGTGAAGGCATTTGCTCAGTAACAAGATAGTTGACTATGTCATCAAACCAAGGTAATTGGGAGACATGCAACAATTGTTCATCAGGAAAGGTCTCTGTGATGGGCAAAGAATTGTCAGTAAACTCTGTCACTAATCTGGATAAGTGGTCTTCTAGAACATTTTTAGAACCCTTCTTATCCCGGATCTCAATATCAAACTCTTGTAGCAACAAAATCCATCGATTAAGATGAGATTTAGCATCTTTCTTTGATAAAAGATACTTCAATGCAGCATGGTCCGAATAACTACGACCTTAGACCCTACAAGATAGGACCTAAACTTATTAAGTGTAAAAACGACTGCTAACAACTCATTTTCCGTCGTGGAATACTGAAGTTGAGCAACATTCAAAGTTTTACTGGCATAGGAGATCACATGGGGAAGTTTATTCACCCGCTTGTCCAAAAGTGCTCCGACTGCGTAATCAGAGGCATCGCACATATACAGTCCAATCAGGAGGTTGAATAATAGTTGTTGACGTCAATGCAGTCTATAATTTATCAAAAGCATGGATGCAATCATCGTCAAAGACAAATGATATATCTTTGGTAAGTAATTTGCACAAAGGTCTAGAAATGTAACTAAAACCTTTGATGAACCGTCTGTAAAAACCTGCATGACCCAAAAAGGATCTAATTTCCTTCACAGTCAGTGGATGGGGAAGGTTAGAAATTAGATCGACTTTGGCCTTGTCAACATCAAAACCTTTCTGAGAAATAATATGCCCAAGAACGATGCCTTGTTTTACCATTAAATGACATTTCTCCCAGTTGAGAACAAGATTTTTCTCTTTACACTGTGCTAACACTAAGGTTAGGTGGTGTAGACATTGATCAAAAGAAGACCCAAATATGGAAAAATCATCCATGAATACCTCTAGGAACCGTTCTACCATGTCAGAGACAATGCTGACCATGCATCGCTAAAAAGTGCGGGTGCATTACATAAGCCAAAGGGCATTCGACGGTAGGCGAATGTTCCAAAAGGACAAGTGAAAGTGATCTTTTCTTGATCTTCAGGAGTAACAACGATCTGGTTATAGCCAGAATAACCATCAAGGAAACAGTAGTACGCATGACCGGCTTACCGTTCCAACATCTGATCAATGAAAGGAAGGGGAAAATGGTCCTTCCTTGTCATGGAGTTCAATTTTCAGTAGTCAATACAGTCTCACCAACCTGTCTGAACACGGGTTGGGACTAACTCATTCTCATCATTCTTTACTACCGTAACACCAGGCTTTTTGGAACCACCTCAATTTAACTCACCCAATGACTGTCAGAGATGTGGTAAATGATACCCGATTCCAAGAGTTTCAAAATTTTAGTTCTTACCACTTCCTGCATGGTAGGATTCAACCTCCTTTGTGGTTCACGTGAGGGTTTGTCATTTTCTTCCAGACGAATTTTATGCAGGACACAGAAGGGTTGATGCCTTATATATCAGCAATGGACCACCCTATAGCTTCCTTGTGTTCCTGAAGAACATTTAACAATTCATGTTCCTGATCATCTTCCAAATCTAAAGCTATAATGATGGGAAAGGACTCAGACGGTCCTAGAAATGCATACTTGAGTGTGTCAGGCAATGGTTTCAAACACAGCTTGGGTGGCTTTTCAATGGATGGGACAGGTGCAGACTCAGCAACTAGAGGATTTTCAAGTTTGGCTTTCCACGCATCAGTATCCAAAAATAGGGTGGATTCTAACAAAGCATTCACATCCCTGGCCAAACTATCACCATCAAAATCCATGCCAAAATTTGCCAGACACTTCTCAAAAGGGTCATCACTAATGAGTTGCAAAAGTGATTCATGAACCGTACTCTCAATTAGATTTACCTCACATAGGTCCTCTATGTCTAGTGGTTGTTGACCCACATTGAACACATTGAGTTCTACAGTCATGTTGCCAAATGACAATTTCAGCACTCCATTCCAGCAATTGATTATTGCATTTGATGTGGCCAAAAATTGTCGGCCCAAAATTACCTGAATTTGCCCATTGGTGTTTATCATTGGTTGTGTGTCATGGACGATAAAATCCACTGGGAAATAAAACTTATCAACCTTTATGAGAACATTTTCTATTACACCTCGAGGAATTTTAATTGATCTGTCAGCCAATTGAAGTGTAACAGGAGTGGATTTCAACTCTCCTAGCTCCAATTGCACGTATACTGAATACGGCAACAAATTAACACTCACCCCTAAGTCAAGTAAAGCTCGATCAATCGAATGGTCACCAATGACACATGAAATAGTAGCACACCCAGGATCTTTATACTTGACAGGAGTTTTCTGTTGAAGAATGGAGCTAACCCGTTCGGTGAGAAATGCCTTCTTTGGGACATTAGTTTTCTTTTCACTGTACAGAGATCTTTCAAAAAAATTGCATAAGAAGGCACTTGGTGAATAGCATTGAGGAAAGGGATAATAATGTGAACTTGTTAAATATCTCTAACGCATCACTATATGGTTAACCTTTCTTATTCGAACTTCGTCTATGTGGGTAAGGAGCTCTAGGAACAAAAGGTCTAGAGGCACACTCATTCTCTCTTTACTCATGAGGTTTTGGCTTCTCAGGCACTCATGAGGTGATCAGTGCCCACAGTTGGTTCCTTTTGACCTTGTTTTTGGTCAAGTTGATTTTCATCCTCAGGCATCCTAACTTGGTTGTCAAATGTTTTTTCTGACCTAAGGGTAGTAATGGATTTAACATCCTCATGATGCAAACTGGTAGTAGGAGAGTTCCCTACTTCAAACTGACCCTTAGGATTAGAACAGGCTGATTGGGAAAATTTCATTTTTCCCTCTCTCCTATTGCATTTGCCAATTGTATCAACTGAGTCTCAAGCTTTAACTTTGCTTGTGAGTTAGACTACAAAGCCTGTTGGGTTGACTACATGAACTGTTGGAGTGTATCCTCCAAAGAAGGCTTCTATTGCTGAAAAATCGGTTGGTGGACAGGAGGATATGACTGACGTGGGGGGTTTATTAGGAAGATTGAATGGTTTCCCCCCTTGGTTCATTGGAGGTTGATTCTGTCTCCATGAAAAATTTGGATGATTCCGCCAATTGGGGTTGTATGTGGCAGAGAAAGGGGTTCCCTGCTGCCTTCCAAAATTGTTGAGTGCATTCGCCTGCTCGGCTGAGCAATCGGGGCATCGATCCTAAGGAATAGCAGTTTTGGCCAGTGTGCCCTAGGTTAGAACACATTGCACAAACTTCATACTGATACCCAATGACTGATCTATCATCTGATTTATTGTTAAGATCTCTACTTTCTTTATCAAATTTACTATTGTGGCCTTAACATTGAAGTCATGGCTAACTTCGTACAAGCCCCCCTCTCTGGGTGCCTGAACTGAACTCTTTTTTTTTCGAGAAATCCCATTGCTGAGAGCTCTACGCCAAATTTTCCAAAAATTGCCATCCATCAGTTTGACTTTTTTCAAAGAATGCCCCACCTTTCATAGATTCTACCATGGTGCGATTTGGTTTAGTCAAACCGTCATAGAAAAATTGTATGAGTCTCCATTGTGCAAAACCATTGTGGGGACATTTACTCAGCAGTTCATTAAATATTTCCCATGATTCCCCGAATTGTTCACCCTCATTTTGAGCAAAATTATATATTTCTTTCTTAAGGGCGGTGGTTTTGGACATTGGGAAGAACTTAGACAGAAACTTGTTGACCAACTGGTCCCAAGTTGTGATGGAGTTGGTGGGTAAAGTGTTCAGCCATGATTTCGCTTTCTCTTTAAGAGAGAAAGGAAACAAGCGAAGTCTCACAGAATCATCAGAAAAATTTTGGAATTTGAAAGTAGAGCAGATTTCCAAGAATTCTTTGACATGTAAATAAGGGTCCTCATGATCAAGACTATAAAATGAAGGAAGGAGATGCAATAGGCCTGGTTTCAGCTCAAAAGTTGCATTAGTCGCTGGAAGGACTATACTCGAAGGTCTGTTGGCTGCAACCGGCGAGAAATAATCTCGAACAGTCTTCTCCTATTCTCCGGCCATTTAGGTGGTGGAAGTAGACTAAATTTGACTAAGCCTGACTGGGCTCCAGACGCAACGAACGAAGGACCGACAGACAGTTCAATTCGAACCAAACGGTTGGTAGAGTCGTGAACCCAACTACTCATACATAAGCACGAACAAACACGCTAAAACAAATCAGAACAAAATATGCCCAAAATCTTAATTCTGAATTTCACTGGCTAACACACACGGATACTCAACTCTAGACTGCTCCTAATCTCCTTTACAGAAAATTTTAGCCTCCGAGGAGAGTTTAACCACAAGCACAGCCAGGAAAGTTCCCAGGTAAGTGGGGGATCACAATGGCATCTCATCCCAGCTAATCCTTAGACATGCTCGACATCACGCCTTACTGACAGAACTAGCCTACACACCATGCTTGAAGCAAAACTATTCACTAGTGAACTAAAAATAAACTAAATTAGAGAGTGTCCTATTGAGCATGAACAACCCTAAACGATGGTTCTAGATTGATTTTAGCATACAATGGATGAACCAATTTTACTAATTTTTTTGGATTTTCTATTTTTGTGAATGCACGCCTAAGTTACCACTGTAAGATTCAAACAAAAATTAAAACAATAAGCAAACAATTTAACCTAATGCATGAACTAGGAACCTAAATGCATGAGAAAATTAGATATGCAAATTCTTTTATGCAAAATAAATGCTAGACAGCTAATAAAATCTATATGAATGCATGAAAAATTAAAAATTTAAAGAAGGTGGTTTAGGCACTTACCTTGGCCTGTAGTGTTTTTGGCAAAAAAAAATTTTTAAACGTGCAATTCAAAATTCCTGCAAAATTCAACACACAAAACCTAGGTGAAGACCCCAAATATGCATGAAACCTAGATCTAGACGCAAAATTCCTAAATCTACAACTAGTAGAAATATTAAATTAATTGAGATTTAACTTGTTTTCCAATACAAGTACCCCAGCAACGGCACCAAAAACTTGGTGTGTACAAAATTTTACTTTAACTCGCAAGCGCACGAATCTATTGAAGTATAGAAATGCAAGAACGAGGTCGAATCCACGGAACTTGTGTAAGAAAAATCAGAAAAATTAACATTAATTAAATCTTAATCTAGTTAAACCAAAGAGTGATGAATAGTTGGTGGTAATGATCAAATTACACTAGAATTGTAAAATGTAAATGAAAAAAATAAATACAAAACTTAAACAACATAAATAAAAGCATAATTTAATCGGTCGAGAGAAATTACTTAGGTTTTGGTTTCCATCATCATTAAATCCATAATTTTCTAATCACCTATTTATTAATTTCCAATTTTATAGTAACAATCTAGAACTCAACCTACTGTTTTCTCAAGATTTGATCATGTAATCTCATAAATATACTTTTCAAATATAGATTTTCCTTTGCTTCAATGTGTAAAATCCTAAGAATCTAATGTGTTCAATTTTAATGAAAACCAATAGATCAAAGAAAATTAAATTTAATATTTAAAATGCTAAGCCTTGATTAATCAAATAATATTATTAACAACAAAAAATACATGATATTAGTGCTGAAAATAATTTATATTTGATAATCATGTGAAGGTAAACATTTAAATACATACCAATGGGAATTAATAAACACATAATAGAAAACTATTTCATTAATGAAGCTTCCTCCTCAACCTTAGTTAGAAGTTTAGAAATACATCACCAAAATATTAAAACAAAAGAGTTGGAGAAATAAAACCCGATAAATCGTCCGAGCTTTGGAGCCCTTCTTGCCTCAGATGATCTCTTCTAATTCTTCTCCTTTTCATTTGGTCCCAAAGCATTCCTTATATAGGTCTCTTTTGAGTTTACAAAAACCAAGAGAAATAATATAAAAAAAAAGACTCAACTTTGCCAACAATTGGCCACACCATTGCTTTGGGCATTCCAAGACTTGACTTGGTCAAAAGACTTCATGCATGGATGGAGCATTACACCTCTAGTCTAGAGATTCAAGAAGATACGCTTGGTGATGTGGAGATACCTTGGTGGATTAAAACATTGTCATGTCATGCTTGTTTTCTCCATGAGATAACAAGCTCAATATTTAGTGAAAATTTATTTGCATGGGATGATGTTTGGTCGATGCAGCATCTTGTAAAAAGTGATTCAGCTGGTTATTGAGATTGTTCCTGTTACATGTGAAGGGTTGATTTGTTGTCCCATTTTCCTTGGTGTTTTTTGCAGATTAATTAGAAAATGTAGTACACCAACCTAAAAACACAAAAATACACAAGTTATAAAAAATTAAATTAACTGAGGTACTATCAATAATAATTTTAGATATAAAATATGTTACAATAATAATACAAAATAAATAAAATCCAAGAACTAATTCAAAATTAAAGGGTAAAATTATCATTTTCTTGTGTTTATCAATGGTCAGCTAATCGTCGTTGAAAAACTTGTGAGTTCTGGACTTTGAACTCAAGTGGGCTCTAGAGAAAACAGATATCTCGGTATTTCAAGACCAATCGAGAGCACCAGGACAGACCCCTCGGTAAAGGACGACAAGTCATTCTCAACAGGACAAGTTTCGGAACATGAAACTCTGTCTACACTGTGTTGCCCCAGATCGAGACCCTCGTATGGACCGACCTCTCGGTGCCATGACTGTCGACCCATCAGTGACACCGACCTGTCGACCGAGAATTAATTATACCGTCGGGAGTTCATTTAGTGTGCAACAGTCGGGTGGTTGAACGGTGATAAATATGAACACCTACCATCTGTGCCCCCAACTTGTCGGTACTGGACAGTTTGAAAAACTGTGTTGACTCCTCTATAAATTTAAGAGTTGTGTGATCATTTAATCATCTTCCTTGAACTGAGAAAATTCACACATTATAAGGAAAGATCAACTCTCTTGTGCCTACACCTGAGAATCATAAACAAGCAATCTATTGATTGAGTTAGTGAAAGAGAGAAAGAGAGCAGGAAATAAAAGATACCAACTAGGATAGAATCAGTTTCCTAGTCACCCTGAGATTGTGATTGCTCAACGACGGCTACAAGGCAAAGTGTCGGGATTAAATTCGGGCACACATTGGGTGGATCTTTGAGAAGCATACATCTTCGAGAAAGAGCGATGAAGGCAAGTGCTTCTTGGTTTTAATTTTGTTTTAAAACATTTATCATGTTAAAGCGGATTAATGAGGCTTGGCTCCGGAACCATTATAAAAAATCTAGAGCGTCGTCTCTGGCACACATGGTGGGTGGAATTCTCATCCAAATCAAATAGGTAGAATTCCTATTTTACATGTGGTGGGTGAAATTCCCAGCCAATTGAGTGAGGTGGAATTCCTACTCTAATTGTGAGGGTGTAAGTCCCCACTTAGTGAATTTGGAGATAGCTCAAGGTTGAGCTAGTCCTAACAGTGGATGTAGGTCGGCTAACTGAACTACTCTATATCTTGTGTCCTTTTGTTTGTGGTATTAAAATCAATTTTTTGTGTTGATTGGATAATCACATTTGTTAACACACACACACTTGATTGAAGTATCCGCTGCACTCTAATTAATCAATCAGGGAATTTTAAAAGGACCAACGAACTTGGGATTGACCTATTCACACCCCCCCCCACCCTCTTCTCTAGAGTCAATCATTTTCTAGCACCAGGGGAGAAAATTCACGTACTACTTCTCTGAAGAACAAAGTAGCAACATGAGATGCATCTCCGGATTTTCTGCAAGGGATGAAATGGGTCATTCTGGAGAAACGGTCCTCCACCATCAATATAGAATCATAGCCTACCTGGGTCCATGGGAGGCCAAATACAAAGTCCATGGGTATATCCTGCCACGGGCTTGCTAGAACTGGAAGAGGTATAAAGGCCTGAATTCTGAGTTGAGCCTTTAGAGGTTTAGCATATATGACACCTTCCGACACAGCGAATCACTTCTTTCTTCAACTTAGGCTAATAGAATTTTTCCTCTAACGCTAGCAATGTCTTGTCACAACCAAAGTGACATTTTATTCTGCCATCATGAATTTCGTTAAACCAATTTCTCTCGAAGGAAATTAACTGGCACACAAAGTCTGGAGCCTTTGAATAGGAAACCATTGGAGATATGACATCTGTTCTTGGGCCCATTATGTACATCGGTCCAAATCTGGCTGGAATCTGCATCCTGATCATATAAGTCTACTCAGGAATCAAAACCCACCACTTGCTCTATTAGGCATGCCAACAAGCTAGGTCGATCGTTGAGGGCGTCTACTACCTCATTTTGCTCCCCCGACTTATGTTAAACCACAAAAGTGAACTTCTGGAGATAGGAAACTCACTAACTTTTGTTGCTCATTGATGTATGAGAGATCTTGATTGTATGAATTCAAAACAAAAGTCTAACTGATCAAATAATGTCTCCATGCCTTCAATGACTCGATAATAGCCAAGAACTCTAGGTCATAGGTGTTGTAGCGAGTCTAATGTCCATCTAACTTGCTGCTGAAGAATGCTACTGACCTACGATCCTAGCTCAAGACACCTCCAATGCCTACGTACGAAGCATCACAGTCGACCACAAACTGCTTGAAGAAGTCTGATAGTGCAAGTACTAGAGCAATAGAGAGCTTCTCTTTGAAAGACTTGAAAATCTTTTATGCTTTTGGAATAAACTTGAACATTTTCTGTTGAAGGTAATCCGTATATGGGGCCATGACGGTACTGAAATCCTGAATGAGGTGCCGATAGAATGATGCTATTTATGATTTCCTCTGTGTGATTAAAAAAAAAAAAAATTAGTCTCACTCCAAGCCCACTACGAGACGGAGCCTGACAATTTGTGATATGATAGATTTCATGCTTATGTATATTTATATTGCTACTCTTTATGCGTTGCTTACATGTGTTGGACCTAGGGGTGTGTCAACATTGGGATGTGTTAGTGCTCCGGCTTGCTGAGTCACCTATTGTAACGCCTCGCTCTTTTTCACTTACCGAAAATCAGAGTATATTTTTTTTGAATAAAAGAGTGAGAGAGAGAGGGGACGTCACGACGCGAGCTAAGTCCGAGCTTCCAAAGCCGGACCCTTAACTGGCCAACCATACGTGTGCGTGGACCAAGGCCACTAAAACGGTTCACACGTACTCAAGTTAAACATGCGGAATAAATCATAGATGCGGAATTATAATAGAATCATAATTCTATTCCATAGTAGATAGCAAGGAAGTCCATTACTTAAATATAATTATCTTGTGTTAAAATATCCAAAATTAACATTCCAAACCATAGCAAATATATCTACGTTATTATAGTCCCGAATGCTAGTGCTGTTTGTGGATAACCGCCGAGGTCAGATTGGGGAGGTACATTTCGTCCCAACAAGAGGTTTCGACCTAACTTTGGGAGACCCTCACCTTCCACTGGGTCGACAGGGGGCTTTTGTCCCAACCAGCCCTCCCCATCAGCATCAGTCTCTCAGGTTCCCCGAGTTGTGGGCAACTGTTTCCAATGTGACCAGCCGGGTCATTTCAAGAAGGACTGCCCACAGCTTAGCAGACCCTTTTATTCCAGGGGTTCCTTTCGCCCTCCAGCTAGACCAACTCATTCACAAGGAACGAGATCGGAGCCAAGCTTAGGAGCTTGGATGTTTTACCTTCGTTTTATTAAAGTTATTCATGGACAATGTAATTTGAGTAACTAGCATTCGAGAGTGTAATAACATAGACATATTTGCTATGGTTTGGAATGTTAATTTTGGATATTTTAACTAAGGTAATTATATTTAAGTAATGGACTTCCTTGCTATCTAATATGGAATAGAATTATGATTCCATTATAATTCTGCATCTATGATTTATTCTGCATGTTTAACTTGAGTACGTCTGAACCGTTTTTAGTGGACTTGGTCCACTCACAAGTGTGGTTGGCCAGTTAAGGGTCGGGCTTTGGAAGCTTGGACTTAACTAGCATCGTGGCGTCCCGCTCTCTCTCACTCTTTTATTAAAAAAAATAGCCTCTGATTTTCGACGAGTGAAAAAGGGCGCGGCATTACACCTATTTCTCAATTCCATGACTTAGTTGAAGCATTGCTCGAAAGATTGAAGCAATTATCAAGACTCGAGGTGTGGTGAAGTTTGAATCAAGAGCCTCAAAGAAGGAACATCAAGTGCAAAATTCAGCATCATCAGTGTATGGCAATCACACAAGTAAATTGGCTACAGATGACTTTAGGTGGAACCCAAGCCCTTAGGTGGACCTTGTTTAGGCTTAGTGGAACATGTTGGTAACAACATAACCATGCGTCATTGCACCCGTGACAGTCACACAACCAAATGGGATAAACATTTAAAAATGACAAACTGTCAAGTCGCCCGTCGAGTCCACCGACCCATCAATGAGACAGGACAGACCAGTCGAGATCTTCGACAAGTCGACTGGATTGACAAAGGTTCTGGAATGAACACACTGTCATTGGGGTTTGCCACCAGTTCGAGTGTATTGAGTTCACAGACCCCTCAATGAAAGATAAGACTGACCTATCGAGATCACCGATACATCGACTGATTTATTGCACTTCTAGAGAGAACATACTGTAAAATTTGGGTGCTCTGTGATAAGGGATATAGAACCGTCGGTGCACTGACACATCGATGAGGAAATATAGACCCATCGGTACACACGACACGTCGATCAGGGTCAAGTATGATTTCTAGACTTAGGACTGGGGTACTCTCGGAACCGACACATCGATGTAATAGATCCATCGAGAGTACCAGGACCAACCCATCGATGGTACCGACATGTCAACCTGGGTTTGACAAGTTTCTAGACCGACAAGACCGACACATCGACTATGAGTCATGTCGACCCATCGATGAGACCGACCCATCGGTTGTGACCATTTTCTATCTGTTTGAGTTGCAATTAATGCGCAATGGTCACATTACAACGGCACTTTTCCTGCACCGACCCATCGGTGGCCCAGAATCGGGATTTTTATGTTTGCCTATATATACTTCAATCCTTTGGTGTATTTTTTTAGAGACCTTAGACACCTTAGATCCTTGAATAGAAAAATCTGAAGCATTCCCAGAGATCCCACTTCCTCTCTCTATGCTCTAAACTTAGGTGAACCATTTGAAATCCAATCTTCATAAATCGAGATTGAGAGAGAGAGAGAGAGAGAGAGAGAGAGAAACCAAGCCTAGGATCAACTTGCAAATTCATATCCTAGCAACCTCCCATAGATTGTGATTGCACATACTTAGAGCATCTTCGTCATCGAATGACATCACATTGGGAGATCTTTAAGAAAAACACATCTACATCAAGATATCTCAACAAGGCAAGTGCTTCTAGTTTGTTTTTATTTTCATAAATCAAACTTGTAAAGTGGATTAAAGAGGGTTTACTCTTAAACCACTATAAAAAATAGAGGGTTTACTCTAGGGATTGTGAAGTGGGTTAGATAAGGTTTACTCTTGAAACACTATAAAAATAAAGGGATAAGGACGTAGACTGGGGTTTGATCAAACCTTTCAAAAACTTAGGGGATTGGGTAAAACTCTCAATCAATCGAGTTAGGTGGAATTCCTACTCTATTTGTGAGGGTTTAATTCCCCACTTAGTGTATTGGGATGACCCAAAGTTGGGTGATTCCATCAGTGGATGTAGGAGGGTTTACTCCGAACCACTATAAATATCGTGTTGTGGTGTTAGAGCTTTTTGCTTGGATTGTTATTTGAACCCCCCACAACACATCTTGATTAATTTGATTTATCCGCTGCAAATTTAAAAATTAATCAAGAAAGTTTTTAAAGGACCAACAATTAGAGGATGGCCTTACCCACCCCAACACAATCCACCCCCCCCCCCCCCCCGCCCCCTGAATCTAGGATCAATCTTGCATAGTGTTCTAGCACCTCCGGGAATTTTCAAGATGGGTAGGCGAATGCATGAGTAGGGCATGGTAGCATGAGGGCACTAGTGCATTGGGTATATGGTTATGGGGTGGAGGAAACCTATGACTGTGTGATCTCCCCCACTTGGACCCACCAACGAGGACAGTATGACCACTAGGCCATGGGAGTCTATAAACAACCATACAATAACTATGGCATTGGTATATGTGACTGGGTCACGAAGACACTACGTAGGAGTAAGCCCTTCACGCGATTTTGTCGTGGATGGTTACATCTCTCACAAGTGCATGAGCACGTTGGGCATGCTAGACACACAAGGCTAGATGTCCCGATGCACACTAGGTGTGTTGGACAAGCCAGGTAAGTCATGGTCCGACCCGCCGATGGACAACGCTTCTATCACTATGTTATGGTGAGGGACACGCAGAGCAAGGCATCCCGATGCATGCTGGGCGTATTGGACGTGCCAGGTAAGTCGTAGGTCCTAAGCTTGCCGTGGGTCTGAATGATTTAGTTTCCATGGTCACATATAAGTTATACTGAGACAGTGGATTGCATGATTTGACAACATGGTATGATGCATAGCATATGTATTCATTTCGTATATGTACATGTGGGTGTATGAGTATATAGCATGCATTTATTTACTCACTAGGCTTGCATGTGCTCATCTTTGCAATTTTAGGTAATATTGCATCGGCAGGTTTTGAGGGACCTCATGGACGGGCTTAGAGTTGCACACAGGAGATTCCACATCTTGACATTTTGATATTTTGTTTGTTTAACATGGAATGTAATGAACATGTTGTACCATTTAAACCATGTATTTGATTTTGAGTCTTGGACTTATAAATTGGAACTCAACTATGGATCTTATGCATGGACAATGTTAGGATTCTATGGACTTATGTTTATTTGAGAAATCTACGTATGACTAGATTGAGAATGATATTATAGAATAATGGTAGAAATGAAAATGATTTTTATGGATGTTTAGACTGGCCAAACATCCTATTTTTTAGGGGAGACTCTGGCGAAATTTTGGAAAGAGCCTTGAAGCCCAAAAAAGATTACGAATCCCTTGAGAGACACTTCGTCATGTGTTTCCCACGTGTATCTGCCAAGTATTATAAGAACCGGGTTGGACCACGGCCGAACCTTCAGTTCGACCTTGACCGCCTTCTTGAAGGTCCAGTTCCCTTTGAAAACCTCTGCACACTAAAAACCTTATCGAACCTTATTGGATCGCGGTTCAACAAGGCTTGATAAGTTAAACATTCAACTGTTCAGCAAGGTTGAACCCTCTTTGAATTATTTTAAAAAAAAAAATTGTCATGCCCTGACCCAATTGTGGGCCCGAAACGCGACTAATTTTTTTTATATAATAATCTCCGATCACTTAAAATCATAGCTGGGCTGGATCCTTAGAATAAACAGTTAAGCTCATAATAATAAAATGTCACACGTGGACTCAAACATGTATCATATCTACCCATATACAACACATATCATGCAAACAAACATTTTCATAAATACGACCAAAACCTCATTATCAATATTAGAGTTACGTGCGGTAACATAGTGGTTTATACATGCTCAGAATAATAATAAGTACCACAAGTGGTACTTTAACAAAATATCGTTTATAAACCAAATAGATAAATGTATTTCCCATCTGCGGGAGACATAAGCGGCCGCATCGGCTTCCTCATCCTAAGCCTGCAATGGAGGTTCATCATCCTCAGGTGCTAATCCTGAATTGTTAGGGGTGTGAGCTCCAAGGCCAGTGAAGAGATCTTAAAATAATACATTCATCAACATTCACAGGTTAAACAAAGTAGTCTTATAATAACAATAATAGTCTACTCTTACCAACAGTTCTCTCACCAACTTACCATGGATGGTCTCATACACCATATATTCAAATTACCATCACTACCATATCACTGCCACACCACTGCCACACATATGAAGCACTGCACTGGCTATTCAAATGCAGTAAGTCTTGACACAGTCAAAATGCAGCATCTTGCAAGAGCTTAAACGACCTCAATGGTCCGGCCTATTGCCAATAATAAACTAACCTAAATGGTCCAATCCCAATGGTCAACAATAGCCTAGTAGCTAAGTGCGTGGAGTCAGCATCAATTTCATAGTTCAATCTCTCACCATAACATGACGCTCAGGATCCCACATCGGAGAATATTATCATCAATATCACAATACCATGTATGATAAACATCATTAGTAACAATATGAACATATCTTAGTAATATATCAAGTCTAGACATGTAAGTGGGTTCATTCTTCGTTTATAGACCACTAGACATCAACTCCTTGACACCACATTATGCTTATGTTCTAATAGTTAGAACAATTTCATCCCTCACATGGAAACAGTGTCAAGTATCGCATTTTGGCCCACTTAGTCTTTTCCAATGTAATATCCATGAAACCACTCATTACACTAGATTTACATAAACTGAGTTACCAATGGTCTATTACTATGTCACCTCACCGTTAACTGTCGGGTATTCGCAGGAATATGTAATACACAATAAAAATAAGAGTAAATACATATTTATAATCAAAATAACACACATCCACAATACAATCTAACTTTCCAATTAGTTTTTTCGAAAATCTCAAAGGAGATGGCTGTGAGTCCGCACTATAGGTTACTACTTCATTTTAATTTTCCAGTCACAAGAGTTAGACACTCAAAACACTCAATAAAAAAGAAAATGAAAGTACTCCGTGCCCAGTCTCGTATTTTTCCGGTGCCAGGAAAGTTTGAGATTTTGCCCAGAGGGTACAGTACAGGAATGTAAAATGCTCAGGACACTACACATATTGTCTTCTGGAGTAGGACCATGAAAATATATTGAGTTAGGCCAAGAGAGGTATAGAAATGTAAAATGCTCAGGCCACTACACGTATTGTCTTTTGGATATGACCATGGAGATATACTGAGTTAGGCCTAGAGAGTATAGAAAATATAAAACACAGTGTCCGATCCCTTTTTACAACAAGCGGCGTTTCTGCAGCGCTACAGCTGGCTAACGAGAGATGTTTCCGCTGCGCTACAGGTAGAGAGTATCGGCCTGGAAGTGAACGCTTATTGTAATAACATAAACACACAAGGGTCAGAGTTAGTCATATTTTAAACTTAGAATAATGGTTGTTGAAATTGATTATTGCAAAATAAATTATATTTATAAATTTTAAATTTCACAAATTCAAAACAACTTTCATGTCCTTTAGAACACGCTTTGGAACATACCTTCGGAACTTGATATTGTGGCTTCGAAAGTTCTGAAGTACAGTATCACAATGTCCCAATTCTGCTTCAGAACTTCCGAACTTTGGAACCTGCTACAATGACTTCGGAACTTAGCTTCTGTAACTCCCCGCCCTTTTTCACTTGCCGAAAATCAGAGTCTATTTTTTTTTTTTTTGAAATAAAGAGTGAGAAAGAGAGGGACGCCATGACGCGAGCTAAGTCCGAGCTTCCAAAGCCCGGCCCTGAACTGGCCAACCATACGTGTGCGTGGACTAAGTCCACTACAACGGTTCACAAGCATTAAGGCTATACTTGCGGAATAAACGTAATGTGGAATTATAATAGTTACTATTCCTATCCATTTTTTAAGCAAGGAAGTCCATCACATTAAATAACTTAAGTCCAATGTCCAAAATAAAACAAACCATAGCAAGATAGTTCTAAGTTATTACATTCCCCAAAATGCAAATAACTCAAATTACATTGTCCGAAATAAAAACGTAAATAAAGCAAGTCTAAATTATCCAAACTCCTAAGCTTGGCTCCTTTCGCTTCCTTCGTTCTGTCCATTCCCTGTGTCATCATCTAACGTAGAAGTAGGGTGTTAGTCAACGCGCCTAATAGGTATTCCGACTAGGGTCAAACACATGGATTAGTATAAAAATCACAATAGATATATAATGTCAAAATCATGCAAGTAAATGCCATGCCATGGGTGTCATATGCTATGATTCCCACCCATCAACCATATCACAAACCATAAGTAATCCTCTTGATGTACAAGCCACATCAAGGTATTCATTGTCATGACTCCCCACGTATACCTTATCGGTCCTACCGAACGGAGCGTGGACTCCTCTTTCATTTCAAACATCATAATCGGAACAGTGGGAATCCCTCCCCACATTTGTTTATCGGATACCCGAATGGAGCGTGGACTCCTCTCATAAGTTCCCTCCCATGCCATGCATGAGATGTGAGTCCATCATGCCATTTCATATTAAACATATAGCATTGAAATCCCATCCTTAAAACATAGCATTTTGATAACAAAAATAAATCATCACACATAGAAATAAAAATCATCACATATACATAGTACAAGGTTTTCAACAAGGTAGGAATCCTACCAACATCCAAGTATTGTATCCTTGCGTTTTTGTCAAAACCGATCACCGATCGCATCAAAGCCGATCGTACACCCGTTTGTGAAATCCCGTTACCTTATTACATTTAACACAAAACAAATCAAATCGATGATCCATTTGATTCCCATCATCCCACATTCATTTCCATTTACGATCATAGTCCATAAGTCGGTTAAGACCCCTAAGGGGGTTCGGCCATACATTAGGGCTGAAAAATGTTTAAGTCCACAAAAGGCCCATCAATGAAGTTCGGCCATGTCGTATGGCCGAACCTCATTTTTTTGTTTTCTTGACCCTCTTTTTAGTCCTTGTGTATTTTAACCAATGCGGGTCCAACATCATTCATTCTTTGATTTATTAATCTAGTCATCCTTAGTTAGTCATTTACACCTAGATCCACAAAGGTCATCCATGGGGTTCAGCCATACAACATGGCCGAACCCGTGGTCCTTCATTTTCATCATCTTCCCATCTTAGCCATCATTTCTTTTCATAGTTAATCACTTAACCTTTTACACATTCTTAGATCTATTGAATGATCCATGGGGTTCGGCCATGTTGGTTCTTCATTTTCATTTATTTCTTAACTTGATAGTCCATGGTTCATCATTTAAAACATATTTAAATCCATAAACATTCTTCCATGGGGTTCAGCCATACAACATGGCCGAACCCATGGTTCCTCCTCTTCATCCTATTTCCATTTCATATCACCATGAGGATGGGTATTTCCCTCCAACATGTTTTAGCACTTGATGGGGTTCAGCCATACAATGTATTTTGTTTGGGGGAATTTCCCAAATAAGCACACTTGGTTTTCCTTTGTTTCTGGGGGGGATCTCTAAATTCCTATTGTTTGTTGTTCAAATTGGGGATACCGGGGAAATAGATCCTACTTTGTTATGTTTGATAAATCTACTACTGTTTCATCAATTTGGGGGGAAAAAACTAGATGTTTTCTCATTTCTGGGGGAAGTAAACCCTATCTTGCTATGTTTGATAATTCCAACTTAGATTGATTGTTTTTCCTTTGCTATCATTCCTTTTTGTCAAATGTTGTTCTCAGATTGAACGCTTTAGTTTGAGTCAATTGAAGTAAATTAACCTGGCCCCCGTGCAGCGGACTCCGAAGAGTTGGTCAGTTGGGATTCTTAGCTGTCAGTGAGACATGCAACCGTCTTAACCTTACTTCGAGAGATTCATTCTTCCGATTTCGCTCTGATACCAACTGTAACGCCCTCCCCTTTTCACTTAAATCAGAGTCTATTTTTTTTAAAAAAAAATATAAAGAGTGACAAAGGGCGCGGGACGTCACGACGCGAGTTAAGTCCGAGCTTTTAAAGCCCGGCCCTTAACTGGCCAACCCTACGTGCGCGTGGAACGACGTCCACGAGAACGGTTCACACGTAGACGTAAGCTCGTGGAATATAACTTAATGCGGAACATTATAATAGAGACTATCCTAACAATTTCTAGATAGTAGGGAAGATTACATCATTTAAATTACTAAATTACTTCAAAATGATAATGTCCAAAATAAAATCCAAACCGTAGTAAGTAATCTAAATTATTACATTCCGACGAGCTAAGCTATTCAATTTACATTTCCAAAATAAATTAAATAAACTAAGTAGTCCGCCTTCCCAAACTCCTAAGCTTGGCCTCCGTCTCGTCCTTCGTGTCCGCCATCTCCTGCGTCATCAGCTAGGGTAGAAGTAGGGCGTTAGACAACGCGCCCAGTAGGACTCTGAGTAGGGCTAACACATGGATTAGTGATAACAAAACATATAGATAATATTATATCAAAACCATGCAAATTGGTGCAATGTCATGCAATGGGTGTCCCATGTCATGAATTCCACCCATCATCCATACCACCATGCTGCCATATCCCCCTTGATGGAAAAACCTCGTCAAGATATAAATAATCACAAATCATCCCCCTTGACGGCAAAACCTCGTCAAGGAATCCCCATGCTTGCTTCTCGGTCTCCCCAAATGAGCATGGACTCCGGTTATATCTCATAATATCCCTCTTGATGGATGAAACACATCAAGATATCCCCATGCTTGCTTCTCGGTTGCCCCGACGGAGCATGGACTCCGGTTTCATTTCATCTTTCCCATGCCATATCCCTCCCATGTCATGCATGAGATGTAGATGCCATATGCCATGTAATATATATGATAGCACAAACCATGGCATTTAAAATCCCATCAATAAAACATATAATTTGATTATCAAAAATAGATCAAGCAAAGCATCAATATACACATCATAGCCTTAAAACCCATCTTAAAACAATCATATGCTTACCAAAATAAATCAAGGACAAAACCCATACATAACACATAATCCATGGCTTACAAAAAGGTAGGAATCCTACCGAATACCGACTAGCGTCACTTTACGTTTCCGTCCAAATTGCGATGTCCCGATACCTTATTATACATTACCAAATCAGTCCATATTTTATCCATGATTAAGCCCCTAATGCATACCTTAGTGGGGTTCGGCCGTACACCATGGCCAAACCTCACTATGTAGTTTTGTGGGTCCTGTTTAATCCATTAAACCTTTTAATCCCATGAGTCTTAAAAATCAGCCACCCTAGGCTTTATTAATCACATACTTAAGGTTACCATAATTGCACTTAAGTCCATGATCATTTCCATGGAGTTCTTGAATTTGGCCATTATTTACGATTTTGCCACTACCTCTCCCATGGTTAAACATCCACTTAACCATGTACATTTCTTTGTCCATACTTGATTTACAATTTAGATCCATTAGTGATTCATCAATCATGACATACAACCATTAAAAATCAGCCACTATCTTAACCTAATTCCCATTAATTAAAGCATATTCATAGACCTTAATTTTAGCCTATTCATTGGTTCACAAAATGGGTCCATCGATGTCTCATTAACCATGACATAACAACACTAGAAATCAGTCATTTAATTAACCCAATCTCCATTCATTTAAACACATACATAACCCCATACTTAGCCCATTAAGTGGCTCACAAAAATGGGTCATGGGTTCGGCCATACACCATGGCCGAACCCATGATGTTAATTTCCTTATTTCTCTTTGATCTTTTCCCACATTTTTTATCCACATCTTAGATCCCTTAATGCCTTACCACTTCATGTCATAGGATCTTTAAAATCAGCCCCTTTAATTAACATTACGCTCACTTTCTTGAGTCCATCAAAACTACCAACATTCCCCATTATTTTTCCCTATTTACATATCCATTAAAATTATGAATACATTACCATAGGGTTCATCATTCATTGGTGACATTTAAGACCATACAACATTAACCTTCATCCATGGATTCCTTCATTTAAAAACCCCTTTCAAAATTACTATCATTCTTTCATTTTAAACTTTTAAAAAATCATTAACCACTTAACATAGCCTCCATTCTCTAACCCCATTAAAATTCTAACACCATCACCATAAGTTCATGGTCCATCATTCATTCATGCCTTTTAAGGCCACAAAAAATCATTCACATCTTCCATGAATTTCATCATAAAAACCCCTTTAAAAAATTACCTACATTTAATCATTTACAATCTTAAAACCCTAAATCATCCTCCACGGCTTCCATTCTTATAAACCCTAATAAATCAATTAATCACCTACCATGGTTTTGACCTTAAAAACCCCATTCCAATTTACTTAATTACTCACCATGATTCCTTCAAAAAATTCCTGTAACACCCACCCCTTTTCACTGAAAATCAGAGTCTATTTTTTTTTTTTTTACATAAAAGTGACAAAGGGCACGGACGTCACGACGCGAGTTAAGTTCCGAGCTTCTAAAGCCCGGCCCTTAACTGGCCAACCCTACGCGTGCGTGGAACATAAATCCACGAGTACGGTTCACGCGTAGAAAGAAAGCTCGCAACACATAAAAAATCAATGCGGATGATAATAGACACTATTCTACCAATTTTCAGATAGCAGGGAAGAGATATCCATTAAATTACTAAAATGCCCTCATACTGTACTGTCCAAAATAACTTATAAAACATAGCAAGACATCTAAGTTATTACATTTCCGACAAGCTAAATTATAGCATTACACATTTTCCCAAAATAAACTTAAACAAAATAATTAGTCCGCCTTCCCAAGCTCCTAAGCTTGACTCCCGTCCTGTCTTTCCTTTCCGCCATCTCCTGCATCATCAGCTAGGGTAGAAGTAGGGTGTTAGAACACGCACCCAGTAGGACTCCGAGTAGGGCTAGCACATGGATTAGTAATAACAGCATGCAGATAATATTATAGAAAAACCATGCACCTTAGGCAATGTCATGTAATGGGTGTTCTATGTCATGAATCCCACCGATCAATCTCATCCTCATTCTACAATGTCCCTTTTTCAACCATCCATAGTGTCCCAAATAAAATCCATACCATCATCGTGCTATGACCCTCTTGATGGAAAAGCCTCATCAAGATGCGGTCCACACTAGGCATCCCCCCCTTGATGGAAAAACCATCATCAAGGTATACCAATACATACAACATCCCCCTTGATGGAAAACCATCATCAAGGTATCATAATTACAAGAGTCCCCCCTTGATGGCAAAGCCTCATCAAGGTATAATAATACATATGTGAAATGTCCCCATGCTGTTTATCGGTCGCCCCGACGGAGCATGGACTCCGGTTTCATTTCATCCTTCCCCTGTCATAGGCCTCACATGCCATGCATGAGGTGTAGATGCCATATGCCATGTAATATATGAAATTCAATAGTATTAAAACCCATCCTAAAAACAATTACAAGATTACCAACTAAATCCAAGGGAAACCATCCCACAATATTTAATCCAAAACCCATCATAAGCATTCACATAAAATTTCCAAAATAATTTAGAGTAAAACATCACATGATACATAATCCAAAACTTATCTTAAAGACAACCACATGATTTCCAAAATAGATTAAAGAAAACATCACCCAAATCCATGGCTTACAAAAAGGTAGGAATCCTACCGAATACCGACCGCGTCCTTTTACGTTTCCGTTCGATAAACCCGGTCGCCGATCGCGCACCGCCTACGATGTCCAGTACCTTATTAAATTACCAAATCAATCCAAGTTTTAATCATTTCCAAGCCCATCAATCATAACTTAGTGGGTTTCATTAATTCATGCCTACTTAAGCCCAAAATTTAATCCACAACTTAGGTCCTTAACTTAGGTCCATTATTGACTTACCAAAACATTAAAATTTGTCATGTAATTAATCTAACCATTACTCATTTAAACCCATTCAAACCCCATACTTAATCACATATAAACCCATTGACTTTAAACCCAAATTGATTTACAATTTGGGGCATGGGTTCGGCCATACGCCATGGTCGAACCCATGATGTTCCTTTCTCCATTTTTTTCTTGGGTCCAAAAACATCAAATTCATCAAATCTTTTCATGGGATTTACCTCATGCATTTAACTACTATGAGTGCATTATTCATTCATTTCATTTGGAGACCACAAACACCATTCACCATTCAATTTAAATCATTCATTAGGTCATCCTAATGCACCCGAACTCATGTCCAATATACATGGGGTTCGGCCATGGCATGGTTCTTCAATGTGGCTAATAATTACCATTTTGCCACTCTCCCTTCCATGTTTAATCATTCACCCATTCATGTATATTTTAAGTCTAAAATTCATCCATAAGATCCATTAAGGATTCACTAACCATGACCCAACATGAAACAAAATCAGCCATCTAATTTAATAAAATTTTCCATCATCTAAACACAAACATGGACCCAACCTTAGCTCATACAATGACTTACAAAATGGGTCATGGGTTCGGCCACACACCATGGCCGAACCCATGATGTCTTGTTCCCCATTTTCCTTGAATCTTTTGGCGCATTTTAGATCTATCACAAGTCTTCCCATGAGAGGTTTTAAATCATGCATCTCAACCATATTCTTAACCCCATTTGGATCATTACACTTGTTCATTTAAAAACCCTAAATTCATCAACACATTATCCTTTAAACCCACCATTTAATCATCATTTCATCACCATAGGGTTCGGCCATATACCATGGCCGAACCCATGGCTCATGGCTCATTCCCTCCATGCATTTCAAAACCATAAGACTCCATTGCATTTTTATCATAAACTCATTTTAAAACCTTACTCCCATGCATTCATTAAAACCCTAAATTCATTGATCAAAAACCCTAACCAATTAAACCAACCACCAAATCACCCACCATGGCATGGCCGAACCCTATGGCCAATAATTCTTCTTCCAATCATCCCATTCTATGCTTAAATTTCATAAATTACATAATGCACATAACCCATTTATTTATTTTCTTAACCTAACCCTAATTTTTCCCACTTAGGGTTTCCTGCATCTTCCACCCTCACATTTGAGGGCTTTTACATCCATGACATATATCTATGTAACCACCATTATTTTTTTTTTTACAAAACTAAACCCTAAATCTTAAACCATAAAATCCAAAAATTTCTTGTTTAAGAAATACTCACTATCCGACGTCTCCTCCGATTTCTGCCGCTCCCGTCGGTCTCCGTAGCCTCCTCTCTCCTTCCTTTTGATCTTTGGTAGGTTAAGATCTTTGATCAAGGGTGGCAATCCCCAACCCTAGAATCGGCCATGGTAGGTTTTGTGTGAGAGAGGGAGAGGGGAAAATTATGAGAGGGAAGGTGATAACCCTTTACCTTAGAGTGAATTTTTTTTTTTTTTTTTGCTTAATTTTTTCCAACTTCTTTCTTCTCTCCTTCTTTTCTCTCCTCCTTAGCTCTCTTTCTCCCTTCACTTGAACATGGGACGGCAATGGAGGAGTGAAAGATTAAAATGAGAATGAAAAGAGAGGGAGAAACGAAAAGATGAGACTTAACTCCCTTTGGTAACTTAACCTACACTTTACATTAACTAACTCACCAACCTTATGAGATATTTTCTTAGATATTTTAATTGTTTTATGGTGGTGGTTATCTAAACCACCACCAAGCCCAACGTGTTTTACACTTGAGGTTGAGATGAGGTATTTTGGTTTTCACCTCTTGACCCCACTTTGACCACTTCACTTAAATAATTTTAATCATTTAATAATTACATATTTAGGTTACTTTAATTTCCATTTATTTATTTAAATCACCTTTATATACCCTCCCATGGTTGACCAATTCAACCATGGTGGTCGGCCCCACCAAACCTCGGCCCACACGCCACCTCACTTGATGAGGTGGAGGTGGGTCCCACTTGGCCACATTACCTTGATTTAATTCCAAATAACTTAGGTGATTTAAATTCATTGAATTCACTCTAAGTGGATTACCATTGGGCCTATGGCCCAATTTTATTTCCATCTAGCCCATTTACCTTAGAGCACAACCATCTGACCCATTGGGTCCCAAATGGGTATTTGACCCAATTTGACCATTCTTGACCCATTTAAATAAATTTAAATCCAAACCATAGTCTGTTGGGCCACACTTGGGCCTTTATCCAAATTTTGCCCCATTTACCATTTACTCCACCAATTTTCCAATTTTCTCATTAAAATAAATAATATTCACATATTCCTTGATTTACAAATTCCGAGCCCTTACAATTCCATACATCCATTGCTTAAATAATTTAATTACATAATGTCCTTAATCCATTTATTTTTCTTAACCCTAATTTACCCATTAGGGTTTTGTCCATTTTTCATCCTTCCATGGAATGGATTTGAGATCCAAGGCCCATAATGTTTTGGCCACCACTAAATCTAAGAAATGGACTCCAAATCTTAAACCCTAAAAAAAAATCCAATCTCTTGTTTAAAAATACTTACAATCCGTCGGCTCCTCCGACTTTCTTTGCTCCCTTCGAACTCCTTGGCCTCCTTTCTTCTTCTTCTCCTTTGTTGATCGGCTAAGATGCTTGATCAAGATGAAACATCAAAGCTTGGGTTTGGTTAAGATAGAGTGTGTTTGAGAGAGGGAGAGGAGGAGATGGTGAGAAAGAAGATTCTAAGCCTTGATCTTGGAGCGGTGTCTTATGCTTTGAATTTTTTTCTTCTCTTCTTCTAAGTCTTCTTCTTCTTTTCCCCTTAGCTTTCTTCTTCCTTCTTTCCTTGGTGTGGGACGGTTTTGAAAGAGATGAAGAGAGGAAGAGAATGAGATAAGAATGGGATTTGAAAGATAAGATGAAAAACAACACCTTTTGGTTTCTTAAACTTTACTCCACCATTAAGGCTTCCAACCACCAACATGGGATTTTTTCATGCTTTATGCTTTATGCTTTATGGTGGTGGTTGGGATAAACCACCACCCAAGCCTAACGTATTTGAGCTTTTGAGATAAGATTGAATGGTTTGGGTCTTCCACCTTTTGACCCCTTTGACACCTTTTTGGATAATTTAATTATTTTAATTAATTAAGTCTTTTAACTTAGGTTAATTAATCCCCACTTAATCCCCTTTTAATCTACTTAATTCCTCTCCATTAATCCACCTATAGTTGACCAAGCCAACCATAGTGGCCGGCCCCACCAATCCTTGGTCCACACGCCACCTCACTTGGTGAGGTGGAGGTGGGTCCCCATAGGCCATGTAACATCCCGCCCTTTTCACTCTAATAATCAGATTTTATTTTATTTTATTTTTTTTAAATATAATAATCAAGTGATGGGGGCGGAGTGTCACGACGCGAGTTAAGTTCGGATCTCTAAATCCGACCCTTAACTGGCCAAGCCCATGTGCGTATGAACTAAGTCCATAAAACTGATCCACACATGGTACAAGTACAACTTGCGGAATTAACTTAGTCTTAATCTAACTGAGGTTATAATAGATCCTATGACTATTCCAATTTTCCATTTTTAGATAGCAAAGTACATAATTTATCCCTTCAAAATTACTATTTAACCTTAGTCTACCATTCATTCCAAACCATCCAAATAAATCAAACCATAGCATCTAATCAACTACATTATTACATGCCCACAACATCTAGCTAACAAATTACATTGTCCAAATACTTAAATAACAAGTCCATAAATAGTCCATTCAAATTCCATTCAAAATGCCCAAGCTCCTATGCTTGGTTTTCTTCTCGATCCTCGTTCTTCCCTTTCCCTGCGTCATTCACTAAGGGTAGAGATAGGGCGTTAGATCAACACACCCAGTAGTGTTTCCGAATAGGGCTACCACAAGGTTAGTATAAAACATGCAAATAATATAATAATACATGTGTATCAAAATTCCATAAAAACATGCTATGTATGAAATGAACATGTAATGAGTCCCACCCATCACCATTCTACATAGCCTCCTCTTGACGGGATTCTCATCGTCAAGGTACCCCACAATGGTCTTTCGGACGCCCCAACGGAGTGTGGCCTCCGGATTCCTCTTGATGGGATTCTCATCATCAAGGTACCCCACAGTGGTCTTTCGAACGCCCCGACGGAGTGTGGCCTCCGGTTACAACACCATCATCCCATGCCATGCATGAGATGTCTATGCAAACATGTCATTTGTAAATATAACATTTCATTCAAATAACTTATTCAAATAAACATAAAACAGCAAATAACATATGTGGTTACAACAAGGTAGGAAACCTACACTAGATTACTTTGTTTGACCCTTCCTTTGAATCGTCTTCCGATCACGGCTTGTACACCGTTCTAGAAATCCAAATACCTTATGTACATAGCAGCAAGTTAATCATTTGTCTACTTAATTTCCAGCAAAGCCTAATGTTCCATGAACCACTTAGTGGGGTTCGGCCATGGCCCATTAAAACTTTGGTCATTCTTTTATTTAATTAAAACCATCTAATTAACCCAAACTTCTAAATGAACCTTGGTAGGGTTCGGCCATACATTATGGCTGAACCTTACCACTTTGGTTTTAGCCCATTTATCCAATCATATGATCATTTTATTTTTTATCATTTCACCCATAATTACGATTGTGCCATCGAAACCAACCTTTGCTTTAAATTAGCTAACTTCCATCATCTAACATAAAACCATCTTAGTGGGGTTCGGCCATACACATGGCCGAACCTCACCACTTAATTTGATCCTTCTTAAACCCTTCATATCTCCATATAAACTAACCACTATGTCCAACAATTACCATTAGTGGGGTTCGGCCATACACATGGCCGAACCTTACCAACCTGATTTTTATCCCCACTTTCCATCATTCATGTTGGCTGATTATTTACCCATACTAATTCATAAAGAAACATATATTATTCTTAAATCAAAGCATATAAATATTACCTAATGTCCATCATAAACTTAACCCAATTATTCAACAAAACAGTCCATGGGGTTCGGCCATATGTGGTTCTCTTTACCCAATGCTTCCATTAATTATGTACATGTTAGGCTCCACAACTTAACCATGGAAACTACCTGATTCGGCTATCTCATAATTGATCCAAAACAGTAACCTTAATTCCATATAAAAATCCTTTAAAACCCCACTTCATAATATGGATTTTTGGTCTTTCAAACACCATAGAATTCACCAAATTTTCTCATGGGGTTCGGCCATCCAAAGGGCCGAATCCTATGGTCCATATTTTGTTACTTTTAAACATTATAATCCTATATCTAAACCTTTGATGGATCTGGCCACACAATGGCCGGATCACATTTTCTTAATCAATCTATTAAACAAGGGTTCAAAATGCACTTACTAATACCGCGTCTCCTTCGGTTCTTTTGACTCCTTCCTTTACCCTTTATTTCCTTGACCTCTCCTTCTCTCTTACTGTTCTTTGGGCTGAGACTGATCTTGCTGCAAGCTCCTTGGGATAATTCAGCCAGATGATATGGATTTGAGGGAGAAAGAGAGAGAAAGAGAACTTTGGTCTTGAAATTGATAACCTTGTTGCCAAAACCCTTTTGCTGATTTTTTTGTCTTGATGAAAGAGATCAGCCTAAGACTGATTGAAGTTAATCAACCAGCTGTTGTTCTTGGTTGTGAGAATGGAGAAAACAGCAAAGACAAAGAGAGATAGAGAGTGAAATGGGCACTCTTTATTTAATCAAAATCAGCCCAAAGTTAATCTTGTGTAACTCCCATTGCTTTAACCCAAAACCTTATGTTACTTGGGGGTTTCATCATGGGATGAAACCTCCCCATGCTCCCAACGTCCCTTGCTAGTTGGACTTGTGTAACCCCCCTCCTTAACTCCTTCTCTCATTACCATTGCATGTGAGAGTTTCATTTGAAAATGAAACTCTCCTAGGCTCCAACGGTTTTAGCCCTAGCCTAATTTGTATCACCTTCATCTTCCATTAGTGAACCGTTTGGGAGTTTTCATCCTTGATATGAAACTCCATGTCCATGCATTTCTCATGCTTGATTTGAAATATTTGAAATAAGTAACTCCTCACCCTTGATGCAGCCCATGTGTAACCGCCACCTCTTAATGCTCATCAACGTCCCATGTGGTTCCATTTCATCTTTGAGATGAAACTCTTGCCCTACCTTCAACGTGTAAACCAAGAGTTGAATTTGAAATGCCATTATCTCCTTGTGTAACTTCATAAACAACAGCTCTGACTTTGGGGGTTACTTGCATGAAAATAATGATCCATACTACTCCAACGTGCATCACAATTTGAATTTGAAATGCACCCTCACCTTTGTAACTCCCATGTAACGCCACTCCCATTCATGTCTATCTTAGGAGTTACATACATGAAATCACCTTGCAGCCCACTTTTTTATTGAGTTAAAATTTGCAACCAGCTCATACCTCCATCTTATACTCACCTCACTCATTAAACAACTATTCCATCTAACTCATTTACTTAACTCACCCAACTCAACTCATAAATTCCACTCCACTAAACTCCACAATTTATTCCAACTCAATCTAAACCAAAACATTTAATTCATCTTAACCCAATTAAATTTTTGAGCTCAATTAATGGTCAAACATGTCAACCACAACCCATTGGGTCCAATTTGGCCATGTTGACCCATTTAACAAAATTTGACCCAATTATGATTTTTGACCCGTTTAAGTACATATCCATTTATTTGTTTTGTAAACAAAACTACCATCCTTTGGGTCTTGATTGAACCATTGACCCATTTAAATTCAAATCAAATATATCACAACGGCAATTCCGTAAATATGAATAAATTCATATAAATTGATAACTTTGAAATTCCAGGGTGTTACAGGCCATATCACCTTGGTCATTCCATCACCAACTTAGGTGATTTAGATTTAATTAAATCCATTCCAACTAGTTGGATCACCATTGGGCCCATGGCCCAATTACATTTTCCTCTTACCCATTTACCTTAGAGTTTACATCATCTTGATCCATTGGGTCCCAAATGGGTATTGGGCCCAATTTGACCATCCTTGGCCCAATTGACCATCAGTGACCCTTTAAATGAATTTAAATCCAATCCATAGTCCATTGGGCCATACTTGGGCCTTTGTCCATATTTTGATCCATTCACCATTTATTCCATCAAATTTCCCAATTTCCATTATTAAAATAACTAATAGCCACATTTTTATTGATTTAAAAATTCCAGGCTATTACAATATGAGTATGTAGTCATGCCGTTTGGGCTTACTAATGCACCGGCGGTGTTCATGGACCTGCTTACTTAGATCAGTTTGTGATCGTATTTATTGATGACATCCTGATCTATTCCAAGAGTCAGGAGGAACATGTTGAGCACTTGCGGATAGTCCTGGACACCTTGAGGAAGAACCAGCTGTATGCCAAAGCCAGCAAGTGTGATTTCTGGCTATCTGAGGTCAACTTCTTGGGACACGTTATATCGGAGGAAGGTATAGCCGTGGACCCAGCTAAGGTAGTGGCAGTGAGGGAGTGGAAAGCACCGACGAATGTGACCGAAATCCACAGTTTTCTGGGATTGGCCGGTTACTACAGAAAGTTCATCACGGACTTCTCCAAGATTGCAGCTCCACTTACCCGACTCACTCAGAAATGAGTCAAATTTGAGTGGTCAGATCTGTGCAACCAGAGATTTGAGGAGCTAAAGGAGAGGCTTACAACCGCTCCTATTCTAATCTTGCCAGAGAGAGGCAGAAATTATGAGGTGTACTGTGATGCCTCAGGTGAGGGACTGGGGTGTACACTCAGTCAAGGTAATCGTGCGGTGGCATACAGATCCAGACAGACAGAAATTATGAGGTGTACTGTGATGCCTCAGGTGAGGGACTGGGGTATACACTCAGTCAAGGTAATCGTGCGGTGGCATACGGATCCAGACAGTTGAAAATTCATGAACGCCATTATCCCAGACATGATCTAGAGTTAGCAACAGTGGTCTTCGCGCTCAAAAGTTGGAGACACTACCTTTATGGTGAGAAGTTTGAAGTGTTCTCAGATCACAAGAGCCTGAAGTACTTATTTGATCAGAAGGAACTCAACATGAGACAGCGCAGATGGATGGAATACCTGGCGGATTATGAGTTCGCACTTCGGTATCATCCGGACAAGGCAAACAAGGTGGTGGATGCCCTCAGCCGCATATCACATGCGACAGTAGCTAGTTTGATCATGACGGAATGGGAAGTATTGAGTACCATCAGAGAGTTCAAACTCTACCTCAATAATCACGGGACCATATATAATCTGATCATACAATCCAACATGGTCTCCGAGATTGAACGGGAGCAACGGACTGTAACACCCCGCCCTTTTCACTCTAATAATCAGAGTTTATTTTTTTTTTTATAATAATAATCAAGTGATCGGGGCGGAGTGTCACGACGCGAGTTAAGTTCGGACTTCTAAAGTCCGACCTTTAACTGGCCAAGCCAATGTGTGTATGGATTAAGTCCATAAGAATCGATCCACACATGGTACAATAAACTCTGATTATTAGAGTGAAAAGGGCGGGATGTTACAGTTGGTATCAGAGCGAAACGGGAAGTTGAATCTTCCGAAGTAATATTAAGACGGTTTCATGTCTCACTGACGGATAAGAATCCCAACTGACCGACTCTTCGGAGTCCGCTGACTGGGGGCCGAATTAATTTACTTCGTGGACTCAGACTGAACAATCAATCTGAGAACAACAAAGATAGCAAAAGTACAGTCATTATAATGGATTTATCAAACATAGCAACATAGAATATACTTCCCCAATTTTTTCCCCCAAATTGAGAAAAACAAACAAATAGGGATTTAGAAATTTCCCCCAAAAACAAAAGAAAAACAAGTTTGCTTATTTGGAAATCTTCCCAAAATTGTGAAAATACAAACTGTACGAGGAAACTAAGTCAATAATGTTTTCGTGACTTAGGGAAATGGCTCCAAAGAAAAAGATCTCTCAGAACCAGAAAGGGAAGGGAAAGGTGTTGCAAATCACACAACATGAGAAAGTGGTATCGCAACACGAAAAATTTGTGCATGAAAAGGAGCAGTCTATACATGAGAAGGAGGTAACCCAACCTGATGAGGAACGATCTGTCCATGAAAAGTCACACAATGAGGAAGAATCACAACACTCTTGGAGGGAAGAAAGGAGGAGTGAGAATTCATCACGAAAGGAGCAAGAGGGAACAATGGTGTACATATACCACATGTGCCGCCTGAACTTCAGGGCTTAGTTCAAGCAGTGGTAACCTCTGTACTCCATCAACATATGAATGGAAGTGAAAGTTCCAAGGGTGCCAGTGACCGGAGTATGGCTCGGGAATTCCAGCAACAACGTCCTCCCTACTTCAAAGGGAAGGAAGGGGCTGTCGGAGCTGAGCACTAGCTGAAGAAGATCCCTCAGATCTTAAATTTACTTAAGATCTCGAGTTATACTGACAGGATTCTACTGGCTACTTCACAACTGATAGAAGATGCCGGTAAATGGTGGGAGATGGTGGAGAAGCAGAGGGCACTCATACCAGTTAGGGAGAGGACGGCCATGACATGGGATGAGTTTTCAGCAACCTTTCTAGAACACTACTTTCCGGAGGAGGAGAAGGAGCGACAGACGCAAGCCTTTCTGTCCTTGGTGCAGGGCTCTATGACGGTGGCAGAGTATCACCGGGAATTCCTCAGTCTATCCATCTATGCATTTTATATGGTGGACACAGAGCATCGCAGGGCAAGGAAGTTTGAGAGGGGTCTACGGCCAAGCATCAGGGCCAAAGTGACCATATTCAAGTGCACCACATTGGCTGAGGTGGTCAGCAAGGCCACAATAGCAGAACAGGAGTTGAATGCAATGGTGTGGTTTGACAACCGCCGAGCTCCAAGTGGGAGGGGTGGGTTCCAGCCCAACAAGAGGTTCTGTCCAAACATCAGTAGACCCTCACCATCTACTGGGTCCACGGGGGGCTTTCGTCCCAATCAGTCCTCCCCATCTGCATCAATCACCGAGTCATTCAGAGGGGTGAACAACTGTTTCCACTGTGATCAGCCGGGTCACTTCAAGAGAGACTGTCCAAAGCTCAATAAGCTCTCATATTCCAGAGGATCTTTCCGTCCACCAGCTAGGCCAGCTAACTCCCGAGGAGGCAGGACATATAATCAGGCGGGACGGGCGCCTAATCCTACTAGATCTGGAAGACTATTTGCTTTAGCACCTCTTGAGGATGTGGATCATTCTGTGATTCAAGGTATGACAGTTGTCAGTAGTTCTTATGATTATGCACTGTTTGATTCTGTGGCTTCACACTCCTTTATATATATGCATCATTTATAACTGCAACTGGTACTCTAGTTCAAAAACTGTCCACAACACTCACAGTAGTATCCCCTGTCGGAGACACGTCTTTGGGACTCATATGTAAGGCCGTAAATACAGAACTTGCTGGACTCAGATTTGAGTTCAATTATCTGATACTCGACATGACTGAGTACGATATTATATTCGGCATGGACTGGTTGGCTAGTTATGAAGCCAATATTGATTGTTATCGCCGAAGAGTGACATTTTGGTCACCCGAGGGAAAACAGTATATAGTTCGTGCCGACAAGCAAAGCAGACTGCAGGAAGGGTTGCACCATTTGGTGTTGAACAATATTGTCATCAACAAAGCACCAGTCACTGAGCTTCCAGCAATTGTGAAAGAATTTGCTGATGTCTTCCCAAAAGAACTCCCTGGTTTACCATCTATGAGGGACCTCAATTTTGAGATCAAGTCGTATCCTGGTGCTTCACCAGTGTCTCTACCCCATTATCGGATGGCACAAGTAGAAATGTCCGAGTTGAAGAAGTAGCTTGATGAGTTACTCAGACTTGGTTGCATTCGGAACAGCACATCATCATGGGGAGCTCCAGTGTTGTTCGTGAAAAAAAAGGACGGTTCACTCAGAATGTGTGTGTGGACTACCGGAAGTTGAATCAGCTAACTATTCGGAACAAGTATCCTCTACCCAGGATCGATGATTTATTCAATCAGTTGAGGGGTTCCAGTCACTTTTCCAAGATTGACCTGATGTCCGATTATCATCAAATCCGGGTCAGGGAGGAAGATATAGAGAAGACAGCTTTCAGGACACGGTATGGACAATTTGAATTTGTAGTCATGCCTTTTGGGCTTACCAACGCACCGGCTGTGTTCATGGACTTAATGAACAGAATCTTCCATCCATATTTGGATCAGCTTGTTATCGTGTTCAATGACGATATCCTGATCTATTCCAAGAGTCAGGCGTATCATGCTGACCATCTACGAATAGCATTGAACACCTTGAGACAGAACAAGCTGTATGCCAAAGCAAGCAAATGCAAATTTTGGCTATCTGAGGTCAAATTCTTGGGGCACGTCATAACAGAAAATGGTATAGCCATGGATCCGGCTAAGGTGGCAGCAGTAAGCGAGTGGAAAGCACCAAAGAATGTCACTGAAATCCGTAGCTTCCTGGGTTTGGCTGGATACCATCGGAAGTTTATCATGGACTTCTACAAAATTGCATCCCCATTGACTCGACTCACACAGAAAGGAGTCAAATATGAGTGGACAGATCTGTGCAACCGGAGGTTTGAGGAGCTAAAAAGTAGACTTACGACTGCTCCTATCTTAGTTTTGCCGGAAAGAGGCAAAGGTTATGAAGTTCAATGCGATGCATCAGGAGAGGGACTGGGATGTTCACTCATGCAACGTCATCGTGTGGTGGCATATGGTTCAAGACAACTAAAGATACATGAACGCCTCTACCCCACACATGATTTGGAATTAGCTGCAGTGGTCTTCGCTCTTAAAAGCTGGAGACACTATTTATATGGTGAGAAGTTTGAAGTCTTTTCAGATCAGAAGAGCTTGAAGTATTTATTTGATCAGAAAGAACTCAACCTGAGGGAGAGCAGATGGATGGAATATCTGGCGGACTATGAATTTGCACTTCGATATCATCCGGGAAAGGCAAACAAGGTGGCAGATACTCTCAGCCGCATATCTCATGCATCAGTGGCATGTCTGATCAGGACCGAATGGGAGATGTTAAACACCATTCAAGAGTTCAATCTATACATCACAAACCATGGGAGTATGTACAATTTGATCATACGATCCAACATGGTTACAAAGATTGAACAAGAGCAACGAGTAGATCCGGAAGTGGAGGAGATATGGGCCAAGATGTCCACTGGCGTTGTCATACCGGAATGGGAATTACGACAAGGACAGGGTCTTGTATTCTGGGGAAGAATATATGTGCCAAAAAGCTGCAGAAAAGAGCTATTGGTTGAGGCACATCAGACCAAGCTCAACATACATCCGGGCAGCACCAAGATGTATCATGACCTGAAGAGGCATTATTGGTGGCATGGACTCAAAAGAGATGTGGCGGAATTTGTAGCACACTGTTTAACTTATCAGCAAGTTAAGACGGAACACCAGAAGCCACCAGGGTTAGTCAAACCCTTAGCAGTGCCGGAATGGAAATGAGAGCACATTTCCATGGATTTTGTAACAAGGTTGCCTAAGTCATCAAAGGGCAACGATGCAATATGGGTTGTGGTAGATCGATTGACCAAGTCGGCCCACTTTCTACCCATCAGGATGACGGATTCATAGGAGACATTGGGTCGGAGATATATCAAAGACATCATCAGATTACATGGTATCCCACGGACTATAGTGTCTGATAGAGATGGCCGATTCACCGGAAGGGTGTGGCAGAGCATGCAGTCGGCCATGGGGACCGATCTACTTATTAGCACAGCATTCCATCCACAGACCGATGGGCAATCGGAAAGGACAATACAAACACTGGAGGACATGTTGAGGGCGTGCATGCTAGACTTCAAAGGTGGATGGGAGGATCATTTGCCATTGGTGGAGTTTTCTTATAACAATAGCTACCAAGCAAGCCTTCAAATGGCACCATTCAAAGCTTTGTATGGTAGACCATGCAGGTCACCAGTGTGCTGGACCGAGGTCGGCGAGCCTGCGCTGATAGGACCGAGCTAGTTGCAAAAACTACTGCACAGATACTGTTGATACATCAGCATTTATTGACTGCACAGAGTCGGCAAAAGAGCTATGCTGATAAAAGGAGGAGGTTTCTCAAATTTGAAGTGGGAGATATGGTATTCTTGAAGGTCTCACCACGAAAAGGGCACACGAGATTTGGGAAGAAAGGAAAACTGTAGCCAAGATATGTGGGACCATTTTCAATTATAAGAAGGATGGGGGATGTAGCCTATCAGTTGGCACTTCCTTCGCAATTGGCGTCTCTACATGATGTATTCCATTTGTCGATGCTGAGGAAGTACAACCCCGATCCGTCTCATGTTTTGAATGTGCAAGACATAAATGTACAAAGCGAAGCCACTTACATCGAGAAGCAAGTCAGAATAATAGAGACTGAGCAAAGGGTGTTGCGAAACCGAGCAATTCAGTTCGTCAAGGTAGTATGGGATCGACATGGGGTTGAGGAAGCCACTTGGGAATTAGAATCGGAGATGAGAACGGCTCACCCTGAGTTGTTTGTGTGAGGTATGTCGGAATCCTACTTCGTTCGATTTTCGGGACGAAAATTGTAAAAAGAGGATTGTATTGTAACACCCTGGAATTTCAAAGATATCAATTTACATGATTTATTCATATTTACGGAATTGCTATTGTGATTTATTTTGATATGAATTTAAATGGGTAAGGTGTTGCGCCAATGGTCCAATCAAGACCCAATGGTTAATAGTTTAGTTTACAAGACAAATAAATGGATGAAATGTACTCAAATGGGTCAAGAGTTGTAATTAAGTCAAATGGGTCAAAATGGCCAAATTGGATCCAATGGGGTCGTGGTTGACATGTTTGACCATTAATTGAGCTCAAAAATTTAATTGGGTTAAGATGAATTAAATGTTTGGGTTTAGATTGAGTTGGAATAAATTGTGGAGTTTAGTGGAGATGAATTTATGAGTTGAGTTTCATTAAATGAATGAGTTGAGTTGGGTGAGTTAAGTAAATGAGTTACATGGAATAGTTGTTTTAATGAGTGAGGTGAGTGTAAGATGGAGGTATGAGCTGGTTGCAAGTTTTAACACAATGAAAACATGGGCTGCAAGGTGATTCCATGTAAGTAACTCCTAAGATAGAGATGAATGGAAATGGCGTTACATGGGAGTTACTTGGGTGAGAGTTGAATTTTCAAATCATTATGCACGTTGGAGATGGTATAGGGTTTATGCCATGTTTGAGTCTTCAAAAGACAGCCAATACATGGATTGATAGTTCATGCATGTAACTCCAAGGTTGGAGAATAAATGGTTTGCTGATTGGAGGAGTTACACATAATAGATTATGGCATTTCAAATTCAAAATTATAGGCTACAACGTTGGGAGCATGGGGATTGTGGCTTATGCATGAAGCTCCAAATGGAGAGGTAGTGATTACTTAAGCTAAAACAATGGTTGTTTGAGAGTTACAAATACAAGGTTAACCAAGGGGCTAGTCGTTGGAACATGGAGAGTTTTATTTAAAAAATTGAAACTTCAAAATAGATATTAAACCAATGGGAGTTACAAAGTGTGTTCACACTTGGAGGAGGGGAGTTTCATTTCAATGATGGAACTCCCACATGGGACGTTGATTAGGATCAAATGGAGCTGAAAGGAGCTGCTGTCTATGGAGTTACACATTAGAGAGGTGGCTGTTACACAAGCCAAAACAAAGAGGCAATCAATGGAGGGACGGTGCAGCACATGGGAGTTTCATCTCAAAATGAAACCCCCATGTGAGACCTTAAGGAAAGGGGAGGTTACACAAACACCATCCATGGGAGACGTTGAGAGCTTGGGGAGGTTTCATTGCATAGATGAAACCCCCAAGTAAGCATAAAGGACTTGGGGTTAATATGAGAGTTACATGTGAGGCAACTTTGGGCTGAATTTGAGTAGCCAAAAGATGTTCAATTTTCTATCACTATTTCTCTCTCTCTTGGACGTCCTCCATCTTTCCAAAACTAAGAACAGCAGGTGGTTGCTTAATCAGTCCTTGGATTGATCTCTTTCATCAAAGACAAGTTCAGCCAAAGAGTTTTGGCATCAAGGTTTAGCACATTCATCCAAGGCCAAAGTTCTCTTTCTTTCTCTCTCATTTTCTCTCTCAAATTCATATCACCTGGCTGAAGTATTCCAAGGAGGTTGCAGCAAGGTTTGTCTCAGCCCAAAGAACAGTAAGAGAGAAGGAGAGGTCAAGGAAATAAAAGGGTCAAGGAAGGAGTCAAAGAACCGAAGGAGACGCGGTATTGGTAAGTGCATCATAACCTTTGTTGAATAAAGTTGGTTAAGGGAATGAGATCTGGCCATCGTGTGGCCAGATCCATAAATGGTTTAGATATAGGATTATGATGTTTAAAAATGGTAAAATATGGAGGATAGGGTTCGGTCCCTTTGGATGGCCGAACCCCATGGGAAAACTTGGTGATTTTTATGGTGTATGAGAGACAAAATCCATATTATGAAATGGAGGTTTTAAAGGATTTAAAAGGTAGATAAGCTTACTATTTTGGAGTAGCTTTGACATGGCTGAACCATGCCAATTTTATGGTTAATTTGTTGGTCAACATCATAGATAAATATTGGAGGGTTTTTCATTCAGAGAACCATAGGGTTCGGCCATGTGTATAGCCGAACCCCATGGATTGTTTTTGATGGATAATTGGATCAAGTGTAGGATGGAAATGATGTAATCATTATGTGCTTTGATTTAAGAATAAGATAGGTTTGTCTATGGACTTAATATAGGTATATAATCAGCCATCAAAGATGATGGAAAGATGGACAAATCAGTTTGGTGAGGTTCGGCCATGTAGTATGGCCGAACCCCACTAAAGGGTCACTTGGTGGACTTAGTGCTAAATTTATAATTGGAATTGGATTAATGAAAGATTAAAGGATTAAAAGTTAAGTGGTGAGGTTCGGCCATATGTATGGCCGAACCCCACTAAAGTGGTTTGGTGATGGACTTTGTTTAAGATAAATTAAACCAAAGGATAAGCTAAATGGCATGATGGTAATTATGATGAAATGATCCAATATGAAAAGATCATAGGAATGGACATGTGAGCCAAAACCCAAGATGGTAAGGTTCGGCCAAACAGTATGGCTGAACCCTACCAAGGTTCATTTGGGAGTTTTGGGTTAATCAAAATGGTTTAGATAAATAAGGGTGACCAAAGTTTTAATGGGTGAGGTTCGGCCATGGCTATGGCCGAGCCCCACTAATTGGTTCTTGGAACATTAAGCTTTGCTGGAAATTAGGCAGACAAATGATTAACTTGCTGCTATGTACATAAGGTATTTGGATTTCTAGAACGGTGTACAAGCCGTGATCGGAAGATGGTTCAAAGGAAGGGTCAAACAAAGTAACATAGTGTAGGTTTCCTACCTTGTTGTAACCACATATGTTATTTGTTGTTTTATATTTATTTGAATAAGTTATTTGAATGAAATGTTATATTTACAAATGGCATGTTTGCATAGACATCTCATGCATGGCATGGGATGATGGTGTTGTAACCGGAGGCCACACTCCGTCGGGGCGTCCGAAAGACCACTGTGGGGTACCTTGATGATGAGAATCCCATCAAGAGGAATCCGGAGGCCACACTCCGTCGGGGCGTCCGAAAGACCACTGTGGGGTACCTTGACGATGAGAATCCCGTCAAGAGGAGGCTATGTAGAATGGTGATGGGTGGGACTCATTACATGTTCATTTCATACAAAACATGTTTTTATGAAATTTCGTCACACATGTATTATTATATTATTTGCATGTTTTTATACTAACCTTGTGATAGCCCTATTTGGAAACACTACTGGGCGCGTTGATCTAACACCCTATCTCTACCCTTAGTGGATGACGCAGGGAAAGGGAAGAACGAGGATCGAGAAGAAAACCAAGCATAGGAGCTTGGGCATTTTGAATGGATTTGAATGGACTATTTATGGACTTATACAATGTAATTTGATAATTAGTTATGTTGGCATGTAATAATGTAGTTAAGTAGCTACTATGGATTGGTTTGTTTGGATGGTTTGGAATGAATGGTAGACTAAGGTTATTTAGTAATATTGGAGAATTTGATCATGTACTTTGCTATCTTAAGTTAAAAAATGGATTAGTTTTAGGATCTATTATAACCTCAGTTAGATTAAGACTAAGTATATTCCGCAAGTTTATTGTACCATGTGTAGATCGATTCTTATGGACTTAATCCATACACACATGGGCTTGGCCAGTTAAGGGCCGGACTTTAGAAGTGCGAACTTAACTCGCGTCGTGACACTTCGCCCCGATCACTTGATTATTATTATTAAAAATAAAAATAAACTCTGATTATTAGAGTGAAAAGGGCGGGGTGTTACACGGACAGATCCAGAGATGGAGGAGATATGGACTAAGATGTCTACCGGTGAAGGTGTACCGGAGTGGGAATTACGACCAGGACAGGGTCTTGTGTTCCGAGGCAAAACATATGTGCCTAAGAGCTGCAAAAGAGAGTTATTGATTGAAGCACACCAAACCAAGCTCTCTATCCATCCGGGCAGCACCAAGATGTATCATGATCTTAAGAGGCACTATTGGTGGCGAGGACTCATGAGAGATGTGGCGGAGTTTGTTGCTCGTTGCCTAACTTGCCAGCAGGTTAAGGCGGAACATCAGAAACCACCGGGTTTACTCCCACCCTTACCAGTGCCGGAGTGGAAATGGGAGCACATATCTTTGGATTTCGTAACAGGGTTGCCAAGGTCATCAAAGGGTAACGATGCGATATGGGCCATCGTGGACCGGTTGACTAAGTCTGCGCATTTCCTTCCCATTAAGATGACAGATTCATCGGAGACATTGGGTCGTCGGTACATCCGGGATATCATCAGACTACATGGTATTCCCCTGACTATTGTGTCCGACAGAGATGGCCGATTCACCGGCAGAGTATGGCAGGGCATGCAGTCGGCTATAGGGACCGACATATTGACTAGCACAGCATTTCATCCACAGACTGATGGGCAGTCAGAGAGGACAATACAGACACTGGAGAATATGTTGAGAGCATGCATGCTAGATTTCAAGGGTGGATGGGAGGATCATTTGCCACTGGTGAAGTTCTCTTCCAATAACAGTTACCAGGCAAGCCTCTAGATGGCTCCATTTGAGGCCTTGTATGGTAGGCCGTTTGATCGCCAGTGTGCTGGACAGAGGCCGGTGAGCCTGCGCTGATTGGACCGGAGTTGGTTACGGAGACTACAGCGCAGATCAAGTTGATACTGCAACACCTACTCACCGCGCAGAGCCGTCAGAAGAGTTACGCCGACAAGAGGAGAAGGTTCCTCGAGTTTGAGGTGGGAGACTTAGTGTTTTTGAAAGTCTCACCACGGAAGGGACATATGAGATTCGGGAAGAAGGGGAAACTATCGCCTAGATTTGTGGGCCCGTTTCCAATCCTGAAAAGGGTGGGGGAGGTAGCCTATCAGTTAGCACTTCCTCCACAGTTATCATCTTTGCATGATGTGTTTCATGTGTCCATGTTGAGAAAGTACATCCCCGATCCTTCACATGTATTGAACGTGCAAGACGTCGATGTGCAAAGCGACGTGACGTATGTGGAGAAGTCGATCAGAGTGAACGGGAGAGAACAAAGAGTGCTGTGGAACCGCGCTATTCAGTTGGTCAAGGTGGTATGGGAACGGCATGGCAATGAGGAAGCCACTTGGGAACTTGAATCAAAGATGAGAGCCGCTCACCCAGAGCTCTTTGTATGAGTTGTTTTGAACCTCTACTTCGCTCAAATTTTCGGGACGAAAATTTCAAAAGAGGATTGTATTTTAATGGCCCGGAATTTGTAAATCAATATATATGTGGCTATTATTTATTTTAATGGTGGAAATTGGAAATTTGATGGAATAAATGGTGAATGGATCAAAATAAAGGCCCAAGTATGGCCCAATACCATGGATTGGATTTAAAATCATTTAAATGGTCAATTGGGCCAAGGATGGTCAAATTGGGCCCAATACCCATTTGGAACCCAATGGATCAAGATGATGTAAGCTCTAAAGTAAATGGGTAGGAGGTGAGTGTGATTGGGCCATGGGCCCAATGTTGATCCAAGTAGTTGAAATGGATTTAATTAAATCACCTAAGTTGGAATTTATTTAAAACCTAGGTGACATGGCCAAATGGGACCCACCTCCACCTCACCAAGTGAGGTGGCGTGTGGACCAAGGATTCGTGGGGCCGGCCACCATGGTTGAATTGGTCAACCATGGGTGGATGTATGAAGGCAATTTAAGCAAATGGAATTAAGTTAAATGGGAATTAATTAACCTAATTGTCTAATTAATTAAATGTTTAAATTATCCAAAAAGGGTGGTCAAATGGTCAAGTGGAGGACCCAAAAGCCATCTTATCTTCAAACACCAAAAACGTTGGCTAAGGGTGGTGGTTTATCCCAACCACCACCATAAAGCATAAAGCATAATGCATGGAAAAAATCCCATGTTGGTGGTTGGAAGCCTTAATGGTGGAGTAAAATTTAAGAAACCAAAAGGTGTTGTTTTTTTATCTTATCTTTCAAATCCCATTCTTATCTCATTCTCTTCCTCTCTTGCTCTCCACCACCGTCCCACACCAAGGAAGAAAGAAGAAGAAAAATTTGGAAGAAGAAGAAAAGAAAAGAGAGGAAAAGTTCAAGCAATTAGCCACCACTCCAATATTAAAGCTTGGTATCTTCTTTCTCACCATCCTCTCCCTCTTTCAAATCTAACCCTACCTTGGCCGTATCCAAGCTTGGAGGTTTTTCATCTTGATCAAGCATTCAAGCCGACCAACAAAGGAGAAGAAGAAGAAAGGAGGCCAAGGAGTCCGAAGGGAGCAAAGAAAGTCGGAGGAACTGACGGATTGTAAGTATTTCTAAATAAGTGATTGGATTTTTTTTAGGGTTTAAGATTTGGGGTCCATTCTTGTTGGATTTGATGGTGGCCAAATTATCATAGGCATTGGATCTCAAATCCATCCAATGGAAGGATGAAAAATGGACAAAACCCTAATGAGTAAATTAGGGTTAAGAAAAATGAATGGAGGTATAAAGGACATTATGTGTTAATTAAGCATGGATGTATGTATTTTATTGGGAGGAATCATGGGCCATAGGGTTCGGCCATGTAGTATGGTCGAACCCCATGGTAGAGGATTGATTAATTTATTAGGGTTTATAAGAATGGAAGCATGGAGAATGATTTAGGGTTTTAAGTTGTTAATAATTAAATGTGGGTAATTTTAAAAGGGGTTTTTATGAGAAAAATCATGGGAAACATTGATGATTCTTAATAGCTCAAAAGGCATAGATGAATGATTGAACCATGAACCATGGGTTTGGCCATGGTGTATGGCCGAACCCTATGGTGATGAAATGATGGATTTAATGGGTATGAATGTGGAATGATGATGGATGTAAAATAATGGAAAAAAATAAATGGGGAATGTTGGTGGTGTTGATGGACCAAAATGAACCTAATGTTGATAGTTGTAATGGGAATGTGGCTAAGTTAATGGACTTAAATGTGATTAAGGATGATGGTTTAAATGTGTAAATTAAACCCCTTCATGGAAGGCCTTATGATGGATTCAAATGTGTAACGAAGGTCCAAGAAAATGGGAAAAAGACATCATGGGTTCGGCCATGGTGTATGGCCGAACCCATAACCCATTGGTAGGTCATGCTATGGGCTAAAAATTGGAATTATGTATGTGGTTAGATGAATGGAAAATTAGGCTAATTAAGGACTGATTTTAATGTACATATCATGGTTGATGAGTCGTTAAAGGATCCAAGTCTATGGATCAATTATGGGCCTAAGAATGGAGAAATGAAGTGAGAACTTAACCATGGAGGAAGAGTGGCAAAACTGTAAATAATGGCCAAATTCAAGAACTCCATGGGAAATGATCATGGACTTAAATGCAATTACGGTAACCTTAAGTATGTGATTAATAAAGCCTAGGGTGGCTGATTTTTAGACTCATGTAATTAAAATAATTGGTGAACTTAAATGGTTAAAAACATGGGTTGATTATTCATATGTAATAAGGTATCGGACATCGCAAGCGGTGCACGATCGGCGACTGGATTATCGGACGGAAAACGAAAAAGGACATTAGTAGGTATTCGGTAGGATTCCTACCTTTTTGTAAGCCATGGATTATGTGATGGTTCCTTTAATTTATTTTGATAATTATATGATTTGTCTTATGATGGGTTTTAAGGCTATGAAATTTATGTTAATGCTATGAATTATATTTTAGGGTTATGCATTATGTGTTAAGGCTATGTATGATAAATTAAGGTTATGAGTTATATATATTACATAGCATAATGCGCCTACATCTCATGCATGGCATGGGCGGGAAAATAATGAAACCGGAGTCCATGCTCCATCAGGGCAACCGAAAAGCAAACATGGGGATAGCCTGATGCGCTATAACCGGAGTCCATGCTCCGTCGGGGCGACCGAAAAACAGACATGGGGATATTTTGATATGTTGAGATATAACCGGAGTCCATGCTCCGTCGAGGGGACCGAGAAGCAAACATGGGGATATCATGATGGTATGGATGATGGGTGGGATTCATAACACAGACACCCATGGCATGGCATTCATTTTATGGTTTTTCGTTATATTATTATCTGTATGCTTGTTATCACTAATCCATGTGTTAGCCCTACTAGGAGTCCTACTGGACGCGTTGCCTAACGCCCTACTTCTACCCTAGCTGATGACGCGGGAGATGGCGGAACCGAAGGACGCGACGGGAGCCAAGCGTAGGAGCTTGGGGAAGCGGGCTACTTAGTTTATTTAAATTTATTTTGGAATATGTAATTGAGTAGCTTAGCTCGTCGAATTGTAATATTTTACATTACTTGCTATATTTTGGATTTTATTTTGGACGTTGTAATTTTGAGTTATCTTAGTAATCAAATGAATGTTCTTCCCTGCTGTCTAAAATTTGTAGGTTAGTCTCTATTATCGTTCCGCATTTAATTTAATATACCTCGAGCTTACTTCTACGTGTGAATCATTCTCCGTGGACTTCGTTCCACGCACACGTAGGGTTGGCCAGTTAAGGGCCGGGCTTTAGAAGCTCGGACTTAACTCGCGTCGTGACGTCCGCGCCCTTTGTCACTCTTCATTTTCAGAAAAGAAAAATAGACTCTGATTTTGGTGAAAAGGGGCGGGCGTTACATTCACACCCATGCAATATATGCTTATTTAGTAATCCCCTTATGCGCATATTCATAGATTGCATAACCAATATTCGGCCATGCACAATTATCTCCTCATTATTTATATAATATTGTAATACTAATTTAAATTCAACCCCATTTAATTTTATTAAAACTATTTCCACAATCCGTTGGGTCTTAATTGGGCAATAACCCAACTCTTTACCCATCTAAGATCCATATTTAATAATTCACAAATTAAATGGGTAATTTTCATATATATTAATAAATTGAAAATCTGGGGTGTTACAGATTTGATACCTAGTGTTATAAAATTTTCAATTTGGTGAAAATTAGTTGGAAAAAACCAGAAAATAAAATTAATTGACCTAAATTCTCCATTTCGAGTGGGCCAGTTTGTCTAAAGAAGACACTTCCAAATTGGCTACCTACTTAATAGGAGAGAAATGACTATTTTGCCCGACCTTGAGCGAATTTGAGAAAAAAAATAAGGGAGAGTTTTGACCCTGGAATTTTACCACACTCCATAAATAATCACTTTGAGAGAACTCCAGTGCCCATTCGAATTTCACAAGTACTTTACAAGGCTTGGGCGAATTCTCTCTCAGGGTTTCTCCCCTCTTCCTAGGTATGGATTTCTCTTCTCTTCTCTTTTAGTTTTCGATTTTCCCTTTTCTTCTCTCCATGTTATTTCAATTTTTACTTTGAAAAGAGAAGATTATGCTCAAATTCCACTTGGTTGTGCCTTGATGCCATCTTCTAGTGCCATGTTGCCTGTGTCAACCATGGATACTCTATGTTTGGACCCAAAAGACCACTTTTTCCTCAATGGATACTCAATTTTGAGATCCTGATCTGTCCGAATCGTAAAAAGTGTATTTCAGACTCTTGGACAAAAATTTTGAGAACCCTTTTACCTGTGTTTTTAGTAGGGTGTTGGAGACCTATGATTTCATACTCAAATATTTTTCTTTTTGCTTATTGTCACGAGAAAAATCATGCACTATTAGATGTATCGACTGTGTTGATATATGGGACCAGAAAAGGGACTGGAAAAGATGAATTGAAACAGACAGAGTCCAGTCGACATATCAAGATGATCGATGTGTCGACTATGTCCGTAGGCGATGTATCGACAGTGTCGATATGTCAACCTAAAACAAAGATAATTTCACAAGATTAGTGTATTGGTTATTTAAAATTAAATATAAAATCCTTTAGAATTGGGAAATCATACAGTGAACCTTTAGGTCTGGATTAGATCTACACAGGTTAAACAAAGGATTTTATGTGATAGTGACATATAAACTGCAATTTGAACATGTACATGTACAAAAAGGAGTCAATGGAGATTCCGACGTAGTTCGAGCAAAAGCGTGAATCTTATTTGGTTGATCAATGTTGATCAGGTAGAAGTTCATACTTTATTGAAACACAATGTGATGAATAATTTTATGATAAGTTATGTCTTTTAAAAGCATAAATATGGATTTATGGAATTATGATTTTATTATGTACATAGAAATGATTTTGATGAGAAATTATTGGATTTATGATTTTGTCATCATGTTTGCACACAATACCTCATGCATGGTTGCATGGGAGGGTTAATGGTAATGAGCGAAGAAGGAAATGTCCGGACCTCGCTTGGACTCAAGTAAAATGATTATAAAAATGCTAAACTTTGGCCCCACCCCTTGATATGAATTTTATGGCATAATTGGGCCAAAGAGCTCCTGGGTAGGTCCAAACCATGAGCAGAGGGAGGAGACCACGCTCTACTGATAGTCTCAGTTAATTTGTGGATGGGTAACATCACCCTGGTGGTTGCCGCCTCAAATGCTATGGACATAAGTGGCCAATTATTGAGAATCATTGATTGAAGTAATTTGTTATGATCTAATGTATGGAAATGGGTGGGCATATCATTGATGCATGACACCCACGGCATATCATTTTTATGATTTCTGATTTATAAGACTTTGGTGCATCTTCTATATTGAATTTGAGAAGCATGTGTTAACCACATTTTGAGATTTTCCTCATTATTCTCTTTAGTATATGATATTATGAGATTTCACACTTTGTGCATTTTGTGATCGGAATTTCCTACTGGGCAAGTTGACTAAGCCCGTACATTTTACCCTTAGATGTTAACACAGATCAGGGTAAAGGAGATGAAGTTGGACATAGCAGTAACCATGCTTGACAAAGAGATGGATCTGGAGATGCTTAGAGAATACCATAGTTCTTATTTTTGATATTTTGATAGAACTATGTAATTTCATAGGATGCAATGATGTAATAATTTAGATTACTCTTATTTTAGATATGGTTTGATGTTTGATTTATATGGTTAAGTTATTTCCATCTTTGCTATTGAAATGTTTGGTATTATAATTTCGCAAATATTATTTCCGCACATGTTATTTCACGTGTTATGCTGGCACATGCATAAACGTTTAGTGGGTTGACCCACGTGTGTGCTAGAATTGGCCAATCAAGGGTTGGGTCTTCGGACTTGAACTCGCCTCGCGTCATAATGTATCCGTCCCTTTTCCATTTTGAAATAAAAAAAATACTCTGATTCTTTTCATGGAATAAGGGCGGGACGTTACACTTCTCGCTGGACTTGTTTATGCTCACCCTCACAAATTTAAAGAGTCGTCGTGGAGGCGAGGTCCAAGGGACCCCCAGGGCTAGTTTAGGAGCTATTATAATGGAAGACCCAAGTTTATGTTTTTGTGTTTTGTTCATACCATGGAATGTTAATTATGTAGTGGAATGTATTTATGTAACACCCCGATTTTTCAAAGATATCAATATTTACGAAAATGCCATTGGAATGGTGAATTAAAAAGATGTGATCGTAGATAAGAAAATGGTGGGGCCCATTGTTCAAATTAAGACCCAAGGTACATATTATAAGGATCAAATTAAATTAAATGGGTAATAAACATCTAATTGGGTCAAGATGGTTATTTGGGTCAAAGGATCCAATTGGGACCCAATGGGTCAAGGTAGACTTATTTGACCATTGGGTGAGCTCAATTTTAATTGGGTTAGGTTGAATTGATTGGGAATTAAATGAAGGATAAATGGGTAGGCTTGATGCAATTCAAATGGGTAAACCACCCATAAATGGGTCATGGCATCAAATTGGATCAATGAGCTAAATTGAGACCCAATGGGAGTTGACCATGGTTGACCGTATGGACCACCAAGTGAACTCAAAAGGTGAGTCAAATCATGTTGAGTTGGGGCTGAAGTGAGCTGGATTTGAATCAAACAATGGAGTTGACTCAAGTGCATTAAATGAGTGGTATTAAATGGGGTGAGTTGAGCTAATGAGTTGGGTGAGTTAAATTGGAAACCAAAGGGACTTTATAATTCAAGTGAGTCAAATGGGGAGGTGAGAAGTTGCCTTGATCTCAAACACCACAAAGACAAGTCCCACACATTGGTGGCTTGGGAGTAATGTTTCATGCATGAAACCCCCACATGGGGTGTTAATGGGAATCAAGGGGAGATGGACGGTCACAAGAGACACCATCAAAGGGTGCAGCCAATTGGACAAGGGAGGTGAAGAGGCTTGGTTGTTTCATCACAAAGATGAAACCCCCAAGTAAACCATAATGGAGGAGATGAAAAGCCATGGGGGTTACCAAGGGGTGTCACCAAAGGACACCACCTTTGGGTAACTCTCATTAACCAAGGAGTTAGAGTTTACATCACTCTTTCCCTCTCCTTTCCTTGGCCGTTCCCTACCTCTCAAGACCAAGAATATTGGCTGGTTGTCTCTCACACAATTCAGCCCTTGGCCGATCCCTCCATCAAGACAAAAGGACTTGGAGAAAAGGAGTTGCATCTCTAGGTTTATCACTTTCACCCAAGGCTAAGTTTCTCTCTCATTTTCTCTTTCAAAATCTACCTTCTTAGCCGAACAAGTCCTTGGTGTTTTCACCATTGATCAAAGCACACAATCAGCTAAGGACTAAGGGAGCAAGAAGGAAGGAAGCAAAGATCAAAAGCAAGAAGGAGCTAAGGAAAATTGGAAGAGTGTGGATTGGTAAGTACTTCATTAGGTTTTGTTAATTATCATGATCAAGGATCAAAGACCAAACCCTAAGTTATAAGTGTAAGAACCTTCAAAGATAAAAAATGGTGGATGAGGTTCGGCCATGGGTATGGCCGAACCCCATCAAAGAAGGTGATCATGCTAATCTAATTATATGAAGAAAAGTAAATAACCATGAAGGGTTTTTCCGATATTGTAAAGGGTTTTAAATCATTGATTTGAATGTCATGATTTGGCCATCATATGGCTGAATTTATCAAAGGGTTAGACCATGGAAGATGGTGTGTAAAAGGGTTGGAAATGGATCATAAGGTTCGGCCACTTTGGATGGCCGAACCCCATTAAATAATTTGGTTACGTTAATGGTTTTTGAAAGTTAAAAACCATGCAATATGATGGACATTTTTAGATGTTGTAAATAGACATAAGATGTATGTTAAAGGGTTCAAATCATGGGTCATAGGGTTCGGCCACTCTGGATGGCCGAACCCCATGAAAGGATTTGATGTAACACCCCAATTTCTCAATGAAATGGATAATTACGAAAATGCCCTTGGTTTGTTAAATTAAATGTTTGTGATGTTAAATAAGGAAATGGTGGGGCCCATTGCTCAAACTAAGATCCTAAGAGCATATTATAAGGGTTAGATTGAAGGGAACGGATAATGTACAACAATTGGGTCGAAAATGGTTAAATGGGTCAAAGGGCCCAATTGGACCCAGTGGGTCATAGGGGATTATTTGACCATTGTACTCAAATTAAATGGGGTTAAGCTGAATTAATTGGAAATCAAGTGGAACAAAAATGGGTAGGCTTGATGCACATGTGAAAACCACTTAAAATGGCTAAATCACCCATAATTGGGTCATGGCGTCAAAACAGGTCAAGGGGCTAATTGGGGACCCAATGGGTCGGGTTGACCACGGATTACCGTGTGGGTCCTCAATTGAGCTCAAGTGTGAGTTAGTACAGCTCGAGTTGGATTGATTTGGAGTGAGTTTTAATTAAGAATGAGTTGACTCAAGTGCATTACATGAGTGCCATTTAAATGTGGTGAGTTGGACTTGTGAGTTGGGTGAGTCAAAAATGGAAATCAAAGGGGCTGTAAAAATGAGTGAGTTGAAGGGAAGATGGAGAGTGCCTTGGTCTCAAACAAACCAAAACAAGTCCCACACGTTGGGGACTTGTAATGGCGATACCCATGCATATGTTAAATGGGTTGTATGGAAATGAGGTAAGATTTAATGGAGAACTGAATGGGTGCAATGGCTGATGCCAAGAGTGGTGACCGTTGGTACCAAAGGGTGCCTTGGATGGCACCCAGTGACCCATCGATTTTGTCAAGAAGTTATAAGGGAAATGATGGATTTTGTGGCTGAATTACAAAAGAGATAGACCACCTCATTTGGCCGATTTTCACATAGAAAATCTTAAGAATCCCCATCTCTCTCTCCCTCTCTCCAAACTCTTTCTCTTGGCTGAACCAACAGTGGTGTTTGCACCAATTGATCAAGCATAAACCAGCAAAGGAAGGGAGGTTAAGAAAGATAGGAAGTAAAGAGCAAAGTCAAGAAGAAAAGCTTGGAATTTGGTAAGTATTTCCATGGATTTTTGTTTAAAAAGATGGGACAAATGGAACATGTTTTGGGCCATGGGTATGGCCGAATGCATCAAGGTTTAAACCTTGGGTAATGGTGGTTTAAATATTATAAAAGGGATCATTGGGTTCGGCCACCTTGGAGGGCCGAACCCCATGGAAATAATTGGTTGGTTTTGATGGTTTTTGTAACTTGAAACCATGCAAGTGTGGGACTGTTTTAGATGTTTTTATTAGACTTAAAATGCATGTTTTAAAAAGGTTTAAAACATGGATTTGGATGTCATGAATGGCTGAATGTATCATTGGTCTAAACCTTGGGTATAAAATGATGAAAAGGATCATTGGAGATGGCCGAACCCCATGAAATGATGTTGGAATTTTGATGGTTTTTGTAAGTTAAAACCATGCAAATGATGTACTGTTTTGGAAGATTAAATTAGACATAAGATGAATGTCTAAGAGGTTCAAACCAAAGGCCATAGAGTTCGGCCAATGAGCATGGCCGAACCCCATGAAATGGTGTGATAATTTTATGGTTATTGATAATGGTTTTGAGAGATAAAAACCATACATTACCATGGGGTTTTCTTTTTATGTGATTTAAATGAAGATACATTTACTGTTTTTGGTCGGCCAATATATGGCTGAACCATGTTAATGTTGTGGTTAAGTTGCTGATTTAAATCAGGGTTAGATGATGGACTAATTGAATCAAGAGGACCATTGGGTTCGGCCATGTGTATGGCCGAACCCCATGGACTGTTTTTGGATGGTATGATTGGATTAAATCCTATTGGAAACTATGATTTGTTTATGCTTTTGATTTAAGAATTACCTAGGCTTAGTTATGGATTTAATATTAAGTTGATCAACCATGATATGAGATGGAAGTGGGGACAAAAATCAGATTGGTGAGGTTCGGCCATGTAGTATGGCCGAACCCCACTAAGGGTCATTGGTGGCCTTAAGGTGTAGCTAATTATGTGATTAAAGATGTGTGAAAGAATGATTTAAAGGATCAAATAAAGATGTGAGGCTCGGCCATGTGTATGGCCGAACCCCACCAAGGTGGTTTAGTTATGGTTATTGATGTTTAAGGAAAAGGTTAGTTTCAATGGCATAATGGTAATTATGGATGAAATGATCAAAGATGGAATGATCATAGGAGTGGATGTATGGACCCAAACCAAAGTGGTATGGTTCGGCCATGCTGTATGGCCAAACCCTACCAAGGTATTTTTGTGGTATATGATGTTTAATAAGGATTAAATGAAAGAGAGACCAAATGGTAAATAGGTGAGGTTCGGCCATGGGGTATGGCCGAACCCCACATAGTGCATTTTTGAGACTTAGACCAAGTTGGAATTACATGGATGAATGTTTGATTTGCTGCTATGTAAATAAGGTATCGAGATTTGCTTGAACGGCAGGCTAGTCGTGAACGGGTGACGCTAAAGAAAGAACGAACACTGAAGTGAATCTTCAGTAGGTTTTCCTACCTACTTGTAACCACTATTATGATTGGTTTTATCATGATTTAAAAAAGATATGTTCTTATCATTATTATGTTGCAATTGGTTTTTGAATGATGAAATTTACATTTACATATGATATATAATGCATTGGCATCTCATGCATGGCATGGGGTGATGACTATGGGGAAACTGGAACCCTATCCATAGGAAATGAGGACTACTATGGATTACACTGTGAAATAATTTGACATAAGAATCTTAACCAGGGGAAATGTGGATTACTCTGGCTTACCATGACATTGGACTTCTAATCAGAGGAAATGTGGATTACTCTGGATTACCTTGACGTGAGAAACCCGTCAAGTGATAGCTATGTATACATGTAACGGGTGGGACTCATTACATATGCACTTTCATACATAGCATTGTTTTCAGATGTTTTATTGATGATCATGTACTATGACATATATGCATGTTTTATAAGCTAACCATGTGGTAGCCCTGATCGGGAACCTACTGGGCTCATTGATCTAACGCCCTAATTCTATCCTCAGAGGATAATGCAGGAAATGGAAAAGGGAAAGAAAAGGTTGTGGACCTGGGGGGGAGCCAAGCTTAAGCGCTTGATTGATGATTGGGATGTTTTTATTATTATCTTTTGAGTTAAATTTTATGGACATGTAATAAGTTGATACTTTTGCTATGGTTTGTTTATGATATTAACAATGGATGGTTAGTTTAAGTTATTTATTAATTGAGACTTGTACTTGTTATCTATTCAATCTAATTCCGCAGTTAATCTAGTTTATTCCGCAAGACATTGTTTAGTTCCATGTGTGGTTTGTTATCGTGGGTTTAGTCCATGCACACATGGGTGGCCAGTTAAGGGTCGGACTTGGGAAGTCCGAACTTAGCTCGCATCGTGACGCCACCCGCTCTCCTCCGATGTTATTATTATTTTTTTTAAAAAAAATTAGACTCTGATTTCTTGGAGAGGACGGGGCGTTACATTTGATAAGTATATGGTTATTTTGATGGTTTTGAGAGATAAAAACCATACAAGGTATGGAAGTGTTAAGGTGTTAAATATGGAGATAAGGTGTATGTCTTGGGTCGGCTATGGGATGGCTGAACCCTATTGTTTTTATGGCTAAGTTACAATGAATGAACTATGTATAAGTATTGGGAGATTTGCATCAAGAGAACCATAGGGTTCGGCCATGTGTATGGCCGAACCCCATGGGTCAGTTTAGGGGTGTTTAGAGTTAATAACATATTTGGAAGTCTGGACTTAGGGACTCTTAATAATGACCCTATGTGTTGGGTAAATGAATCAAAGGGTGGCTGATTTTAGACCCACAAGATTAAAAAGATCAAATTTAAGTGGGTGAGGTTCGGCCATGGGGTATGGCCGAATCCCACAAGATGGTTTATGGGATCTAGACTTAATGAGAAATCAAAAGGTTATGTTATTAACTTGTTGTTATATAAACAAGGTATCAGGACTCCTTGAATAGAGCACGAGTCGTGGACGGGTGCCGGTTAATAAGAACGGACACTTAAGTGAACTTTTTGTAGGTTTCCTGCCTCTTTGTGACCACATATTATATTTGGTTTTATCTTGATTTTGATGAGTTATTTATGTTAAAGTATTATGTTTCAAATGGGATTTGAATGTTAAGATTTATTTACAAATGGCATGTACTCATTGACATCCCATGCATGGCATGGGGTGATGGTTATGGAAACCGGAGCCCACACTCCGTCGGAATGTCCGTGATGCAACTGTGGGGCCTCCTTAGGTGATGAGAGTCCCACCAGGAGGAATACTTTGATGATGAGAGTCCCATCAAGAGTAAACAAAAGAACACTGTGGAATACCTTGACGATGAGAGTCCCGTCAAGTGATGGCTATGTATATTTGTGATGGGTGGAACTCATTACATGTGCATACATGCATAGCATTGTTTTGTAAGTATTTGATGATCATGTATTATATGTTATATGCATGTTTTTATACTAACCATATGATAACCCTAATCGGAAGACCTACTGAGCGCGTTGATCTAACGCCCTATTTCTATCCTTAGTGGATGACGCAGGAAAGGGAAAGGCAAAGGCTGAGGATCACGAGGAAAGCTAAGCATAGATGCTTGGGTGTTGGAATGGTGTTTATTTATTGACATTTTGAATACATTATTATGGACATGTAATAATGTAGATAACTGCTATGGTTTGAATTAAGTCTGAATGAATGTCTAGTTAAAGTAATCAGGACTTGTACTTGCTATCTAAGATTGGAGTAATCTCAGGATTGATTATATTTCCGCAATCAGTTTGTATATTCCTCAAGTTTTATTTAGTTCCATGTGTGGACCGATATTTATTGTCTTAGTCCATGCACATATGGGTGGCCAGTTAAGGGTCAGACTTGGGTAGTCCGGACTTAGCTCGCGTCGTGACGCTCCCCGCTCTCTTCCACTTGTTTATTTATAAAAAAAAAAAAAAAAGACTTTGATTTTTGGAAGGGTGGAAAAGGGCGGGACGTTACAATTTAGGGTTTGTGTATTAAAAAATTGTATTCACAATGTTCTAATGTTTGAGATGTGCCCCATGGGCTATAATTAAGGTGAAATGTGCACCCGAACTGCGATAATTATAGAGATATTAATAGTTGGAGTGGGTAGTTATAGAATAGAAATTGTAGGGTATGATTTTATAGAATGATTGAGCTAAATAATGGAACATGTTGATGAACCCAGATTGAAAATCTAGCTGGGGAAAGGTCCCCATAGTCCATTTATAGGGGAGACTTTGTCGAATTTTTTATATAATTCCCAAACCCCGAGAAGACTTCAGATTGTGAGAAATTATTTAGTGTGCATGGTTCCCACGTGTGAGTGGGTTTGATATGTGAGGTGGTAGAATTGGATTCAAGAAAATAAAAATAAAAATATTTGGTCACGTGTTCCGAAGGTCGAGGCGTGACAGTTATAATTAGGCATATATCATAAAAAGTAGCTAAAATAATAAACCACAAAAACTACCTAATCATTGAAGTGTTAAGTTGTTAAAAGTGCTTACTTGATGATATGTTGAAATACAGAACTGCTACATGTTGAACTCCTAAGTTACTAAAGTCCTCAAAGAGATTTTTCAACTGCTAAACTACTGAGTTGATGAATGAGGTTGCCAAACTACTGAAAATAAATTGCTGAAATTGAAATATAAAACTATATTTTTCTCTTAAAGTTAAAGCTATGTTTGGATGAGAACTTAAGTCCTTACTTCCTGTAAGGTAAGAGAAGTCGAGAGAACTTCTAACGTGAGGTTCTTGTGGAGATTGATAATTTGAATGGTTTAGGGCAAGGAACATAGTAAAGATATATAAGTTGTGTGTTTGGTCTTTTTTTATCTTCTAGAGTAATCAGGATTTTTTTTAAAAAAAAATATCTGGTGAGATTGAAAAGTGTTTTCAAAGTCGATACATGTACTAACTTTCAATTTAAAATTCAAATCTTAGCCACTTGATTTTAACCAGTCAAAATTATGACACTTCTTAGAAAAACAACAAGAACACATGATTAGTTTGACTACTAAAATTAAGTAGTTGAGATTTTTTTTGGCTTAAATTTCATCCATATATAGATCTTTAAATCAACATACCAATGATTAGATATTTTAGTATACTTATAAAAAAAACATAACTCTAATAGGGTTGCATTAAAAAACCTTCTTCTCCTCTTCTAAAATAAGATAGTGTTCTCTATCTTGTGTGAAAGAACTTTATTTTCTTATGTAATAGTAAAGGTTTGATAATCTTATAAGGCCCACTTTTTTCCAAAAAAGGAAAAAAGTAAATAAAAAGGCTCTTACTTCTCTCACATCAAAACATAGTCTAAGGAACTGTTTGCTAATTTCTTTGAGAAAAATAATTTTACCAAAAAGTTTATCTTTGTGTACAATCCATGTTATCCAAAACATGATATAAACATCATGTCCAGTCATGAAAATCTAGTATTTATATTTTTACTTCAAAAATCTTATTTTCATAAAAACATGAATGAGAATCTCTTTTGTCAAGTAGGTAAAATTTTGTAATAGCCCGGATTTTTAAATCAATACATATGTTGGCTATTATTTATGTTAATGATGGAAATTGAGAATTTTAATGGAATAGATGTTAAATGGGTCAAAATTTGGGCAATGGCCCAAGTATGGTCCAATGGACCATGGATTGGAATAAGTTCACTTAATTGGGTCAATGATGATTAATTGGGCCAAGGATGGTCAATTGGGTCAAATACCCATTTGGGACCCAATGGGTCAACATGGTTTGAACATTAGCGTAAATGGGTAGGAGGTGAATTTAATTGGGCCATGGGCCCAATGGTGATCCAATTAGTTGAAATGGATTGAATTGGTTTAAATCACCTAAGTTAGTTATGAATAAATCAAGATGGCATAACCAAGTGGGGCCCACCTCCACCTCATCAAGTGAGGTGGCGGGTGGACCAAGACATAGGTGGGGCCGACCATCATGGTTGACTTGGTCAACCATGGATAAGTCAAAGGGAATTAAGGAGGATCAAAGTAAATTAAGTTGAATTAATTAATCACCTAAATTAATCTTGATTAGACCAAGGTAGCATGATCAAGTGGGACCCACCTCCACCTCATCAAGTGAGGTGGCCGGTAGGCTAAGGAATTGGTGGGGCCGGCCACCATGGTTGACTTGGTCAACCATGGGTGGATTCATGGAGGAAAATTAAGGAAATTAAATGGAATTAAATGATGCAATTAAGGGACCTAAGTTAAGTATCAAATTAATCAAATGAGTTAATTAAATAATTAGGTGAGTCAAATGAGTCAAAAGGAGGAGTCAAAGGGGGTGAGTCAATGAGTGGTTTCATCTCATTGAAACCACCCAAACCACTTAGACAAACACAACCAAAATCGTTGGCATGGGTGGTGGTTTCATCCCAACAACCACCACCAAAGACATGTGAGCTCATACCCCTCTCCATGATGGGAAGACCAAACCACCCATCTTGGACCACCCAAAACCGTTGGCATGGTGGTGGTTTCATCCCAACCACCACCACTAAGGCATGTGAGCCCATACTCCCCCATGTTGGTTGGTGAATGGAATCATGGGGGAGTGTAACCCAAGCAACCAAGATGAGATGGGTTTTCATCTCATTTCTCCATCCCATTCTCATCTCCCTCTCTCCCTCCCTCCCTTGGCCGATACTTGCACAAGGAGAAAGAAGAAGAAAGACTTAGAAAAAAAGAGGGGACCTCAAGCATTGGCCGACCACCACTCCAAGACCCAAGACTTGAAAGATTTTCCCATTCTCCCCTCTTCTCCCTCTCTCAAACCTACTCCATCTTGGCCGAACCAAACCTTGGAGATCTCATCTTGATCAAGCACACATAGTGGCCGAACATCAAGGAGAAGAAGAAGGAGAAAGGCTAAGGAAACAAGGGGAGCAAAAAGAAGCCGGAGGAGCCGCGGAGTGGTGAGTAATCCTCAACAAGAGTTTACATTTTTTAGGGTTAAAAAGGAGATCATGGAGTCCATTTTCTTAGATTAAATGGTGGCCAACATGTCATGGGCCATGGATTTAAAATCCATCCAAGGAAAGGATAAGAAATAGACAATCCCTAATGGATAAGATAGGTTAAGAAAAATAAAGGAATATTAAGGACATTATGTATTTAAGGTTTATTTAAGCATGGAAATATAATATTTTTGAGGAATGATGGACCATAGGGTTCGGCCATGTAGTATGGCTGAACCCCATGGAAGATGATTAAGTAAATCTTAATGGGTTTAAAGAATGGAAGCCATGGAATGTGATTAATGATTTTTAAAGGCTTCAAAGGGTTAAATATTAGTGAAATTTTAAGGGATTAAGTGAGGGAATCCATAGAGAAAGGTTAATGATCATTTGTGGTCTTAAATGTTATAAATGAATGATGAACCATGAACCATGGGTTCGGCCATGGTGTATGGCCGAACCCTATGGTAATGTATTAGTGGTTTTAATGAGTATAAATTATGAAAATAATGGGGGAATATTGGTAGCTTTGATGGACTCAAAAATGTACCCGATGATGATAAAAAATGATGATTTAAATGTATGATGGAATCCCCTCATAGAGGGACCTTGTGTGGGTCAAAAATGTTGTAAAAGACCCAAGAAAAAATAAGGGAAAGACATCATGGGTTCGGCCATGGTGTATGGCCGAACCCATGACCCATTTGTGAGCCATTTGATGGGCTAAGTTTGGAGCTATGTATGTGCTTAAATTAATGGGGATTAGGTTAAGTAAAGGGCTGTTTTTAATGATTTTATGTCATGGTTGATGGATCATTAATGGATCCAAGTTTATGGATCAGTTATGGGCCTAAGGATGGAAAAATAAAATGAGAGTTTAACCATGGAAGAAGAGTGGCAAAAATGTAAATATGGGCCAAAATGAAGAACCATGGGTTCGGCCATGGTGTATGGCCGAACCCCATGGAGGTTGGTCATGGACTTAGGTGCTTTAAATGATGACCTTATGTGTGATTTATGAAACATAGGGTTGCTGATTTTGGACCCACAAGATTAAGATGATCAATGGATTAAGATGGGACTCACAAACCTAATTAGTAGGGTTCGACCATGGGGTATGGCCGAACCCCACTAAGGCATGTGTTAGGGACTTAGGCATGGTTAAAACATCGGCTGATTTATCGATGTATAATAAGGTATCGGGGCATTGCAAGCGGTGCGCGATTGGTGATCGAATTCGTGAACGGAAACGCAAAGGAACATAAGTCGGTATTTGGTAGGATTCCAACCTCATTGTAAACCATGGATTATGTGTTATATGGATGTGTTTTCTTGATTTATTTTGATAATCATATGACATGTTTAAGATGGATTTTTAATGCTATGATTTATATGACATATTGCATTTACATCTCATGCATGGCATGGGAGGGACGAAATGGAACCGGAGTCCATGCTCCGTCGGGGCGACCGATAAACATACATGGGGATACTTTGTATTTATTTTACCTTGATGAGGCTTTGCCATCAAGGGGGATGCTTGTGATTATAATACCTTGGTGAGGGTTTTCCATCAAGGGGGACATTATGTATGATTGGAAAAGGACATTGTACAATGATGATGTGCATGATGGGTGAGACTCATGACATAAGACACCCATGGCATGGCATGTATTCATGGTTTTTGTTATATTATTACCTATGTGCTTTGTTATCACTAATCCATGTGTTGGCCCTACTCGGAGTACCTACTGGGCGCGTTGTCTAACGCCCTACTTCCACCTTAGATGACGACGCATGAAATGGAGGAAATGAAGGACGTGATGGGAGCCAAGCATAGGAGATTGGAGGAGCAAGCTAGTTAATTTATTTAAGTTCATTTTGGAAATGTAATTTGAGTAACTTAGCTCGTCGGACTGTAATAACTTAGACTATTGTTATGGTTTGGACTTTACTTTTGGACATTATAATTTTGAGGTATTATTATTAAGTTAGTGATGTAATTCCCTACTATCTAAAATTGGTAGGATAGACTCTATTATAACTCCGCTTTAAGTTACATTCTGCAATGCTTACTTCTACGTGTGAACCGTTCTTCGTGGACTTATTTCCACGCACACGCAGGGATGGCCAGTTAAGGGCCGGGCATTGGAAGCCCGGACTTAACTCGCGTCGTGACGTCCCGCGCCTTTTGTCATTCTTTATTTCAAAAAAAAAAATATACTCTGATTTTCGGTTAAGTAGCATAGTGAAAAGGGGCGGGCGTTCACAAATTTCTCTTTTTTCCTGTTAAATTTATCTTATGAAATGAAATTCCTCAGTAGAAAAAATGTAACACTCTGGATTTTCATTACGTAGAAATGTATTGGATTGGTCTATTTAAATAGTGAATGAATGGAATGTGAGAATTAAATAGCTGAAATGGACCTTAGATGGGTAAGGAATTTGGTCAATTACCCAATTAAGACCCAATGGATCATGGGTAAGCTCGATTTTAAATTAATTGGATAAAGTCTAATTAAATGGGTCAATCATCCAATTGGGACCCAATGAGTCATAGTGAACTTAATTTTAAGGTAATTGGGTAAGGTCAAGTAATTGGGTCAGCTGCCCAATTAAAACCGAACACATTAAATCCACCTCATCAAGTGACGTGGCATGTGGGTGATGTGGCTGTAACATCCAGGATTTTTTAATGCCTTAATATATTGGATTTTGTCTATTTAAATTATTAAATTAGCTGAATTTAAGATTTATGGATGAAATGGACCTTAGGTGGGTAAGCATTGGTTCAATAACCCAATTATGATCCAATGGATAAAGGATGGAATTCGATTTGGCAATAATTGGGTATGTGTGATTAATTAGGTCAACTACCCAATTGGGACCCAATGGGTCAAGGTGAATGGATTTTGAAAGCAAATGGGTAAAAGATTAATTTAATTGGGTCAAATACCCAATTGAGATCAAAGGCATGGGATCCACCTTAACAAGTGAAGTGTCATGTGTATGAGGTGGCATGTGAGTGAAATGGCCAACTGGGACCCAAATCCACCTCATCAAGTGCGGTGGCAAGTGGATGAAAGTAACATGCATGGTCGGCTAACCATGGTTGACTTGGTCAACCATGGGTGAGCTCAAAGGTTGAGTTAAATTATGTTGAGTTGATTTATAAGTTTACTGGAGTCAAGTGGGAAGTGAGTTAAGTGGAAAATGACTTCAAATGAATTAAATTAATTGAGTTGAGTTGAGATAAGTGAGTTGAGCCGAGTTGCATGGAAGTGGAGGAGACTTGAGTGAGTCAAGTGGAAGTTGGAGGGTTTCCATCTCATGACGAAAATCCAAGGGGCACACGGTTGGGGAGCTCAATGGAGTCTTGGTGTAGACCAAGGGACACCTTGGTTGGTCAATAGTTGTAACGCCCCACCCTTTTTCACTCGCTTTTTCCCGTAAATTAGGAGTCTATTTTTTTTTATAACAGAGTAGAGTGATAGAGCGCGGGACGTCACGACTCGAGCTAAGTCCGAACTTCCAAAGTCCGACCCTTAACTGGCCAACCCTATGTGTGCATGGATCAAGTCCATGAAAAATGGTTCACACATAGCAATAACAACTTGCGGAATAAAAATCATAACCTGCGGAATCATAACATCAAAATGTGGAATCATAATAGAACCAAGCTCTATTCCATTCAAATAGCAAAGTACGTCAAGTCCTTGTCCATAATTAAAACATCATAATTATCAAATAAATCATCCAACCATCTAAGTTATTACATTCCGAAATCCAAATACTGAAATACAAGTTCATGAGTAGCTTTATTCAAAACATGTAAAATAAGTCTTCCAAGCTCCTATGCCTGGTCCTTCTTACGTTCATCGTTCCCCTAAATACCTGCATCATCAACTAGGGTAGAAGTATGGCGTTAGAACAACGCGCCCAATAGGTATTCCAATTACGGCTCACACATGGTTAGTACAAAACATATATTATAACATAATATATAAAACCAGGTAAAATCCATGCCATGCAATGATGACCAATATGCAATGAGTCCCACCCATCACATGTACATAAATGTACCCACCACATAGGTCTTCCGGATGCCCCTGCGGAGTGTGGACCCTCCGGAATCTTCTTGATGGAAATTACATCAAGGTACCGCACATAGGTTTTTCGGACGCCCCGACGGAGTGCAACCCCTCCGGTTATAAATCCTCCACCCCATGCCATGCATGAGATGCCAATGAAACACATGTTATTTATAAGATAAACATAGCATTTAAAATCACCTTTGGAAACATAATCAATCCATGCTATTTTAAACAATTTAAACATAGCATTTGAAATTCAATAATAAAGCATATCCTTTGAAACATATTTTTATCAAACAGATAAAACAAAGTACATAAACCATGGTTTCAAAGAGGTGGAATCCTACCAAAGACCGTTCACAAGTCCTTGCGTTCCCATCCAAGATTCGATCACCGATCACGCACCTCTTGCGAGATCCCGTTACCTTATAATATAATAATAAATCAACACCAGTCCCACTTGATTAAAAGGTTCCAAGTCCATAAACAAAACTCCATGGGGTTCGGCCATACACCATGGCCGAACCCATGGCTTACCATTTTCACAACTATTTACGATGCCATTGTTCATAACCATAGACTTCTTTCGTTCTTAGATTTCAAATAATCCATTCATACTTCCAAAGCACATAGTCCCATAAATAATTCATGGGGTTCGACTATACACCATGACCGAACCCAATGTCCAATATTCTCACATATTTACAAAAATGCCATCCATGGCTTACATAACCAATAATCCGATCATTGCAACGTTAAAATCATAATTGATTAAACATAGACCATAATTTGATTCATGGGGTTCGGCCATACACATGATCGAACCCATGATGCCTAAGTTTCCATAAATAATATCCACCCTTCCATATTTGGAAGGTTTCCATAATCATCTTCCATGGTCTATAAATAGGTACATTCTTATTCCAATGTCCACTTCCAAGAATAGAAACTTTCCCCCTTTAAACTCTTCTTTCTATATTTAGAAGGTTTACAACTTTAGAAACTTACTTAATAAGCAACCTCCTTCCATAAATGGAAGGTTTCCAAATTAAGTAAACCCTTCCATAATTAGATTGTTTCCATATATAACCTACTCCTTTCCATAATTGGATAGTTTCTTAGATTAGAAACCTCCTTTCCAAAATTGGATAGTTTCTTAGATTAGAAACCTCATTTCCAAAATTGGAGTGCTTTCCAATTTAGCAACCCCTTTCCTTAATTAGAAGCTTTCTAATTTACCCATCCAAATCCATCTACCATTCCAAATCTACCCCATGGGGTTCGGCCATACACCATGGCCGAACCCTATGGTTCATGATCTTGGCCATTAGTTTAGATCCAATTAAACATTCAATAATAACATTAACCGATTACCATCCATAAAATCAATTAAAAACATAATATAATTGATGGGGTTCGGCCATACACCATGGCCGAACCTCACCCCTTTCATTTCCATTCTTTTTGATCCAATCAACTTAGCCATAATAAATTATGGTTCGGCCATGCCATGGCCGACCCACTTCCCTATCCATATCTCCCTTTTAAAATTATCAAACTCTCCCATGGGTTTTCATCATTCAAACCATCATGGAATCACCATGTCTTTCCATGATCTAAAATCTAAGAACATGAACCCAATGAAATAACTCAAATCTCTCCATGGTTTTCAATCTTCTAAAACCCATGAATTACACACTTTTTTCCATGGGGTTCGGCCATGCACTATGGCCGAACCCTATGGTTCTTTCTTTTCCATTTAAATTATTGAATCATCATCCAAACTTCTTCCATGGGGTTCAGCCAAACACCATGGCCGAACCCTATGGTTCTTTGGTTTTATAAATAAAACTATTGCATTAAGATACTAACCTCTTTTCAATTCCTTGCTCTTCTAATCTTTCTCCCTTCTTCTTAATTTTTCTCCAACAAAGAACACCTTCTTGTTGCTGCCTTTTCTTCTCTTGCTCTTTGCCGTGTGAGAGGATGAGAGATTGAGAGAGAGGAAAGTAGGATTCGGCTATGGTGTGTAAACCATGCCCCCTTGTCCTTCTTTCCTTTATATAACCTTCCCTTGGTCTTAGTTTAGAAATCCCTTAAGATAATCTCACCCCCTCCTTTGGCCGTGCGCCCATCCTTGCCTTAGATGGCAATGTCATGTGGCCTCCTTCCTTATTTAGCGGTTGCCGACCTCCCCTCCTTAATTTAAGAACCTTCCCTTAATCCTATCTCTATTTAAATTAGATAGTTTCCTTGAATACTAATCCATGCGCATAACCTATATATTTATTATTTAAAATTCGGCCATGCATAATCTTTTAATTAATTGCATCACTAAATTAAATCAAACCCATTTAATTTTCATTGGAACCAATCCCCCAATTCGTTGGGTCTTATTTGGGTCATAGCCCAATTCTTTATCCATTTAAGATCAAATCTAAAACTCACAATTAAAAATGGATAAATTTTATAAAAATTATAAATTGAAAATCCGAGGTGTTACAATAGTTAAGAAAAGATGGGGAGTTCCATCTCATGGGATGAAACCCAAGAGGCACAAATCAAGGCACACGTTGGGGAGAGAGGAGTTTTCCATCTCAAGAGGTGCCTTGGCCAAGCCAAGGGACACCTTGGAAAGACACAACCCTTATGAGGAAGTGGAAGGGTTTAGGTTGTTACAAAGATACACCACACTTCACACCACCCCTTTGGTCGACCCCTCCATTGAGAATTTTCCATCTCATTCTCTCTCTCTCTCTCTCTCTCCCCCACATTTGGTCTTAACACTTAGAGGACCAACAAAGCATCAAGGAAAGAGAAGAATTAAGGAAGAATTGGAAGGAGTTGGGGCTGATATCAAAGAAACATCACCAAGGGGCACTTCATACCCCTTGGCCGAATGCCCCATTGAAGGACAAGGAGGTTTTCATCTCTCTCTCCCAATTCGTCTCTAGATTTAGAGAAATCAGTGAAGAACCACGGAAGAGAAGGATTAAGGAGGAATTCAGAGCAAAAGAAAAAGAAACGAAGGAGACGGGAAAGAAGGTAAGGTTTTATGTCTCATGGTATTAAATTTAAGAAACTAAAGGAACCATGGTTTCGGCTATGGAATGGCCGAGACCATGGGGTCCATATTTGATTGAGGTATTTGGGCAGCCAACTGGTTATAAGGCCATGAACTTGAAATCCATTCCAAGAATGATTAAATGGTTGAAACAAACGAGGAAGGATATTCGAAAATTATGTTGTAATACTAAGATTGGGAGAATAATGGACAAAGTCGTAGTTCGGTTAGTGAGTAGAGTATACTCACTGATTTTAAAATATGGATGACATTATATATGTTTTAAATGATAAGAAATGAATTCCATAAGGAAGGGTCAAGTCAAATGTACAAACCAAAGAAGACTGTCCGCGGGACAAGTTTTATCATCTGCGGACGGGTTTTATCATCCGCATGATGAGTAGTGGAAGGAGACAGGGTGTTGTCCGCGGGACAAATTTTACCTGCGAAAGGGTTTTTATCATCCGTGGATAGGTTTTTATCATCCACAGGATGAGTGGCAGACGGAGACAGGGTGTTGTCTGCGGGATAGATTTTACCATCCGCGAATGGGTTTTTACCATCCGCGGACGGGTTTTTATCATCCGCAGGACGGGTGGTGGACGGGAACCCCATGAATGTTTTTATGAGTCCATGAATATTTAAAAGTTAATTGATTAACTATGGATTATCAGGTTAAGAAATAAAAAGAAAGGAATGATAGTTGACCCGCATTGTTTAGAATAAAACAAGGCATTAAAAAGAGGGTCAAGAACCAAGGAGTGAGCTTCGGCCATGTTGTTCGGCCGAACCCCATTGATGGGTCTTGGTGGACATGGACACATTTCAGCCACGTCGTATGGCCGAACCCCGTTGAGGGTCTTAACCTGTTTAAGGATTATGATGCGTAAATGCGACTGAAATGAAAAGTTGATTTTTAAATTGATATGTGTATGATTAAATTGATAAGGTAAAGAGGCGTGATTCGCTTTCACATGACGGTTAGCAATTGTTCGTGCGAAACAAGAAAAGGACAATAAATCGGACTTGGTAGGATTCCTACTTTATTGAAATACATGTGGATCTTATATGGTTTTGTATTTTTCCAACATGATGACTTACTTTGAATTATGAAATATATATGTGTATGAACTGTTTTGATGGCATATTGCAATTTGAAAAGGAATGACATCTTTGCACTCAGCATCTCATGCCTGACATGGGAGGGAACATATGAGAGGAGTCCACGCTCCATTCAGGGTATCCGATAAACAAATGTGGGAGGAATCCACATTGATTCCGATTGACATACGGGAAGAGATATATGATGTTTGACATGTAAGAGGAGTCCACGCTCCATTCAGTGGGACCAATAAGGCATACATGGGGAAGCATAACAGTGAATACTTTGATATGGTTGTTGGGTGGGAAACCATTGGCATATGGCACCCATGGCATGGCATTAAATTAACATGATTTTGTTTTGAGTATCATGCGCTGATTTTAGTACTACAAGTTGGTTACAGTTTTGATATTATGTATCTATCCTGATTTTATACTAATCTCATGTGTATGACCGTACTTGGAATTCTTACTGGGTGCGTTTACTAACGCCCTACTGCTACCTTTAGATAATGGTACAAGGAACAGAACGGGCGATGGACGTTAAAGAAGCCAAGCTTAGGAGCTTGGATAGTTTATGCTTACTTTATTTAAGTTTTATTTTGAACAATGTATTTTGAGATAATGGCATTTTGGGACTGTAATAACTTAATTATATCCTATGGTTTGGTTACATTTGGACATTTGAACTTCAGTTAAATTATGTGATTGACTTCCTTGCTTAGAAATGATGTTACGTTTATGGATGAAATCTTAATCCATATGTATAATTCCACAATCGTTGTAGCGTGTGAACTGTTTAGTGGACTTATTCCACGCACACGTATCATTGGCCAGTTAAGTGTCGGGATTGGAAACCCGGACTAAGCTCGCCTCGTGGCGTCCCGTTCTCTCTCACTCTTTTTTTTTTTAAAAAAAAATAGACTCTGATTTTTGGCGAGTGAAGAAGGGAGGGGCGTTACAATTGGTATCAGAGCGAAACCAGAAGTGTGCATCTTTCAAAGTAAGATTAATACAGTATCATGTCTCACTAACAATATAAGAATCTCAACTGACCGACTCTTCGGAATCTGCTGCATGGGGGCCGGATTAATTTATTTTGTTGAAAATCAGACTGAAGCATTCAAACTGAGAACAACACTATAACAGCAAGGGAAGGACAATCACTATAAATATGGATTTATCAAACATAGCAAAGTAGGACATATTTCCCCAAAACACGAAAACATCAAGATTTCCCCAAAATGAGAAACAATATGTGATAACATAGCAAAATTCCCCAAAACAAGAAATATAAGATGTTGATTTGGCAATTTCCCAAACTATGTAAACACAAAACTTTATGAGAAAGTTAAGTCAAACGATGTTTCAATGACTTAGAAAAATGCCTCCGAGAAGAAGAAGAACTCGACAAAACCCGCATCTGGAGGAAGAGGAGCAGAATAGCTTGAACATTCCTAAAGTACCTCCTGAGTTGCGAAACCTAGTGCAGGCAGTGGTCACTTCCGTTCTACAGCAACATATGAACGGCAATGGAAGTGCAACCACCAATGAGGCACAGGATCGAAGCATGGTTAGAGACTTCCAACAGCAGTGTCCCTTTCATTTCAAAGGGAAAGAAGGACCTGTAGGAGAGAAGAATTGGCTAAGAAATATCACTAAGATCTTGACATTACTGAAGATCACCAATAATGAAGATAAAATACTACTGGCTATTTCACATTTGATCGATGATGCCGGCAAGTGGTGGGAAGTAATTGAATGACAACGGGCACAGATTCCAGCAGGGGAAAGGACTGAGATGACATGGGACCAGTTCTCTGGAATGTTCCTGGATCACTATTTTCCAGAATAGGAGAAAGAGCGCCAGACACAAGCATTCATATCTTTGATTCAGGGCACCATGACTGTGGCGGAGTATCATCAGGAGTTTCTCCGTCTATCATGTTATGTTTTATACATGGTGGATAGAGAATACAAAAAGGCTCTTAAGTTTGAGCGAGGCCTTCAACCAAGCATCAGGGTCAAAGTGACTATTTTCAAGTCACCTACATTGGGGGAAGTGGGTAATCGAGCTACCATAGTTGAGCAAGAGCTGACAGTGACAGTTCGGTTTGTGGACAACCGCCAGGCTAAAGAGGGGGAAGTGTTTTCTGCCCAAACAAAAGATTCCGACCCAACTTTGGGAGACCCTCACCTTCTACTGGGTCAACTGGAGGTTTTCGTCCCAATCAGCCCTCCACATCGGTATCCGTCTCTCAGGTTTCTCGAGGTGTTAGCACCTATTTTCAATGTGGCCAGCAGGGCCATTTAAAGAAGGAATGTCCGCAGAACAATAGACTTTCTCACTCCAGGGGTTCATTCCATTCTCCAGCTCAACCAACTCATTCACAAGCATCCAGAGCATATAACCAGACAGGACGGACACCTATTCCAACAGGATCTGGACGACTATATACTTTGGCTCCTCCTCCAAAGATGGTGGATCACTCAGTGATTCAAGGTATGGCAGTAGTTGGTAGTTCCTATGCTTGTGCATTATTTGATTCAGGAGCATCCCACTCATTTGTATTTGTTGCTTTCATATCTGCTACTGGTACTCTAATACAACAATTGTCCACTGCACTTACAATTGTATCCCCTATTGGAGACACATCACTGTGACTGATTTGCTCAACGGTAAACACTGAACTTGCGGGGTTCAGATTTGAGTTCAACTATCCGGTACTCGAGATGACTGAGCACGACATCATATTTAGCATGGATTGGCTGGCTAACTTCCAGGCCAACATTGACTACCATCTTCGCAGGGTGATATTCTGTCACCCGAGGGAAAACGATATGTGGTACATGCCGATAAACAGAGCATTCCAATGACCAAGAGATTGCACGAAGAAATGAACCTTCTAGTTCTGAACAGCATCAGATTAGACAAAGCGCCAATGGCTGAACTACCTGCGGTAGTGAAAGACTACGCAGGGGTATTTCCGACAGAACTCCCTGGTTTGCCTCCAACGAGGGAGACTGATTTCGAGATCAAGTTGTATCCTAGCACTACTCCAGTGTCATTGCCGCATTACCGGATGGTCCTAGCTGAGATGTCGGAGTTAAAGAAACAAATTGATGAACTGCTCAGACTAGGATGCATCCGGAATAGCACATCATCTTGGGGAGCGCCGGTATTATTTGTGAAGAAAAAGGATGGTACTCTTCGGATATGTGTAGATTATCGGAAGTTGAATCAGCTGACAGTCAGAAACAAGTACCCTCTACCCAGAATTGATGATCTATTCGATTAACTCAGGGGCTCTAGTCATTTCTCCAAGATTGATCTGAGAGGCTACCATCAAATTCGTGTCAGGGATGAAGACATAGAGAAGATGGCATTCAGAACTCGGTACGGACTATATGAGTATGTGATCATGCCGTTTGGACTCACCAATGCACCAGCTGTATTCATGGATCTGATGAACAAGATCTTTCATCCTTACTTGGACAAGTTTGTAGTTGTTTTCATTGATGACATCTTGATTTATTCAAAAAGTCTTGAGGAGCATGCTGAACATCTAAGGATAGTCTTGGACACCCTGAAGAAGAATCAGTTGTATGCCGAAGCAAGCAAGTACGAATTCTGGCTATCTGAGGTTAACTTCTTAGGGCATGTCATATCAGCGGAAGAAATAACCGTGGACCCAGCTAAAGTGGCAACAGTTAGAGACTGGAAAGCTCCAAGGAATGTGACCGAAATCCGCAGCTTTCTGGGATTGGTTGGTTATTGCCGGAAGTTTATTATGGACTTCTCCAAGATTGCAGCTCCACTTACCCGACTCACTCAGAAAGAAGTCAAATTTGAATGGTCTGCTGTATGCAACCTAAGATTCGAATACCTAAAGGAGAGGCTTATGATTGTCCTATTTTGATTTTGCCGGAAAGAGGCAAGGGCTATGAAATACATTGTGATGCTTCAGGAGAAGGACTTGGGTGTTCTCTTACTCAAAGTCAACACGTAGTGGCTTATGGTTCAAGGCAGTTGAAAATTCATGAACGCCACTATCCCACACATGATCTGGAATTAGCCGCAGTGGTATTCGCTCTCAAAAGCTGGAGACACTATCTTTATGGCGAGAAATTTGAGGTATTTTCAGGTCACAAAAGTTTGAAGTATTTGTTTGATCAGAAGGAACTCAATATGAGGCAGCGCAGATGGATGGAATATCTGCAAGATTATGAGTTTGCGCTTCGATATCATCCTGGCAAGGCGAACAAAGTGGCGGATGCCCTCAGTCGCATGTCACATGCAACAGTGGCCAGTTTGATTATGAAGGAATGGGAAATGCTGAATACCATTCAAGAGTTCAATTTGTACATCAAGAATCAAGGGAGTATGTATAACCTGATAGTATGGCCCAACATGGTTCCCAAGATTGAGCAGGAACAATGGACAGATCCGGAAGTGGAAGAGATATGGGCTAAAATGTCTACTGGTGAGGTTATACCGAAATGAGAGTTACGACCGGGACAAAGTCTTTTATTCCGAGGCAGGACGTATGTGCCTTAAAGCTGCAGAAGAGCGTTGTTGATCGAAGCACACCAAACAAAACTCTCTATTCATCCGGATAGCACCAAGATGTACCATGACCTGAAAAGGCACTATTGGTGGCATGGACTTAAAAGAGATGTAACAGATTTTGTTGCTCATTGCCTGACTTGTCAACGGGTCAAGACTGAACATCAGAAGCCACCAGGATTACTCAAACCCTTACCAGTGCCAGAGTGGAAATGGGAACATATTTCCATGGATTTTGTGACGGGGTTGCCAAGGTCATTAAAGGGCAACGATGCAATATGGGTCGTAGTAGATCGATTAACCAAGTCTGCCCATTTCCTTCCAATCAAGATGGCAGATTCATCTGAGACTTTGGGACGACAATACATCAAGGATATCATCAGACAACATGGTATCCCCAGGACTATTGTGTCCGACAGGGATGGCCGATTCACTAGTAGGGTGTAGCAGAGCATGCAGACAGCTATGGGGACGAATTTATTGATTAGCACAGTTTCCCATCCACAAACTGATGGACAGTCAGATAGAACAATACAGACATTGGAGGACATGCTGAGAGCATGTATGTTAGACTTCAAGGGTGGTTGGGAAGATCATCTACCACTGGTTGAGTTCTCATATAACAACAGTTACCAGGCAAGCCTCCAAATGGCTCCATTCGAGGCGTTGTATGGCAGACCCTGTAGATCACCAGTGTGTTGGACAGAGGCCGGTGAACCTGCACTTATTGGACCTGATCTAGTTGCAGAGACCACGGAATAGATCAAGGTAATAAGACAACATCTACTCATTGCATAGAGTCGTCAGAAGAGCTATGCGGACAAGAGAAGGAAATTCCTTGAGTTTGAAGTGGGAGACTTAGTATTTTTGAAGGTCTCGCCACGAAAGGGATATATGAGATTTGGAAAGAAAAGGAAGTTGTCACCTAGATTTGTGGGACCCTTTCCAATGCAAAAGAGGGTGGGGGAAGTGGCTTATCAATTGAAACTTCCTCCGCAGTTATCATCACTGCACGATGTATTTCATGTATCTATGTTGAGGAAGTACAATCCTGATCTCTCGCATGTGCTGAATGTACAAGACATAGAAGTGCAAAGTGATGTGATTTATGTCGAAAAGCCTGTCAAAGTGGTGGAGACAGAACAAAGGGTGTTACGGAACCGAGCAATTCAGTTCGTCAAGGTGGTATGGGATCGACATGATAATGAGGAAACCACCTGAGAACTTGAATCAGAAATAAGAGCAGCTCATACTGAGCTTTTTGTATAAGTTGTTTGAAACCCTACTTCGCTCGATTTTTCGGGACGAAAATTTCAAAAGAGGGTAATATTATAACACCCAGGATTTTTCAATGCATTAATATATTGGATTTTGTCCATTTAAATTATTAAATTGGTTGAATTTAAGATTTATGGATGAAATGGACCTAGGGTGGGTAAGCATTGGGTCAATAGCCCAATTATGATCCAATAGATCAAGGATGGAATTCGATTTGGAAATAATTGGGTATGTATGATTAATTGGGTCAACTACCCAATTGGGACCCAATGGGTCAAGGTGAATGAATTTTGAAAGTAAATGGGTAAAAGATTAATTTAATTGTGTCAAATACCCAATTGAGATCCAAGGCTTGGGATCCACCTCATCATGTAACACCCCGAAATCTTAGACTGAAGAGATTAAGATAATCATTCCTTAAAGATAGATATGAGACGACATGATTTTGATGAGAGTGCTAATAAATAATGGGAATGATAGATTTTAGCTAACAAGGGTGGAAAGGTGAGTAATTAATTAAATAAGAATATTGAAAATTAGATTAAAGGGATTAAAGTTGATTTATTTAAGTTATTGATTTAATTTAATAACATTTAATGGGATATTTTTTTAATAAATTAAAATAAATTAATGATGTGGTGAGGTGGCATACCATATGAGATGACATGATCTCTAACTAACACCCTCCTTGCATTTAATGCAACACCACCCACCCACTTTAATTTAGGGCAACCAAGAGGAGAGAAAAAGAATTCTCTTTCTCTCTCTCTTTAATCCCCTAACCCACTGATCCCTTACTCTTTCATTTTCCCTAACCTCTCATGCGGCACTCTCCTCTCTCCCTCCCGTGCGATCCTTTATTTCCCCTTCTCTCCATCAGCGATGCTCTCTTTCTCTCCTCCCTTCTTTTCTCTCCTTTCCCCTCACACGATCTCCTCTCTTTCTCTGTCTCCCCATCAGACGAAACAAGAGGAGGAAGAAAATCAAAGGAGAAAGAAAGAGGAAAGATCCGAAGCAAGAAAGCCGAAGAAAGAAGAAAGAGGAAGCTCAAACCCAAGCTCAAGTTCACTCATCATCAAAACCCCCAAATCTTTCAAGGTATGGTGATTTTACTGTATTTTAGGGTTAGGGAAGCATGTTAGGATGCTTAAATTTAGTCTAGTATGCAATTTGGAAGTAAGGAAATATAAAAAAGGGGAAAACAGGGAAAAATCCGGAGAGTCCATTCTCACGGATGTAAATTAGCTTTGAATTTAGTTTGTGTTTCTATATATTGTTATCATACATAGTACTTTAGCCATGTTTGAAAACGTTTTTGAGAATGAAGGTTATAAATGTAATTTTTGAAAATTGAGTGGAGACATTCTCTCCTATGTGTTTGGCTTTAAGGAAATCTGAGAAAGGACTACTCTATCCTAGTTTGAGGGATGTATTCCTCTGATTTTTATTAACAACCTTGTTGTCCTATGAATGTCAATTTATGGGAAAATCCATACAGCTGTCCTATGTTTTGTTTTGATATTGGAGAAAAGCTTGAAAAGAATGTCGCTGGTTTATGTATGGGTTTAAGAAAACATGAAATACAAGTACTTGCTATCTTTTTCATCTAAGTCTTGAAATGAATTTATTTTGCAGCCTTATATGTTTGGATGTCCTTTAGAAAATGGGCTCTTCTATTTAGCTTCCCAACTTCCAATATACATTCCGTTTTTCTAAACTAAACTGAGCTTATGTAAAGGGTTTATGTGATTTTGTCTTCCTTTTATCTTAGTAAAACTCATACTTGTGTTTTCAATTAATTAACTGGTTGTAATACTAATTCGCGGGCAAGGTTCTCCATGTCTCCTTAGCATCAAGATGGATTAGAAAGGGTTTGGCTATGTAGCGTTTGGACTCAACCTCCATCCTTAGCCTTGGACCCTAATGACCTTCTCTAATTAGCCCTTAGGCCTTAATTAAAACCTTAGAGATTGAAAATACAACGTAAGATTAGAAAGTGAGGGCAATTCATGGGAATAAGTTCTAATGACATGTATGTAATGTCTTGATGTGCATGGGTAATGAACGAAAGGTCGAGGATAAACCCGGTGTTGATCAAGCTAGTCCGTGGATTATATTTCCTCCGCCAATCGAGCTAGATCAGGTAGGTTTTCCTACTTCGTTGAAGCACTACGGGTGCAAATCTAAATGATTGCTATAATTATGAAATTACTTTCATATCAAATTGGTATATTGTTGAGATATTTTATCATTTAGAATAATAGGATAGAATGAGATAGTTTTGAAAATATAGAATATCATGGCTATGCTTTGGAAATGCATATCAAATGTATATTATTGCTATATGATATCAAATGAGTATTTTGGCAAGATTTGTGATACGAGGAAAATGATGTTATCCCAAGTTAATGTATTTTGATATATTTTGAATATATGATGTCAAGTGTGTAAATTTATGAAATGTATTTTATAAAGAGAATAGAATGAGATCTATGTTTTTGAAATGATTAAAACCATGAGATACAAGAGCATTAGCATTCATATGCATTCATACTCCTCATACATGTGACATGGGGTGGGAAAGGCATGGAGTGAAACAAATGGTTAGTTAGTCCAAATAGACCTCAGTGTCATGATTATTGTATGGGGTTACAGTCAACGAACCAAAGTACTGAATGTCCGGACAGACTTTGGGGTCGTATTATGATTTGGCGAATCAAGGTGCTGAATGGACCGGGCAGACCTTGATGTCGTACGCGCGAGTGAAAGAAATAATGTCTCCCGGTGGGACCGGTTGAGTTTATGACAATCTGGAGTATCATACCCTGAAATGTGAATTGAAATGAGTAACGGGAAGATAACATGCCCCGTTGTTTCAAATGAGTCGTCGAAATACAAATGCATGGGCATGATGAGGGCATACACCGACCATGGTACCCATGGCATGACATATAATATATATTGATGAGCATTGGTATAACTTGTGTGTGTGATTTCGAATGGTGAAATAATTTTGATTGCATTATAAGTTTTGAGTTGATATTACTTTAAGAATGACTTGTGAAATGAGCATGTATTTCATGAAAGGCTTCAAGAGTTGATTTTATTAAGTATAATCTTATCAAATAAAAATGATTATGGAATTCTTGATAAGGAAGGGATTTTGAAGTGAATGTGGGCTTTATACCATGATATAGAAAGGGGCTTTGATAAAAGATATTATGATATGATATGATAAAGATTTGTTAAAAGTATACATTACAACTTGATTTTGAAGCTTTCATCATGAAAAGAAATATGTTTGAATATGAAAACGAATATCTTGATATACATTGACTTTGAGAAATATCTCAAGATTTTGAGAAACACAATGAGTATAATATGTAATGTTTTCATCATAAGAGTATAAGTATGTGATATTTATAATGATATGATATGTTTTGAAGTATGGATTTATGTAATTTGAAATGTGAGTTTAAATCTTGAAATTGTATATAGACTACGATTTTTCTATGACACTCAAGTGCATATCCTATAGCTGGAATTCCTACTAGGCGCGTTGACTAAGCCCATAAATTCCCCCCTAGATTGTGTTTGCAGGATTGAAGTATATAAATGAAATTGGACTAAGCGATGGTCGAATGCGAGTGAGGTGGATGCAATAAGGAGCTCGGAGAGCTTAGTCTATTTATGTATTTTGAAAATTCTAGAATAATGTGATGTATTAAGAATATTCTTTTGGGGAATGTAATTATTTTATGACTTTGAACTTTCATACTCTAGTATTGAATTTGACTCAAGTATGTGGGATTCCTTATTGCTATGAGATATGTAGACTATTCATGATATTGAAATAAATGTTTAAATTTCAGCAGGATTATGAGAGTGTGTGCAAAATATTATGCACACACACTAGTTGGGCAGTCAAGGGTCGGGTCTTCATATTCGGGTTTGACTCGCGTCGTGGGGCTCTCCCTTCTCTTCCCGTTGTTATATAAAAAAAAAAATACTCTGACAAATAGGGACGAAAAGGGAGGGGCGCTACACATCAAGTGAGGTGGTTTGTGTATGAGGTGGCATGTGAGTGACATGGCCAAGTGGGACCCAAATCCACTTCATCAAGTGAGGTGGCAAGTGGATGAAAGTAACATGCATGGTCCGCTAACCATGGTTGACTTGAGTTGAGTTGAGATAAGTGAGTTGAGTCGAGTTGCATGGAAGTGGAGGAGACTTGAGTGAGTCAAGTGGAAGATGGAGGGGTTTCCATCTCATGATGGAAACCCAAGTGGCACATGGTTGGGGAGCTCAATGGAGTCTTGGTCTATGTAACACCCCGCCCTTTTCACTCCAAAATCAGAGTTTATTTTTTTTTTAATAATAAACAAGTGATCGGAGCGGAGTGTCACAACGCGAGCTAAGTTCGGACTTCCAAAGCCCGACCCTTAACTGGCCACCCATGTGTGCATGGACTAAGTCCGTGAAAACCGATCCACACATGGTACTAATTAAATCTTGCGGAATAATACTTAAACTAACAGCAGGTTATAATAGAACCTAAGACTACTCCATTTAGATAGCAAAGTACAAGTCAGTTCCAAAATAACTTAAAATTATCTCACCATCTCAAAACCAATCACAAACCATAGCAAATCTCTAATTATTACATATCCTTGCAAACATAAACCATGGCCGAACCTCACCCACTTGAATTTGATCTTTTTATTTAATCAACACCATCCAAATAACTTATTTAAACACCTCATATTACCAAATATCCCTTAGTAGGGTTCGGCCATACAACATGGCCGAACCTTACCACTTTGGTTTTGACCCCTCTTTCAAGTCCTTTGATCATTTCATTCCATATTTACAATTTAACTTGTATTTACGGTTTTGCCATTGGTTTAACCTTTGCCTTATATTGCTAACACCTAATGTCCATAAAAATCCACCTGAGTGGGGTTCGGCCATACAACATGGCCGAACCTCACCATCTTGAATTTGGTCCTTTTAATCCTTCACACATATGACTAATCACCAATCCATTCATCTAATTATCTAGCCCTTAATCCTCCATCATTGTCACTCTATGGGGTTCGGCCATACACATGGCCGAACCCTTTAGTTCCTTATATTCATTAAAACCTTTATCCATCTATGAATGGTTCTCATAATTCCATCCATTTGAATATTTTTAGACCTTTTAAAACAAAACACCATACATAGCACTTGGTGGGGTTCGGCCATACACCATGGCCGAACCTCACCCCTTTGGTTTTGGTGCTCCTCTTTGCCATTCTTTTTGATAAATAATAAACATCCAAGTCCATCATTTTTCCATCTATGTTAAACCCTTTAAAAAAAACATCATAGAACCATTAATAATTTCTAACCATATTCTTACTCCCATTAACCCCTAAAAATAGTCCATGGGGTTCGGCCATACACATAGCCGAACCCTATGGTTTTCTTGTTTCAAACTTTCCAATAATTATACCTAGTTTATACATAGCAACTTAGCCATAATAACAATATGGTTCAGCCGTGCAATAGCCGACCCAACCATCAACCTTGTCTCCATTTAAAACCCTTTAAAATCTTCATAACATGGTATGGTTTTTATCTCTCAAAAACCATAAAAATTACCAAGTCCTTTCATGGGGTTCGGCCATCCAAAGTGGCCGAACCCTATGATCCATTTTCTACCCTTTTTAAACATCAATATCCATGGTTTAAACCCTTGATAAATTCGGCCATACCATGGCCGGATCATGCTTCCTTATCCATTTTATTTAACAAATGGTTATGATGCACTTACCAATCTTCTTAGCCTCTCTTCTTTCCTTTGATCCTTCCTTCCTCCCTTCTTGCTCCTTTGATCCTTTAGCCGATTGTGAGCTTGCTCAAAATGAGATCACCAAGGGTTGGTTCGGCCAAGATGGAGTTAGGTTTTGAGAGAGGGAGAGAGATGAAAATCTCTATCTTTCTTGAGATGGAAATTCGGCCAAAGGGGTGTAGTGTGCCCCTTTTGTGAATCAGCCCCCAAAACCCTCTCATTTACCCTCATTAATATTGGTCTAACCAAGGAGTCCCTTGGAATAACTAAGGGACACTTGGCTTAAGCTCAAGCAACCCCTTCCATCTCCCAACTTGGTGCTTGGGTCTCCATCATGAGATGGAAACCCTCCAAGTTCCCAATGTAATCTTATCTTATTGTAGATTGTGTACTCCCACCAAACAGCCCACCTTCCATTGAAGTTTCATGCATGGGATACCATTCCCATGCCACCAACGTGTATGTCTTTATTTGTCTTTGGAACAAGTTCAACCCCTCATCTTCTCACTTGACTCACTTGAGATGAAGGTCTCCATAACTTCCAATCTAACTCATTCAACTCAATTTATTCTTTTAACTCAACTCACTCATTTAATTCTACTCATTTAACTCACTTGAATCAACTCAATTGTTTGATTCCATTTCCAACTCTATTCAGCCCCACCTTAATCAAACTTGAACTCACTTGATGGTCAACATAGTCAAACTCGACCCATTGGGTCCCAATTGAGCTTCTTGACCAAAATAGGCACCATGACCCATTTAAATGTAGCTTACCCATTTAAATGTAGCTTACCCATTTACATATGGCTTACCCATTTACCCTTCATTGAACTCCCATTCATAACCATCGGGTTGTAATTGGGTCATTGCTCAATACCTTAACCGTTTATGGTAATTTGCCCATTTAAGGTCCATTTCTACTAATTCATAATTTAAATGAGCAATATTCATGTAAATTGATATCTTTGAAAAATCAGGGGTGTTACAGTGTGGACCAAGGGACACCTTGGTTGGTCAATAGTTAAGAAAAGATGGGGAGTTCCATCTCATGGGATGAAACCTAAGAGGCACAAATCAAGGCACACGTTGGGGAGAGAGGAGTTTTCCATCTCAAGAGGTGCCTTGGCGAAGCCAAGGGACACCTTGGAAAGACACAACCTTTATGAGGAAGTGGAAGGGTTTAGGTTGTTACAAAGAGACACCACACTTCACACCACCCCTTTGGCCAACTCCTCCATTGAGAATTTTCCATCTCATTCTCTCTCTCTCTCTCTCTCTTTTTCCCACATTTGATCTTAACACTTAGAGGACCAGCAAACCATCAAGGAAAGAGAAGAATTAAGGAAGAATTGGAAGGAGTTGGGGCTGATATCAAAGAAACATCACCAAGTGGCACTTCATACCCTTTGGTCGAATGCTCCATTGAAGAACAAGGAGGTTTTTCATCTCTCTCTCCCAATTCGTCTCTAGATTTAGAGAAATCAATGAAGAACCACGGAAGAGAAGGATTAAGGAGGAATTCAGAGCAAAAGAAAAAGAAACGAAGGAGACGGAAAGAAGGTAAGGTTTTATGTCTCATGGTATTAAATTTAAGAAACTAAGAGAACCATGGTTTCGGCTATGGAATGGCCGAGACCATGGGGTCCATATTTGATTGAGGTATTTGGACGGCCAACTGGTTGTAAGGCTATGAACTTGAAATTCATTCCAAGAATGATTAAATGGTTGAAACAAACGAGGAAGGATATTCGAAAATTATGTTGTAATACAAAGATTGAGAGAATAATGGACAAGGCCCTAGTTCGGTTAGTGAGTAGAGTATAATCACTGATTCCATAATGACATTATATATGTTTTAAATGATAAGAAATGAATTCCATAAGGAAGGGTCAAGTCAAATGTACAAACCAAAGAAGACTGTCCGCGGGACACGTTTTTATCATCCGCGGACGGTTTTTATCATCCGTAGGATGATTAGCGGACGGAGACAATGTGCTGTCCGCGGGACAGATTTTACCATCCGCGGACGGGTTTTTATCATCCGCAGACGGGTTTTATCATCCGCAGGATGAGTAGCAGACGGAGACAGGGTGGACAGATTTTACCATCGTGGACGGGTTTTTATCATCCGAGGACAGGTTTTGTAACACCCCGCCCGTTTCACTCTAATAATCAGAGTTATTTTTTTTTTTTTAATAACAACAAGTGATCGGGGCTTATGGACTAAGTCCATAAGAATCGATCTACACATAGTCCAAATACAACTTGCGGAATATACTTAGTCTTAATCTAACTGAGGTTATAATAGATCCTAAGACTACTCCGTTTATAACTTAAGATAGCAAGTACATGATCATATTCTCCAATGTTACTAAATAACCTTAGTCTACCATTCATTTCAAACCATCCAAATAAATCAAACCATAGTAACTACTTAACTACATTATTACATGCCGGCACATCTAATTATCAAATTACATTGTCCAAATAACTTAAATAAAAAGTCCATAAACTATCATTTCAAAGTCCATTCAAAATCCATTCAAAGTGCCCAAGCTCCTATGCTTAGTCTCCTTCTCGATCCTCGTTCTTCCCCTTTCCTGTGTCATCCACTAAGGATAGCGATAGGGCGTTAGGTCAACGCGCCTAGTAGTGTTTCCGTTTAGGGCTACCACAAGGTTAGTGTAAAAACATGCAAATAATATAATAATACATGTTTATCAAAATTCCATAAAACAATGCTATGTATGAAATGAACATGTAATGTGTCCCACCCATCACCATTCTACATAGCCTCCTCTTGACGGGATTCTCATCGTTAAGGTACCCCACAGTGGTCTTTCGGACGCCCCGACGGAGTGTGGCCTCCGGATTCCTCTTGATGGGATTTTCATCATCAAGGTACTCCATAGTAGTCTTTCGGACGCCCCGACGGAGTGTGGCCTCCGGTTATAACACCATCATCCCATGCCATGCATGAGATGTCTATGCAAACATGCCATTTGTAAATATAACTTTACATTCAAACAACTTATCAAAATTAACATAAAATAGCAAATATCATGTGGTTACAAAAAGGTAGGAAACCTACACAATAATCATTTAGTTTGACCCTTCTTTTGAACCGTCTCCCGTTTACAACTTGTACACCGTTCAAGCAAATCTCGTAGCCCTATTTATATAACAACAAGTCAGGCTTTTAACCATGTTATTCCAACCTAGTCTAAATCCCAAAAATCCACTTTGTGGGGTTCGGCCATACCCCATGGCCGAACCTCACCACAATTTGGTCTCTCTTTCATTTAATTACAACTATACAATTAAATCAAACCTCCAAATGAACCTTGGTAGGGTTCGGCCATACATCATGGCTGAACCTTACCACTTTGGTTTTGGCCCATATATCCAATCATATGATCATCTCATCTTTGATCATTTCATCCATAATTACCATTATGCCATTTAGACTATCCTTTTGTTTAATTTATCTTAAACACCAATAGTCATTATTAATTCACCTCACACCTCAAACATACTTTGGTAGGGTTTGGCCATACAACATGGCCGAACCTTACCACTTGATTTTGGACCCCTCTTTTCAAGTCTTTTGATCAATCCATTCACATATACAATTTATCTTGTATTTACAGTTTTGCCATTGGTCTAACCAATGCTTAATTTTGCTAACTTACATCCCCTAAAATAAAACCATCTTAGTGGGGTTCGGCCATACCTCATGGCCGAACCTCACCATCTTATTTTAGTCCTTTTTAAATCCTTCATACATCCATATAAATTAACCACTAAGTCCATCAATCACTATTAGTGGGGGGGTGCGGTAGCACTGTAGTGGAACGCTAGAGTGCTTCCGATAAGGTGGTGTCTGTGTAAGGCTAGGGTTTATTATAGGGTTTAGGGGGCGTTTTAAGTCTTTTTTTTTTTAAATAAATAAATAAAATCAGAGTTTTCAAAACTTCTCTCCAAAAATAAAATACAATAAGATTGAAAACCAGAAAAATCTCGAATGTTGAAAATTGAGTGAGAAAATATGTGATTTTTAAATATTTTACATGACAATATAGAAGAATTACAAAATTACCAGAATACCCTTCAAGCCTCCAAGCTCGAAATCAGGCAAACTGATGCCCACCGCGGAACCCACACTCTTTACACTGCCACCAAAACACCAAAAAAGACTTAAAGATCGACAAAACTATTTAATTTCCCGAAATATCGGGTTGAGTCATTACACATTTCATAATGTAGAAATGGTAATATATGTATTGAACTCTCGTCGCTGGATTGTTCGTTCAAGTCTCTTATAATGCAGGGTTTGAACCTTAGAGGGAAGTGGAAGAACCTCTAGTGCCACGTCATGGATGGAGAATCAGATATTATTATATATTTTCTTATGGATGGGAAAATTTGAATATTATATTGAGCTAATGTAATTGGAATAAACATACCACCTATGCGATGGTAAATATATACATGTATAATCCACTATGGTTCTTTTTGCTACTTTGATGTAATATGTTATATATATATATATATATATATATTGGTGTGTTATTTTGATGTAATTGTTATATATATTGGTGTGTTATGTGTTGTATTATATTTTATGTAGAATCTAGGGATTTATGATAAGTGTTTGAGTCCCTATTCAATGAACAAGTGTGACATTTTCTTTAGACTTTAGTTGACTCGTTTGAAGCCCTTGAACTTTAGTTGAGTCAGTTAGAGACTCGTAGATGTTGATCAAATAATTTTTTTTAAAAAATAGTCACATTCCACACCCACCTTACACGGGAGGTGTGAAAAAACCTCCCATATTTTATATTTTTTTAATGACTAAAAGACGTTACTCCTGCGAAAGAAAATTCTCATTTTATTTAATCTCTCCTTCTTTTGAGGTGACGAAATATAGACGATCCGAACTCCTTCTCAGGTATTCACTTTGGATCGCAAAACTTCCTACCATTTCCGTGACATTCGGCCATTCAAATAGGCAGCAGCAGCATAAGAAGAAAAGACAAGAAGAGAAGAACAGGAAGAAGCAGCGGAGCGCTCCCTCTATCTCTCACTCTCTCCCTCTCTGTCTGACATGGCTATAAATAAGAGAAAGGAAGTAGCTGAAGCAGATGAGAAGCCATCTCCTAGAAGAACTCGAAGCGCCTCGGCACGAGCTGCAACGGGGACTGTCTCCTTACAGAAACCAGAACCTACCAAGAAGAAAGCCAAGCCGTCTAAAGAGGAGAAAAAACCTGCCAAAATGACCCCAACGGTCCAAAAGGTAGAGGAGGAAACAGAACCTGTTGAGGGTTCAAGAGCCATCATTATTGAAGCCTGGTAAAAGATCTTTTTCTCCTTCATTTTTGCAAATGGGTGCTTTTCTTTGATTTGTCTCTTTACTTGATTTTTTTTTCCTTCTTTGCGTCATACTGGTCTTTGCTTTGTTAAGCTAGCCTTATCATTGGAGATTTGCTGTTGATTTGGTCGTGGGTCGAGCCCCCTGCTTAGCTCATGGGGGCCAGTCAAAGGGACAGCGCCCTTTCCGGGGCCTCCACCTCCGACCCGAAGTTATTTTAAGGACAATATTGCATTTTCACATGGTAGGGTAGTATATATCCTTTTTTTTTGAGAGAGAGAGTAGAACATCTGTAACGAGAACCGTCTCTTATTCATTTTACCTTCGAGCATAATAGATCGGTTTGAACCCCGTGCAGGGATTATTAAATCTCCCAAACGAAACACACACAGTGGAAGCCAAAATCAAAATCACACAATCAAATCAAAAGAGACAAGATTTAACGTGGTTCGGCCTAAGCCTACATCCACCGAACGAAATCAAAACTTTCACTAATTCAAGGTAGAGATTACAAAGTATTTTTCCCTTCCCTCTCACGGATTTTCTCTCTCTCTCTACAAATCTCTCTCTCAACAATGGAAATCTCCCTTACTTATAAACAATAATAAGGAAAGTTTCTCCTAACAAAAATAGAAAGAGAAACAAAGAGGAAAAGAGAGAAAGAAGGAAAATCCCAAACATAAGGCAATTTCCATATTCAAATTCGAAATTCCCTTGTGCAAATCAAGCCAAATCCTAACACCCCGTGGATGTATCGAAAGGGAATCACATAAATCTTTATGTTGTGTTTGCTGCTTTTCGTTGATTTCTTTTCTTTTGTTTTTTGATATTGTTGTGTGTAGTCAAGAAGGTGTTTTTCTCCCACTAACATCTTCCATTTTGCTTGCTTTTTCCTCATTTGATGCCTTTCTCTCTCTCTCTCTCTATGTGTTTTTGTTTGTTTCTGTGCAGATGGTAATATATACGTTACAAAATTATGGGGAGAACATGCAAAATTTAGTTTCTTAAATGCTACTATAAAGGAATTTTTGCTAACTGGGGTTATATAATTTTATTGGCTAATGCCCCCCTTCCCCAGTTCCAACTTTCCATTTCTTGCAAGGCTGCTTCTTTTCGTTCTTTCACTGGACCCCTTGTGGATTTCACTCAGTCCTTGATTCTAGATTTTAGTAGGATGAGTTTCTTTGAGATAAAAAACCACCCCAACCTCAAATATCAAAATCGTTTCACCACTCCTTTACCAACGCCCCAAACTTGGGATCCTCCAATCACGCGTTACTGAATCGGAAAGGTTTAAGCCCCCAATTTATTTCCTCAGTGTCAAGCATCACAGGGCAATGATCGGAGATTGGACTAAAGAACTTCAGTTGGCTCGCATTGGGGAAATAGGTGTTCCAATCTGAAGAGATAAGAAATCTGTCCAGTTTGTTCATTGAAGCTCGTGCTTGTCCATTTGACCATTAAATCGGCCTCTAGTGAGCGGGTAATCGATCAAATCATTTCTGAAGATGAAATCAGAAAATGTCTCCATTCCCCTAGTATCCTCTTCCCTCTTTCCTTTTCGATGGATATCTGACTATATTAAAGTCTCCACATAAGCACCATATAGAAGAACACCAATTGTGGATATCATCAAGCTCCACCGAAAAATCATCTCTTTCCCCTTCAGCATTGGGACCATAAACATTAGTGAAACACACATCCACCCCCTCATTCACAAGACAACCCTTTACTAAAATAGATCTAGAATCAAGTCTCCTTGCTAAAACTCTAAAAGGTGAAGGGTTACACAAGACAAGCAGCTCTCCAGATAGGTCGTACGAAGGTTTGCCAAAACTCACACTCGTGTGAGCCCCATAGTTCCTTGATCAAGCTGAGGTTTCTTTCCTCTTGGTTTCTTGGAGACAAAAGAAATCAATCTTGTACTTCCTAATGAAGCAACGAATTGCACCTCTTTTCTCTCGGAGTCCAAGACCCCTTACATTCCATGTGAGGACCTTCATTGAAAACTCTACGTCCCACGGTTTTCTTTACTTGTCTCCAATAGTAAACTTTGAAGAAAGAATTCCTCCCCATTAACATGTTAGCAGTTTTACTTTTCCTGAAGGATCTAGAGGAAGAAGAGGAAGTCTTGTCTCTTCTTTCAGCCTAGTTCAGATTAGTTATTGCTTGATTTTCATCTCCGAAATGAATTCCCAAGGGTTTGCCAATTTTAGAATCTTTGTCCATTTACCTCTGAATATCCTTTATTCTTCAATGACATCAGAGAATCATCAAGAATTGTGTGGACAATTTCTGTATTAATCCCGAGGCCATTTTTACAATTCTGGAGCGCTTCCTCATGGAAGAGACGTTGCAATGATAAACTTCCATCCATCACCTGAATCTCCTCTCCCAATGGAAATCTTTCTGCTAAAAATTCTTCCGCTTTCTTTGTCCTCCAAATCCCCCTGTAAACATGGAGGAAAGGTGAAAATCCTTTGTGAAAAAAGCCTATTTTCCAGGTTGTTGCTTGCTTAAGAGGTTAACGTTCCAATGACTTGGGATTTCTCGGCCACTATTGTTGCTTGAGAAAATCCATGTGCTTGAATGGAATGGAAGAGATGGGGCTCGTTGGGAGCTTGTTGAAGTTGGAGGCCAGACCATGTTTGTCAGCTGAGGCTTGAGAGGCCTGAGATCGAGGTCTCGTCGTCTGATGAGTTGAACTTTGACCCATATGATATGAGGTTTTGTGAAACTGGGCCATTTGTCTTGGGCCAGCATTAGAGGCCCAGTGCTCCCTCACTGGATTAGGGCCCAACATTGCATGAAGATGGACCGAGACAGGATTGGGTCCATACCAGGCTAGCTGCCCCGAAGGCCAGCACTCCCTCGCATTTCTTATCAAGTCCTTCATACGGTCCACACATGCCAAGTTTTCCCTGTCTTCGTTTAAAAACTGCATTAGGGCATCCCATTGGTTGGCCACCCGATCTTCCTCAGCAAGCCTCTCCCAACGTCCATTTCTGTTGTTTCTCTGCCGCTCCTATTGGCAAAGTTGTATTCTCAGAAAGAGTTTCCACTGCATGCATGACACGTGGCTAAGCAACCAACGGTCGAAAGTTGTTTGGATTCATCGTCGTTTGCTCTGGTGGAGAGCGAAGATTCTCTGGTTGCTTTTCCCGCCTCCAAAGGAAGATCAACACCTCCTCTATCTCCCTCAAGGCTATGTCGAAGGTTTTTCCATTGAGAGACAACCTAATTGATTCATGCAACGTGTCATGAATTCCAACCTTGATCAAGAGATTAAGGGTAAAGAAATCCTCCTCCTTCAGATTCAAGCTATCCCCTATGAGCCCAAGTTTTGTCCAAAAGCTTTGATTAAAGCTTCCTACCACCCTACCAATGGATATCCGAAACACCTCACCTTGGCCAACTTTTGTGCAGAAAAATGTCCGGGGTCCATCGTCCCAGAATTCGTATTTGCTCCACCTCGGCCTCTGTTTGCATGGCTACCAAGAAGCACCTGTCTCTGATCCTACTTATCAAGGGATTGGAATAGCCTTTTCGAAGCAAGAAATGAAGAATTTCTACCTTAGACAGATTCTTCACTGGTGAGACGACAACTGCCTTTGAAAGCCACACCTTAATTGGGTTTTCCTTTTCAGTTGGTATCATCAACTCAATGTCTTTAATTTTCGCCTTCACCAGAGAGAGGTTTTTAACCACTTCAACCCATTGTTGATCCACAATAGTTGTTTTGTCTTTCATCGAGTCCCACTGCTCCAAATTCTGCGATTTCTTATGGACTGCTACACCAGAGCCTATCACTGGGTTGACCCTCCTTTGAGTATCAAATTGTTAGGCTTGCCTGGGTGGAGATCCCCTTTAAACTATGTTGGGTTCGCCTACAAAATCCACCCTTCCAATTTGACGGCATTCAATTCCCTCATAGCCTTTTCTGCCTGACTTCTAGAACCCATTCTCACAAAAGCGAAGAAGACTCTCCAGCTTTTGGGGGTGAGTTCTAGCAAGCCTTCAGGTGAGTAATCTTTTTCTCTATCTCTCTACCAGGTTTCAGACTTCTAGGATTTCTAACACTTGTCTATTTCTAACTTCACGGTATCATTTATTTTCTTTCATTTCTTAGTGCTTGCTTGAAAAATGGTAGGCTATGGCCAAATAATTATATAAATTCTAGGAAAACTCCTCAAATCTTCTTATTTAGGAGGCCACTCACTAAAATTAAAATGGGTTATACATATTTCTAGATGGAATAAGTAGAAAATGACAAAGACAATGGATGGGTAAAGCTTGAAAATCATTTAAGCATTTTAGCCTTGAGATTTTGGGTATTGAAATTTTGATTATTATAAGTCGTTGATTTTTCGTGGATCATCTCACAAAGCTATGATGATCAAATGGAGGAGTTTCCCTTAAATTATATCATCCATGAAAGTTTTTTGTTTACTGCACTCAACTACACGAGCCAACTCATATATGTGTAGTGTCCCCATTGAAAATCAGTACCTCAATCTCCTTCGAGTTGCTCAATAATTATAGGGTGGCTCTATGCTCCATGCCACAAGTAAGAGTTTATATGATGGGTAGGTTTGAGTAACTTGTTCTTTTATTGCATTTCTAATTTTATTTTTATTTATTTAATAATACAATAAATAAAAATATTATTAATTACATCAAGCTTATGTCATGGATTTGACTGGGTTTGACCATAGTGAACCATATCCAATCCAACATTCCACTAAGATAGTTGATCCACAGGTTGGGTTTTAATGCCACAACAAAATTCCCCAATTGGTTATCTCAACCATGGAACGACAACCTAAATGTTGACATTTTTACCAATGTTCCTCATTCAAACAGAATCTATGATTTTCTCATGATCATTCAAGCTAAGATCCATCGTTAGCAAACACAAGACTACAATACCCTTCAAAATGTCCAACCCTAGAAGGCCAAAACAACACAAACCTGAATTACAGTTGCAGCATAGTATTTGTACCGGTGCCACGAGCATGGCTCCTACAAGTTAAACTAGATCCTCTAGTGTTGCAGCTAGTGGTGCCACCAATAAGCATATGACATGTGACATGTAGGACCAGACTGATCATCAAGCAGACCCAATGATGGAGATGCCCAAATAGGCTATCTCTACACTGAAAGTAATCCACTGGTCTATCCATGTCCATCATCCATTCTTTCTAAATGTTCTCATTTGGGACCATGGCATGTTGGCAGTGGGACCGCATGATGTAAAGTCCTGATCACTAATTCCAAAATGCCCCAGCAAATAAAAAAATTAGAAATAGTAAGGCTATTCTATGGGACTGTTTACGGTTGGAAGAGGTGGAATGGCGATAGACATCTAGAGCTTTGTGGCAGAGAGAAGGTGACAAAAATACAAAGTTCTTTCACATTTGTGCTAATGCAAGAAGAGCATCTAATAGTATCAAATCACTTGTTATGGACGGTTGGTGTGTTGTGGGTAAGGATGGCATTAGAGAGGCAGTCAAGCGACAATTTTTGGCTATCTTTTAGTCACTATCATAGTAGCCACCTTCTGCCCGTCTTGCTCCCCCTCCCACCCCGCATAGGTCTCCCACCATTGACTCTATGATGCAGAGTCAGGCCCAGCTTCGAAGGCGCAGCAGCCAAGCCCAACTTCACCCTTTTGTTTTAAAGTGGTCTGAACCCTAAGGCTGGAGGGGAACGAAAAAAAGAAAAGAGAATAAGATTGGTATTGCCTCCATATGAATTGGAATTCCTTACCTCCGGTGTGAAGCCGGAAGATGGTGAAAGCCTCTTTGACCCAAGTACCTATCTTTCTTCTTCTCCTCTCTTCTCCTCTCTTCTCCTTCTCTTCCTATCTCTTTTTTTTTTGTCTTCTTCTCCTTCTTCTTCTTCTAATTCTTTCTCTTTTCTTCTTCTTCCCTCCTCTTTTGTTGCCGCCACCATCCCCTCCCTTTCTCCCTATTTCCGCCACCTGTCACAGCCCCTAAAGCTGTTGCTGCCCTCTTCTTTCATCCCTAAATTACTGCTGTAAGCCTTTGTAGTAGCCCCTTCTCAGCCTTCCAGACCCTCCTTGTTGCTGCCCAACACTCCCAGATCTCCTGTATTGCATTTCTGTCCCACTCAGCACCCTCCTTTGGTGTTGACAATCCTTAAATCCAAGTCCCTTCAGTGTCGAGTGTCCCTCCCATGCTATCTGTGACTTCCACCAGCCCCTCCTAGCCTCTTCCTGGCTAGAGGACCCCTCCTATACCCCAGATCCACCCCTTTTTACCCCTCCTACTGCTGCTAGAGTCTTCCTACAGTCCCTCACTGCTGTTTTAAGCCCCTTTTGGACCTCCCCTCTCCATTGCCAGTCCATACAGCCCATCCACTTGCCTTCGCCACCCCCACACCCTATCCCCTTTGCTGCCACAGTCCTTTATCGGCCTTTACAGCACTGTTCCAATCTGATTTTCCCCATCTATGTGCTGCCATAATTCTTCCTTAGCCTTCCCTTTCATCTGTCCCGCATTTCTAGCCCCGAGCTTAGCCTGTCCAATCCTTTCCTAAGCCTTTTGCCACTTCCGATATCCCTAGTAACCCTTATAATTACTTTTGGATTATCATATGATTTGTCTACATTAGATCTCCAAGAATTACTTTGATTATATGTGGTGAATTTATATTTTGAATTTGCAATATTAGTTTGGTGATTAATTTCAGCTCATTTAGAATTCGGACATATCAAAAATTTTCCCCAAATATGGTTGCATTAGGCATTTTTAGGGTTCTTTAATTTGATGTCCAATCTCATTTAGGCATTTAGGGTTACCTATCCCATTTTTTTCGTGCATCACTGGCTTCGGGTACTCTCTTTCCCCTCTCACCTTTACTGCTTTTTGATCCTTCCTTTTCTAGACCTTGCGGTCTTTTTGCTTCCTTTGCGTCCTAGGTTCAAGTTTTGGCACTTTTGAGGCTGTTCTTCTTCCCCCTCGCGACAACCTTCTCCCAACTGAGTCACAAGATTATCAGACAACTTTTATTTTCGACATTAGGACCATTAGACGCTGCTCTTCAACTTCTTTGTCCTACACTTCTACCATTGCTGCGTGGGACTCTCAACTCTTCACATTCATCTCCTTCTCGATTACAATGCTTTTTGCTCCTTCACCTACTGATCGGGTACCTTCGCTCCTGACTTCCCCTTTTCTCCCTTTCTACCGTAATCCCCTTGCATGGGGGGGGGTGGTGCAAAGCCTCCTTTTTTGCATTTACCTGTCCCCTACCTAGCTTTCTCTTTAATGAGCTTTGTTCGGCCTCTCTGTTAAGAGAGAAGGCTAACTCGACCGACGATGGTGGGGATTCAGTTTAGTAGGATTGGGGCGGAGAGGGCTATTTGGTTGGAGAGAGAATTTTCTGTTGAAGAGATTAGGGCGGCTCTAGATAGCCTTGAAGGGGGCAAAGCCGTGGGTCCCGATGGTTTTAACTTCTCTCTCTTTAAATCTTGCTGGGAAACAGTGGGTCTGGATTTTGTTAGTGTTTTTAGGGAATTCTATATAGGATGGTATCATTAATAGGGGATTGAAAAACTCTTTTATCATCCTCATACCTAAGAAGGAAGGCCTGACAGAATTGTCTCATTACTGGCCAATAAGTCTCCTTGGTAGTGTCTATAAACTTATTGCCAAGGTTTTGACCGATAGACTAAAAAGGCACTACCAGAGATTATAGGTGAGTCACAGGGGGCTTTCGTGGAGGATAGACAGATTTTGGATGGTGTCCTTAATTCAAATGAGTTGGTCCACGGGAGATGAAAGGAAAAGAAACCAGGGTTCCTCTTCAAAATTGATATGGAGAAGACATATGATTTTGTCGCTGGTCCTTTGTTAGGTATCTTTTTGAGAGGATGGGTTTCGGACAACGTTGGAGACAATGGATGAAAGCTTGTATAGAGGACACTTCGTATTCTGTACTAATAAATGGTTCTCCAACTGCACCGATAACAACTACTAGAGGTTTAAGATAGGGAGATCCCCTCTCTCCATTCATTTTCACCATCGTAGGAGAAAGCCTGAACAAACTTGTGGAGAAAGATAAATAATTCTGGTTAGTCAGAGGATTTGGCTCTGTGCCAAATCGTCTTATCGTCACATATTTGCAATTCGCGGACGATACCCTATTTTTTTGTGAACCAAATAGAGATGAAGTTAGCATATTCAAAGAAATTCTAAGATGTTTTGAACTTGTGGCTGGTCTTATAATAACATAGGCAAGAGTACCTTAATTGGTATTGATGTAGAAGATGATTTCCTCAAGGAGATGGCGGACGACATAGGGTGTGGTACTGGGAGGTTGCCCTTTATCTATTTGAGATTACCTGTGGGTGGGAATTCAAGACTTAAGCATTTTCAGGTGCAACTATGCTGGAAAAAAATAGAAAGGAGATTGGCTGGTTCGGAAAGAAGATACCTTTCCATCGAGGGTCTCCTTACCCTCTACTCAAATCTGTGTTAATGAATTTTCTAGTCTACTACTTATCTCTTTTCGAAATGCCAAAAGGAATATTGAAAAGTAGAACAAATCTTCAAAAGATTCTTGTGTTGTGATAAAGAAGAGAAGAGGAAGGTTCACCTGTTTGCTTGGAAGGTGATTAAGCCAACGTCGTAGGGAGGGCTAGGCATAGTACCATTTTAGTTATTAATCAAGCTTTTCTATGCAAGTGGTGTTGGTGATTCAGGAAGGAAAGGAGACCATCGTGGGTTAGGGTGTTGATTGCAAGATATGGGTTGGAGGACAATAATGGGTGGGCTTGAGACGAAAACGATAAAAAATTCGGATCGTCGATACTCAGGGCCTCGTGGAGGTTAAACTTACGCAAGTCTATTGTGAGGACTTTGTACAAAGGCAACACCATGTTATTGGTTGGTAGAGGCGATGGGACTTTCTTTTGGAAGGATCTTTGGATGGGAGATAAGCTTTTAAAAGAATTGCTCCCTCTGTTTTTCAGAATTTCCCGGAACAAGTGTGCCTTAGTAAAGGATTGCTACAGGGTTGAGAGCCAACATATCATCTGCTACTTCGACTTTAGGCAAGAGTTAAGATCTTTCGACAGTGGGAGTAGGGCTGATTTGTTACCCAACTAAGGGAGTGCCCTTTGTCCTTGGGCGAAGAGGATGAATTAATTTGGACGGGCGATTCTTCTAACTCTTACTCGGCGAGTCAATGGTAGAATTGTTCCTTCAACAACAACATAATTTGGATTCTACCTCAAGCTTAGCTTGGAAAGGTCTAGCTCAACCTACAGTTCAGACTTTTGTGTGCTGTGCTCTTAAGGGAAAGATTCACTAGAATGGATCTTAGGAGGAGAGGATTATTGAGGTCGGAGGACACTTGTAGTTGTTTTCTTTGTGGTTATCTGGAGGAAGATGTAGATCATCTTTTCGTGACTTGCCCTTTTGCTCGAAATTTGTGGCTAACCTTTGCGAACCTCTTTGATATTCCTTGGGTCTTAGATAGAACTTGTCTTGGTGTATTGGGGTCGTGGTATCTATCGAGACTTGGACCTAGAGTGAAGGCATCCTGGAACACGGTTCCATCTGCAGTACTCTAGACCATTTGGAAAGAAAGAAATTTGAGGATCTTCGAAGTTAAGTCAATTGAGGTTAGCGAACTCTTCCAAAGGGCAAATGGAGGCTATGTGTGTGGTTACTATCCGGTAAGGAATTCAAAGGGCTTCAATCAATCGATTTTCTAACGTTGTTGGAGGGTTGTATGAGTGGAGTTGGTAGGAGAGCAAAACCTTCTGTCCTTGGGAACCTCCTAATTGGGATGTCATGAAATTCGATGTGGATGGAGCTGCTAGGGGGAAACCAGGTTCAACAAGGATATGCGGCATTATTAGGAACCATAGTGGTATCACAACATTGGTTTTCATAAAGTCAGTGGGGATTAGGGACTCAAATTAGGCGAAACTTCTTATTATTAGGAGAGCTTTGACTTTATGGTCAGTCCATGGCAAGGGCCACTAGTGATTGAAGGGGACTCGACAAATGCCATTAAATGGGCTGAGGGGATTAAACGACCCCCTTGGAGATTGATTACCAAAGTTAAGGAGATTAGGACGCTCGTTTCGGGACTCAAGGTCTCTTTTGCCCAAGTCAGTCATACAACAAATGGTTTGGCCAATTTCTTTGCCAAAAATGGAGTCAATTATTCAGCTTCAGGAGTGTTCTTTCGTTGAGAAAACAGATGAGCAAATAGGGTTTTTTCATAGATTTTGTGGATTGTATTTTCCTTTGGATGTTTTCTTTTTGCTTTGATTGTAGTTTTGTTTATATTTGCTCTCTTGGTCTAGCACCCCTAGTCCCTTTTTAGTTGATGTACTTGAACATTCTCATATTAATACAATTCGTTCTGTTACGGTTCAAAAAAATGAATCTTACTCGTGACAAGTATCATGAATTCTAGGTTAGAATTTAGACTTTTGCACTCATGGCCTCTTAAGGATTATGGAAGCCTATGGAGACTCTTTTGGGGCATTTACAAATGAAATGGTTCCTATTATTATTCACTAAAGTATTTGAATAAGACCATGTTTAAAGTTACAATAAATTGAAAATTTAATTTATAGGTATTTTCAGTGGAAGCATTAGATTGAGAGTTGGAATATTGACTACTATATATTAAACAACTGTTAATACAAAAAATCTATACCCTCCTACTCCAAGTGTGTAGTTGCATTGCTTGGACACATATCTTAAATTCCTAACTTTGTAATACTTCAGAATATTACCTTTTATATTCTTTCAAGAATTAAAAGAAATTGTCATGAACTTAAAAGGAGTTCAAAATTTTCTTCCAAAATTCAAATCCAAATCTCAAGTGTCAACATCACAAATATGTATTCTCACCCCCTCTTGAGCAACCCATAATCCATATAAAAGACAAGCCAATATGAAATTCAAATCCAAATCTCAAGTGACAACATCACAAATATGTATTCTCACCCCCTCTTGCGCAACCCATAATCCATATAAAAGACAGCAAATATGTTTGTGTGTGTGAGAGAGAGAGAGAGAGAGAGAGAGAGAGAGAGAGAGAGAGAGATTATTTTGACTTATTTTAAAGAGAAAAGGGGCTAAATGTTGTAGGTCATGGGTAAACTATTTCAACCTGTTTGATCCACATTTGGTAGTGTGTTTTAATGATTTCAAACTAAGATAAGGTTTTTCATTAGCCCGACCCTTGCATATGGATAGGTGTGGTGAAATCGTAGTTTGACCACGGGATGGTGATACAAGACATGGGATAGGGTAACTCTAAATGCCTAATGTGGTTAAGAAAATATCCAAATGGTGTACCCTAAATCTAATATGACTGAAATTAAATAATCAAAATCCAAGCGAAGTCATAGGGTCTCTCAAAATATCAGGTTTGCAGGTCACAAGGTAACGTAGGCCCACCAAGAGAATGGGTTCAGTCCCTAATGTGAAAGATGGCTCAAATATGGCAAGTAATATCATGGGGCAGCAAGAATATGATGGGAAAGAGGTTATGTATCTGCTGTATGTGATGGTATGAGGCTGTAACAGCCAAAAAAAGAGTGGGACAGCAGTATAAGAGGGTAGAAAACTATCAGGCAGCAGCAAAGGAAGACCTTTTGATGACTGACGACAGTAGATATAGGGCTGACAGGGTGGATTTGAGGTCTATGCAGGCTGTAACAGCAGTACAGGTGGCTAAAGAAGGGATCGGCAGCAGTAGTAAGGTTAAGGATGGGATGGAAGGGTGTGTTAACAGAAGATCTGGGCTCTAGAGGGGCTGACCTGGACTTGAAGTACAGATCTGAAGGTGTAGTGGCAGATCTGGGGCTCTAATATGATGTTGCTGCAGTTTGGCAGGCCTAAGAAGGGTGGCAATGGGTTTGGGTAATAGGGAGGGTGGCGGAAGTTAGTAGAAAGGGAAGGGAATGGTGGCGGCACTATGGATGGGTGTATAAACGGTGCTTTGGATTAGGTCTGATTTTGAGAAGGCCAGCAAGAGGAAGATGATGGATCGGCTAGGGTCTAAGTTAAGAGAAAGTGAAGAAGAAAATAGAAGAGAGAGAGAGAGAAAGGTACCTGGAGAAGGAAGAGGCTTCACCTTTTCCTGTGGCTTCTTGCCGTTTTCCTTGGCTTCTCGCCGTCCCCACCAAGGTGCCGTGACTTCTCATCACCCTATGCACATGGAGCAGTTCTTTTCCAAGCCAAAATCGTGTGTTTTTCATTGATCATCGATAGCCCTAAGGCTTAAGGAGTTTTTATAATAACTTACATAGAGAAAAGACCAAAATACCCTCAAGTGAAAAAAGACAACAATACCCTCAAATAAAATAAAATTTACATCAAGAGATCAACTAAATAAATAATAAAAAAAACTAAATCAATGCTCTAATCATTCCAATGCTCCGCATTAGATGGGCTGGGTTTTAAAACAGTGGTCAAATGTCATGCATGGCTCTTTGAAAATGGTGGATAATTTTGTTGCTCTCTCATACGAAGTTGCTATGCCTGATGAAAAGCCAAATAATACTTTAATGATGAGGGGCTAATTATTGATCTTTTCACCATCTACAAGCTTCTATTGATTAATTCAAGAAAGAAGCGAACAATCTGCCAAAATGTGCTAATTGCCAACTATGCTCATTGCTTCAGGTAATAAAATTTGTCGTCTGCTTATTAAAGGGAAGCCTCATCAATAAGATAAATTGTTAAACCCTTTATTTGTTAGGGACTGTTTGAGATTGTGATGTAGGACGAGATAAAAAAGAACTAGGGAAGGAGGAAACCTTAAAAGAACCTTGAGAGAGAAGAATGAGAGATGATGAAACCTTAGACAAAAGATGAAAAATATGAAGTTGAGAATCCACCCACTAGAGAGAGGGAGGTAACCAAAATAAATTCTTATAATTCATTTCATACATGGTTTTACTAACATCTCTATTTAAAGACTCAAAAAGTAATCAAATCTAACTATTTTACTTAAGAAAGGAGTCCTAATCTAACTTACTATATAGTACTAGCCTTATTTGAAGTAGTTATAATCTAGAATAAACTTTATTTAGGCCTTCTAACTTGGACCCAAAAGAAAAGTGGCGAAAATAATAATAAATAACATGCCAAACACGATACTGTTAATTCATTTAATTCCATTGTCATAGAGAGAACTAGGGAAGGAGGAAACTTTAAAAGAACCTTGAGAAAGAAGAATGAGAGATGATGATACCTTACGCAAAGATGAAAAATATGAAGTTGAGAATCCACCCACCAGGGAGTGGGAGGTAACCAAAATAAATTCTTATAATTCACTTTTTACGTAGTTTTACAAACATCTCTATGTAAAGATTCAAAAAGTAATCAAATCTAACTTTTTATTTAAGAAAGGAGACTTACTATAGGACTAGCATTATTTTACATACTTATAATCTAGAATAAACTCTATTTAGGCCTTCTAACTTGGACCCAAAATAGAAGTGGCGAAAATAATAATAAATAACATGCTAAACATGACACCGTTACTTCATTTAATTCCGTTGTAATCGAGGCAATAATGAATCCACTACACTAGTTGCCAACTTGTGATGGTCTAAATATTCATACAACCTTTAACCAAGAGAGGTTAGCAATTGCTTTTTGCATAATTTTTTTGTTTTAGTATATAAGGTGTTGTCGGAAATTGTATACAAACTTCACATCTTGATTTCATTATCATGCTTGCATGTACTTGAATTTTTATGTTGTTTAATGGTCAAAATTTTGCAAATTCTGCTGTGTGTTTGTGTGAACTTAATATCTTCCATCCCACATCATTCATTATCTTTACACCACATTTTTGTGCTCATCTTTTTTTATTTCTCCACACCCTAGCAAACAATGTAATTCATTTAAAACAAGGGCCTTGAAAGTGAAAGAGGGTCTGGAGAAGCGCATCCCTGGCATTATCGTGAAAATCAACCCGGAGAAGGTATGTGTATTTTTGCAATCGTTTTGTTCTTTTCATTGAATTCTAGTGTGATCTTTCATGTAAGTTTTAGGCATTGTATGAGTAAGTTGTATTGTCACTCCTTGGAACTACATTTGCAATCTACATTTACCGAGGAACTTTATCTTGGAATTCTGACATTTAGTTGTCCATAATCAAAGCAAATAAATAAGGGCTTAGGGTAAACTCTTGGTGAAGTTTTACTCCAATGGGAAACTCTGTTCTCTCCACACCTTGTTCTAACACTTGAATTTGCCCTTATACATGTATAATCACTAATCCATTTGCGATGAATTTCTTCAATGTTATCTAAATTAATTTCTTATTATCTAACATAGATTTCTCTAAATCAATAGAAACCATGTAAATTTTTCTTTGCTCTAGACCTTTCCTTGAGTTGGTTTTAGTAGGAAAATGGCTTATGTTGTTGATTGACTTAGTATCAAGCCAGAGTAGGTCTTTGAAATATTGGATTCTTGTGTTAGGCATTATTACCTTTGCACAAAGTTTCATGGTGTGGCTTATAAATTTGATAAATCAACAATTAACATCTTGAATGTTTTATTAAAAAGGGATCACATTGATCTTTTCCTACACTTCTAGTATCCTTTTTATTATCAAGATTCTGTTATATAATCTAGCTAGCCAACTATCCCAATTTCTCCAAACCTTCTAAATATCCTTTGGTGATAAGGTTCCTTTCCTCTCTCCCCCCCCCCCCCCCCCCCCCCCCCCCCCCCCCCCCTCTCTTTATATTAGTTAATGCATGCTTTTCTTGCTACCCTATGTGAAGGTTAAATTTTGGTGGTAGTTGACCAAGGTATCACCCCCTTGTAATTATGATAAGATGTGGTCTTTAAGAACTTCAATTCTATAAGTAGTTCATTGTATAAGATTAGGATGATTGAATGATGGAATACTTCACCCTTTTCTCATTATGTGATCCCTTATCTATGATTGATAATTTCTTACTAAGGATGTTCCAACACAATGTTGTGCTAGCATGACTCATTTTAAATGATATAATGTATCAATGGCTTTGGATGCCTGCTTTACAATACCCAAGTAATAATTCGAAAAAATACCTGAGTAGGGATAGTGAATTAGTTATATATGAAAATAGCCTTTTACTGCCATTTCACGGCCTTGGATCATTAGATGGCTAGAGATAAGCAATGGGGCTAATTTTGGTACATATTTAACCACAATCCTTGCATAGGAATGGTTAGGTGGGTGGACCCCATCACTTGTGGCTCGCCATGACTGAAAACCCAGTAAGAGGGTGTGACTCTATTGTTTAATTGAATGGTTTAATTTCCATTCTTTGCCAGCTGATCTTTAGGTTCTTCACAATCGAGTCAAAATGTAGTGCATTTCTTTCTTTTTTTTACATGTGCTTGCATGTGATCTTGAAATTATACATATCTATTCATTTCTTTTTAAAGATTCATATTTATCAAATTTTTGTTGTTTCCTTTTTTTAGTATTACATCCCTCATTAGCTTGAGATTTGATATGTTACTTGCAGCCTAGGAGAGGATGCTTTGAAGTACGCAAAGGAAGCGGTGAAACTTTTCTCTCCCTTTTGGTAAGCTTCTATTACCGGTTGTGTCTGAGTCTTTTGTTGATTACATGGCATTACTTGATGAAAAAATTGGAAGGTATTGTAGTTGGTAGGAATCTGAAAGAGGAGATTATAGATGGTCAAATAGAATGAATGATAGCTTATATTGAACAGTTTTGCTACAGATATGAGAAGGCATTACAAGTGTCTATACCTCTCATCCAAGATTTATTGGAATCTTTGCTGTTGGTGCTTACTCTTTTGAGGAGACTTCAGAAGTTGACATTTAGTGATGGCATGGATTAGGTGATGCCCAGACACAGCATGGTTATGGTAGAAACATGTCATTGATACAACAGAGACAAATTTTACTCATAAAAATGAAGTGTCTGACACGGACATGTTGCCTATGTTGAAGTATCCGTGCAACATAGGGTAAAATGATGGTGCTATGGTTTTTGATCTTGCAACTGCTAATTTAGAAAGTAGAAGGAACACTCAAAGAATGGGTCTAATTTGTAAGGAGAACTGGGAGAGCTAACAAAGTATGGATGAGTAATTTTGGTTGTTCATACTGTTGTTATCTCGACGGAAAATAAGCAAATGATATGTTGTCTAAAATGATGTGATGAAACTTTAAAAGAGGCATTTTGGTTCAAATGGCATTTGATATTAAGGTTATTAATTACGTAATTGTGGAGCAAAAGTATATGATGCGGAACACCACAAGTTTCCATATTTAGATTTAGGATTTCTAGCTTTTCATGATTGTATTTTTCTTTCATTTATATTTTTAGTCCATTAGTTGGATTAGTTTTGTTTTATTTGGGGAAATTTAGTGATTTTACATGTAATTAGGGCTTCCCTTAGTAGTGTCCTGCATCAAATTTGGTATCAGAGCAAGGTTTCAGAAGTTTCCCTAAACATTCACTGTCCTTGCACAACAAGTGTTCGACGATTTGTCTCTGTGAAAAAAGAAATAAAAAAAGGAAAAAGAAAAGTTCTAGCATTACCTACCGGAAAGGGTTCGAAACATTTTGCGAAATGGACGGAGATCAGCCCCCCTACTTGGTTCACTCATGCCTTCAACTAGTTGATAACTGATCTAACCGCCTTTAGTACCACATGAAGTCCTAGCAACTTGGCAAAGCACAGTAAGTCAACCCAGGCCAGGATGCAAGTTCTCCCTGTGCTCCGCTTCAGTCACCAATGTTCCTGAACCCAAAATTGAAGCAGTGGAAGACAGATCAGGAAAGCATCGCAGGAATCCACGACTCCCGAGTCACAGATTGAAGTACTGAAAGGAATCCAAAGATGAAGCAAATATTTTGGATGTTCCAAAATCTGTACATGATGTGGGAGAAGAAGATGAGAAGTCTGTGGTTCTTGAAACAATTGATGACAAGCCATTATTAACAACTCCTGAATGTGGTCAACCAAACTTGATCTAGAAGTGAGTAACATGGATATAGGGCTTTCTAGTCAGTGGGGGTAGTTTGGTCTTTGTTTCTTTGAGGGTATTTTGGCCTTGTTCATGTTTTTAAGTCATTATATATATGATGTAACCCCTCCATACGGGATTGACACTTAATGAATGAAGAATTATTAAAGCAAAAGCGACTCCTCTGCTCCATGTGAATTGGATATCCCCTTGGTGAGAAATCAAGGTTGCCGTGGTAGAATCCACAAAGGTAAGAAGCTTTCCTCTATTTTTCATGTATTTTCTACCAATCTTCTCCTCTCTCTTTTCTTTTCTTTATCTTAGCCATACCCTTTTCTTTATCTTAGCCATACCGTAGCTGAACCGCCATCCTTTTGTTGCTGTCCCAGAATCGTCCTATTGCTGTCCCAAACCTGTCCCAGAACAGTCCCTGTTTACTGTCTAGAACTCGTCCTGACCCGTCCCAGAGCCGTCCCGATCCATCCTAGAGACATCCCTATCCGTCCCAAATAATCCACAGTTTGTCCTAGACCCGTCCAAAACTCGTCCCAGACCCGTACATTTCACTTCCTGCTACCACTATCCTTCCTTAATTTGGTTTGGTAAGTTATATAATTGTTTACATTAGATTTCCAAGAATTGCTTTTATTATTTGTGGTAAATTTATTTGATTGAATTGCAAGTATTAATTGGAATTTAATTTCATCCCATTTTAGATTTAAGGTGTATTATATTCATCCCTTTTAATCTTTTTCATAACCACACTAGGCATTTAGGGTGTCGTCCTGCATCAAATTTGGTATCAGTAGCAAGGTTTGGTTGTTTGCCTAAACACCCATGGTCCGAAGTTGCATTTGATTTTTATAAAAAATAAAATAAAATTCATAGCATGTAGATTCTAGGACACAACATTTAGAATCGTGTAGAGTCATGTCAGGAGATCAACCCCCCGGTTTGGGCTACTTAGTTCCTTAACCAATTCCAAAACCAAGTGATTGAAATCCAAATGACACTTAACAATAATTTCACCGCTAGCAACAATAAGTGGCTTGAATGACATGGCTGTAGTGGGTTCCAGCCTCATAAGCCTCAGGAATTTACCAAAAATGATGAACGTGTCTTCAAGACCATTCCTGTTGAGGCCTAGAATTTTGATGGACGTTTAGATCCCAAAGTTTTTCTTGATTGGCTATGGGACATGGACTTACTTTGAGTGGCATGACATGTCATAAATTCGACGAGTCCGTTTCGCCAAATTGAAATTGGTGGAACAAGTCCAGACTTTCTGGATGATGGTGGAACAGAAAAGTATGAGGTTAAGAAAAGACCCCCAAGATTTGATATGAGACGAAATGAAGAAACAGTTAATTGCGAAATACGTCCCTCCCTTCTATCGTCGCAGGCTCATTAATCACCCTATTTCTTCGGGAACTTGACACATGGTGAAAGTAATGATGAATCAGAGGTGATACAATCCCACAGGTTACCCAAAACCATCGCTTCAAATAGAAAACCTCTAGATCCTATCCCAGTATTAGTGTCATCTAAGCCATTTGACTTTACACCTTTAGACGTAGTAGAGCCTCCCAGGGAAGATGAGCCTTCCAAAAAACTAGAGCCTCCCAAGGATGACATACCATTAGAAAAAGTAGAATTTCCCTAGGATGAAGAGCCTTTTAAAGTAGAGCCGTCCGAGTCTGTACCCTCATCTACACAACACACAACACACTCACAATTTGCACGCTGAAATTGAAAGTCAAATTAATATAAGTGATAAAAATTATGAGTTTGCTACAGATAGTCATTGCAGGTTCAAGGAAGCTGATGTGGATAATAATGTGGTGGATCTAGTACCCTCTCAGTGTCCAACACCTTCACTTCCACACCCTGATCCTCATCAGACTCACTTTGAGCCACATCAGACTCGCCCCACCCCACATCAGCATGATCCTGATCATCCACTTGGCTTTCTTGACCCACGTCCTCACCGTGATCCTATTGGCCATTTTGACCCACAGCCTGATCCACAGCATGACCCGCTCCATGACCCATGACATGCACCAATACAGTCCCCTCAGCCTTTATTTGTGCCACCATCTCAGCCTCTACCTTCTGTACCTTTTGCCTTCCAGATCCATTTTATGACCCGTGTCCTACACCTGCACAACCTCTCAGTCCCTACCTATTTTACCATCATTATATATTGGTCTACCTTCTCAGTCTCTGCCTTCCTTACTATCTTTGTTACCCAAGAGAGGAGATAGAATTTATCCTGGTAAAGGAAGTTGTTTCCACAGTTACAGGAGAACATCAACTATATCCGGTGCCATGGAAGCCCAGGCCCATGGAAGATATCACTTGGTTACCTGAGTGTGAGCTACATCGACTTGCTCCGGATTTATGGGAGAGATTCAGAAATCTTGTCTTATCAGAGGAGCGTTATACTCACATTTTGCTGCTGCCACTATCCAGAGTTGATCGTGACGTCAGTGTCAGATGCTGAATATACCATCGATGGCGGAGGAGAGCCGTTACAATATTTTCATTGTGGCTCAATGACAATCTAGGTAACACCTGAAGGCCTCATGTGCGCGTGATTGCACTTTAAAGATCCCACATTGGGAAGACGCGTATGTGGATAGATTTGTGTCTTCTCATCCGTTTGAACTCGATGTCGAATTCTTTTTAGATGGGGAGATTGATGCGGAGCATTACACGAGTTTCCATATTTAGATTTAGGATTTCCAGCTTTTCATGATTGTATTTTTTTTTTTAATTTATTTGTTTAGTCCATTAGTTGGATTAGTTTTGTTTTGTTTGGGGAAATTTAGTGATTTTACATGTAATTAGGGCTTCCCTTAATAGTGTCCTGCATCAATATAGTTTTGAACACAAGGAGATTTAGTGGCGTTGGGAGGTTCAAAGTTCTCTGTCAAAGAAGATTTTATTCAATTAGTGGCATGAAACAAAATTAATGACCTAAAATTTGCATGTCAACTAAGAGAAACACTAAGAAACTGCTAGGATACTGAGACATCTTTCAAATGGTCATTGATTTCAATGAAACATTGCAAGGGATACACAGCAAGAACATTTAGGATATTCTGAACCACTCAACAAGGCAATTAAATGAACTGATGTATAAAATAACAATGATCGTTTTGGATAAAAGAAACGATACCATAGATGATGATAGGTGGTACCACAAGAAAATTTCCTCTCTGGCTAATAAGTCAAATAAGTTGTGCTGATCACAGATGAGATGTGTTAGACGAGCTAGGCCAATGTCCACCGGAATAGTCCTTGAGGAAGAAGGGAAGCGGGGTGGGGGTGGGGGTGGGGGTGGGGTGTGAATAGGACTTTTGCAGAATTTTAGTTTTCTCTAAAATATTGGTTAATTAATGAGCGGCGGTGGAACAGATCTGGGATAATGCCCACATTAGAAGAGGCGGTGGCGGAAATCAGATCTGGGATAATGCCTAGATTCTGGTGAAGTAGCAGGGTTGGAGCTTAGCCAGTGATGAGGGTATCGTTTGCAGCAACGACAGAAAGTAGAAGATAGAAGAGAAGGAAGATAGAGATAAAATAAATGAACTTTTATTATTATTTCTTTATTTTTAAAGGAGGTCTTTCTCTCGTTTGTAATACAACCAATATGTAGGGAAAAAAAAAACGAAGCTAATAGGAAACGACAACTGTGTTTCCAACTACAACACGACTTCCTCAAATTAGAATCCCCTCTAAACTAGGACAAAACCGATTGACATACTACATAAAAATAAACTAAAACTAAATAAAGGAATTTGATAAATAGGAAAATAAACTATAAACTAAAACATGTGTGTCCTACATCACCCCGGATCTAAAAAATTATTTTAGCATGAATGCCTAAGTACGGGTTAAAACCTACCTGATGCCTTCATCACAATTTGATGGGAGTAGTTCAAGAAGGAGATCCTTAGTTTATTTTTGTTACAAGGGAGAACCTATAAGAACTAAATGAATGAATGAAATGTCATGTGGTAGATTGTAGTGCAACAGAGCAAATAAGTCAAATAGAGATTGAGCAATCATTTCAAAACAAAATAAAATAAAATATGTAGAGATGTGTAGAGAAGGTTGGGTTGCTTTGGTTGGAAATATCTATACTTGAGCAATCATCCATCATATATCAACATGCTGAGGTGGTTGTAGCTATGACTTCCAAAGGCTCCAAAGATGGACATGGTGGAAAGGGCTAATTTTGAATGGGTTCCATTTTGTAGGTGTGGGGCAGTTTGACCTGTTTGCGCTTGATTTATGGGCATACCAAATGTTCAAATTTTCAATTGAACATGTTTGTGGCTATCTTAATGATGTAAATTGCTGGGTCTCAATGGTCCACGCCCCTAAGGATTCACCAAACTTGACCTTGTTCATTTTTTGCATAGGTTGATTTAGGTTTATGATGATGGTTGGATTAGCAATTATCCTTGGAGTTTGTGAATCTTCCATGAAAGCAGTGGCCTTTTACAAATGAATTAACCACTGCACAACATTAATTAGATATTGCAAGTTTAACATGGGTCGTCTTTGTATCTTTTTTATAGGACTCTAGTCTAATAAAGTAGTTAATGGTTATTTTTGTAGTAAAAATAATTATTATGAGATTTGTTTTTATTATTGTCACTTTCTTTTTGAGTTGAATCCTAATCTTATATATAGGCTAATTGAATGATGAAATAGGGAAGAGATTGATTTCCTTTCAAAGAGAAATCCCTATCTCTTGTTTTCTTTCATTTTCTCATTTTTGTCCATTTTCTATTCTTTTTTGATCGGGTTCCTATCACTATTAGTGGGACCTCGTGTGTTTTCTAGTAGCTTGTGAGACCATTGTTTGAGTGAGGGAAAGGGCCTTCCTAGACGAGAGGCAATATGAATAGTCTTCAGAGGTGGTCTTCGGTCTTCAATATGGCCAAGATGAGTAGTGATGTAAACAAATTACATTTGGGTCAAATTTTAGTAAAATCCAAATTGAATCCTAGACATAGGATCGACGTCCACATCCGAATCATCTAGATAAATTTAGCTGAATCGATATCCAATTCTACTCATGATCTAGATCCAGATTTGAGTTCAAACTTTCTCATAGTTTTCATACTACATTATTGATATCATATGTACATACTTCTTATGCATGCACATTTGAATTAATGGGTTATTGGAGCCAAATCCAAATCCACATCCAAAAACAAGTGGATATTGAATTTGAATGTCGATTTGAATCTAAAAGTGTAATATAGATATAAATTTTATGTTGAAACCAATTATTTTGGATTGAATGGATAATTGGATATCTATTTACATCCCTAAAGATATAGATCAGTGTAATAAGTTGTGTGAGGGACACTAAGGAGTTTGGCATTTTGGACGAGGGATTGGAGGTGCGGATTAAAAGACCCTAGAAGGGAAAAGATCACTATGAGATGGAAAAAACCCTTGCCTGTCAGATTCAAGTTCAATATAGATGGGGTAATTAGGGGGAAACTAGAACTAATAGGAGTCAGAGGGATTTTATCTAACTACTGTAGGCTTTTTTTATTGGTCCAGTGGGTAAGGACTCAATTGAGGTGGAACTCCTAGCGATCAAGTCGAAGCAAAAGATAGTCAACAATCCCTTTCAAAGGAGACTCATTATAGAAGGGTATTCAGTTAATGCATTATGTTGGGTTGCAGGAAGGAAAATAGACTCCTTGGAAGTTTATACCCATCTATAATGAGATTTAGGGAGGTTAGCTGGAATTTTGGATGTATCCTTTGTCCATGTGAGGAGATCAGTGAACGAAGTTGTAGACTTCTTAGCCAAAGAAGGAATTGGAAGAGGTTTGTATATAGATTTGTTTTTTTTTAATGGTGGTTTGTATATAGATTTCTCTTTGGATTTGGATTTTTAGAGGAAATGCTTGTATAATTCTTTTTATTATGTAGCCATATTGGCTGGAGCATGCAACTTTGTTGTTGCACCCAACCATACTTACATGTATTTTTCACAATCTTTTTTTTTTGAGCGGTAATAAAATAATATTGTATTAATAAGAAAATGTAAATACAAGATCATGAAAAAGCAAAAAGGGTTGAGGAGATGTAAACCCTAACAAGGAGAAGAAAAATACAAAACCAAACCCAAATGAGGGGTGCATGGGTGGTTTTGCTAGAAAATTAAAAACTTCAATCAAATGGGTTCCTCCTCCTTGCGGTGTAATGAAATTCAATGTTGATGGAGCTGCTAGAGGTAAGCTGGGGCCAACAGGCATAGGAGTAGTACTTAGGGATCACAGGGGGGCTTCTGTACTTGTATTCGCTGAAGATATGAGTATTAAAGACTCAAATGAGGCAGAATTGCTTAGCATCAAGCGAGCTTTGACTATTTGGAGAGCTTATGGGCAAGGTCTGTTAGTGCCCCGGCTTGTCCGAGTCACCGTTTTATCAGTTCCGTGACTCTCTTGGAACTTGCCTTGGAAGATTTTCGAAGATGTCAGAAGTCTGCAGGAAGATCTACTGTCCATCGAAGTCTCTACACTGTATACTTGATAGCCACGCAGGTAAGTTGACCTTAGTGGACCTTAGGCCAAACCAAAATTACCCCAAAAAGACCAATCCTAGAACTTGTAAATATGGTAAATCTCTAGTCTTAGGCTCGAGCCCTCGAGACTGAAGCATGTGAGAGCCAATCTGTTAGTCTCTATAAATTTCCTTGGCTCTCAGTCTCGAGCCCTCGAACGTTTGTCGAGGCCTCGGGACCCTCCGTATCTGAGAGCAAATCTTGACAGACTGTATTTTGCATGTGTTCTCAGCCTCGAGGCCTCGAACACGCTCCTCGATGCCTCGTGACTTAAATCTACAGAAAATCTCTGACCTGTATTTCCATATACATGTTCGAGGCCTCGAGACTTGGCCATTGTGAAAAATTCTTGTAAATACACAACTTTTGTTTTCAAATGGCACTGATGCAGGAACATTTTCTATATTTAGTATTTTAATTATTATTGGCATTAGTTCATTTTTTTTTAGTTATTTTATTTCAGTGTTGGTCTAGTAATTTTGGGTTATTTCAGGGTATTCTGGGAATTTCCTTGTAGTAGGGGTATTTTTGTCCTTTTCTTTCCATGCAAGTTATATAAACAATGTAAGCCCCATTAGGGCCAGGGAATGAAGGAATGAAATGAAAGAAAGCTTTGAAGCCTTAGCCTCCACGATGTGCATGGTGATGATTTCCCCTTGAGGGTTTGGTGTGAAGCTAACTGAATCAATTCTCCTATCTTCTCCTTCTCCTTCTCCTTCTCCTTCTCTTTCTCCTTTCCACATCTTCTTCATGTATTCTTCTTCTACTTCTCGTCTTTTCTTCGTCCTCTCTTCTTCTTCTACTTCTTTCTCTTTTCTTCTTCTTTCTAGTCTTTCCCAAACCCAAACCCAAACCCATCTTCCCATCCCTTTCTTAACATATCATCCTTGCTGCCTTAGCCAGTAGAAGCCCATTGATTTGCCTTCGCCCCTCTCCAAAGAACCCTCTTCGGCTGCCGTGCCCTTCCCCGAGCCCCTACTGTTGTCGTCACTTCTAGAATCCTCTCTTTTACTTCCTTGACCCCACATACTCCACTACTTTTACTTCCGCCCCTTCTCAAACTCCCTCTTGCACCTTCGTCCAACCCTTTTAGAGTCTTTCCTACTTCCGCCACCTCCAAATCTCACGAAGACTCTTCCGTTATCCTCTTGTTTCCCATATTTTGCTGCGGCAACCCATTTATTTCCCAAACAGTTCATCTGTATCCTTGTTTCTTTTATTTCAAACCATATGCCTCTTAAGTTCCAATACATTAGCCTTTTTTCCTTTATTAATTACTAAACTGCCATTAGACCACCATTGACCCGCTAATCCCATTATACACATTGGATTCTTAATATCTTGCATGATTATTTGTGGTAATCTTATATTAATTAATTGCGGGTAAATTTATTATTTAATTTCAACCCATTTTAGACTTAGGATCCATTATTATTTTTATCCTTTTTAACTTTTAGAGAACCACATTTAGGCATTTAGGGTTACCCTATCATTTACCTACATCAGGCACAGGCCTACTCACTGGAAAAGCCCTAATATTCCAGAGACCGTTTCCCTCTAGCCGTCTCTCTTCTTCATTGATTCTCATCAGTTGATTCAAAGCATTCAATGCTTTATACATGAAGAAGACATGAGAATCTTACTCTAGGACCAACCTGTAGTATTCTTGTCCTAGAACCTATCTTCCACTGTGGCAAAAGTTCATTGAAGAATGATCCAGATATGAAGGCAGAGGTGTGGGAAACTTATCAGAAGAACACAACTCTCAAAGGCTGGTTAAGGCCCAAGGCAAGTGTTCCTCTATTTACTTTTCATTTGATATATATTGCAAGGTGGATTAGGACATTGTGTCCTAACCACAAAAAAAAAAGGCGTCGAGGATTACACCGTTAGGGTTGAACCTCTATAACGAATTATGTTGTACTATATGGGTGAGAAGCCCATTCATAGTATATTGGGACGACCCTAAGTTGGGAAGTCTAACAGTGGATGTAGGTTTGATTAAACCAAACCACTATATATCGCTATGCACTGTGGCTTGATGTTTTGTTGATTCATGCATTGCTCATTTAATCAATAAATTTTAAAAAGGGGAATTTAAAATTGAATTAGACTTATTTACCCCCCTCTAGGTCTTGCACTGTTTTTAGTAACGGATTTTCAATTGGCATCAAAAGCTTGGTTACTCTGAGTTGGATTTAATCGTCTAAGTTGATCCTATGCTAGAACCATGTATAGAGGTGGGAGTCACCCTATTTCTAAACCACCTTATTTTGATGGCTCAAACTATGCTTCCTGGAAAGCAAAATGAAAAGTTTTTTCATCTCTCTTGATGGAGCTGTTTGGGAGTCTGTCGTAAGGGGTTGGGAACAACTTGTAGAGGAAATCACAAGAAAATCCACTAAAGATGAAACTGGTAAATTTGAAAAAGAAGTCTTAGGGTTTAAACCAAAAGACTACTTTACCTAGATTGACATGGAAAATGCCCTATACACTGCAAATGGAAGATCCCTAAATGTTATAAACTGTGTAGTCTCACCAAATGAGTACAAACGTATAATGACTTGTGAGACGGCCAAACATGCTTGGGATATCTTAGAAAGGAATCACGAGGGGACCTCAGTTGTCAAGAGGTCAAAACTCCAAATCCTTCATTCAAAGTTCGATAATATACGAATGGAGGAAAATGAAACTTTCATGGAGTTTTATTCAAAACTAAGCAATATTGTAAACTCCATGTGGGCCCTTGTTGAGAAAATTCCAGCATCTAAGGTATGCACCAAGATACTAAGAAATCTACCCAAGTGATTCAAACCCAAAGTGGTCGCCATTGAAGAATATAATGATGTGGCACAAATGAGGGTAGATGATTTGGTAGGATCCCTTCAAACCTATGAGCTCAACTTTGATGATGAAAAACCTAAAAAAAAAATCTGTTGCCTTGAGCTCATCTTTGAACATTGAAAATGCTAAAGAAGAAAAATCTGATTTTGAAAGTGATACAAATGATGATGTAGCTTTATTGGCTAAAAAATTTCTCAAAAATTTCAATAAAAGAAATAAATTGAAAAACCTCAAGAGAAGTGATTCCAAAGAAAAATATGCTAAAAAATCTAACACCTCAAAATAAAAAGGGAAAAATAAAGCAAGGATCAAGTATGCTATAATTGTGGTGGACGTGGACATTTTGCAATTAGATGTCCCTCTAGAAGAAATATTAAAGCCTTGACGGGTACTTGGGAAAACTCATCTCAATCGAAAGTGATTCTGATGAGCTTACTCAAGAAAAGGGAGATAATTTGAAAGGCTTCATAGCCTCCACCGTTCATATTGAAAATGATCCTGCTAGTGATACAGAGGATGAGGAAGAAGATGATCTTCAAGAAGCCTATGATTCCCTGGAAAGCAAGAATCTGACTAAAAAATTAAATAAAGTAAAGCTGAAAATGTCATATTATCTAGCCAGTTGGAATTAGAAATGTCAGACAGAGAGAAACTCTCAACAACTCTAAAAGCTTCGAATCATGAAATTCTTAAGTTAAGAGAAACTGAAAAGTCACTTCAAGGTACAATAAAGATGCATGAAAATGAGATTAATGAAATAAAGGAAATTCGAATAATACTGTCTGAAGAAATTCTTAATGCACATACTGAACTAAATAAACTTAAAAGCCATAAAACAAAATTTGAAGATAAATTTACTCATGGAGAACAAAAACTGGAACTTAATTTGGGTAAAACTCATGGTGACAGAACCAATCTTGGCTACAACAATCAAAACAAAAAAGGCCCTACCAATCAAACTGTCTTTGTCAAGGCCAATCCTCTCAATCCTCAAATTTAACATGTTTCTAATGTGTTAAAAGTGGACACTTCAGGTTTGAGTGCAAACTTCGAAAAAAGCATTTATGGGAAAAGGCCAATGAAAGACAGTTTAAAGATAAAAATAAAAATTTTGAAAGGCAAAAGAGAAGATACCAAATCGTGAAAATCTGGCCAAAAAACTGAATAAAATGCTGAATGAAAAAATAAGTAAAAGATTTGGATATAATCTTCAAAAACCAGCACAAAAAAACTCAAAATCCACTACCTCAACTAGATGGGTTCCGAAGTATAAAAGTTTAATTGTTTACACCTTTAAAAGTCAATCTAAATGGTACTTGGATAGTGGATGCTCAAGGCATACGACTGGGGACAAATCCCATATGTCCAATCTTGTAGACTTCAATGGTGGGTAAGTTACTTTTGGTGATGGTAATATGGCCAAGATAATAGGAAAAAGGAACCTTAAAGTTCAATGACTCTCTTACCCTAGAAGATGTGCTTCTTGTTAATGGTCTTAAACATAACCTCTTGAGCATTTCTCAAATCTGTGAAAAAGATCACTATGTGACCTTCAAAAAGAATGATTGTGAGATTTATACTGATGAAGGTGAAGCTGTTCTAAAAGGACTTAAAACGTATGATCATTGCTATGCTCTTGAAAATTGCCCAACTCCATTTAAAAACTAATGCAATGTGGCCAAACTTAATGAAGTGGAGTTGTGGCACCAAAGGTTGGGACATGTAAATTTCAAAGACCTATCTCGACTAAGTGAGCACATCAAAGGGTTGCCCAAAGTTAGTCGTTCAACTCAAATCACATGTGGTGAGTGCCAAAAAGGTTAACAAGTAAGGGCAGCTCACAAAAAGGTAAAACTATATTGCAACGCCTAGACCCCTAGAACTTCTCCATATGGACTTAGTTGGACCTACCCAAAATATAAGCATAGGGGGGAAGAAGTATTTCATGGTGATGGTTGATGACTACTCTAGATGTACATGGGTAGCCTATGTTAGAGAGAAGTTAGATGCATTCCATGAATTTAAAATAATTGCCAAACGCATTGTAAATGAAAAGGAAACTCCCATAAATAGAATGAGAAGTGATCTTGGGGTTGAATTTGAAAATCATAATTTTCAAAAATATTGTGAAAAACATGGCATACATCGACACCCCAACAAAATGGGGTGGTTGAAAGGAAAAACCGTGTCCTTCAAGATATGGCCACAGTAGTGCTTGAAAGCAAAAACTTATCAAAGAATTTGTGGGCCGAAGCAGTCAATACAACTTGCTTTATTATCAATAGAGTATATTTGAGCGCTGGTCTAAATAAAATTGCTTTTGAATTATAGACCGGTAGAAAGCCCAATGCTAAGTATCTCAAGATCTTTGGAAGTAAATGTCATATCCTTAGAGATCGAGAAAACTTAGGAAAATTTGATGCAAAAAGTGATGAAGGAATTTTTCTGGGTTACTCTACCACCAGTCGTGCTTATAGAGTGAAAAACCTCAGAATTGGCACTATTCAAGAATCAATAAATGTTGTGGTAGGTGATCAAACGATTGCATCCAATTATGAAACAAAAGATGAAATAGATCTCCTTTCAAGCCAAAATGAAGAGCCTTCTTCGACACCATCAACATCTAAAGAGCTCAAACCCAATAAAAACCATCTACGTCTCAAATCATTGGGGACCGAATGACGGGTAAAAACAATGAAGCAACTGGAAAATATTTCCAGCTGTTTTTGCTTCACCTCTCAATTGGAACCCAAAAATGTTGATGAGGCATTGCATGACGAAGATTGGGTAAATGCAATGCAAGAAGAGCTCGTGCAATTCACAATAAATGAAGTTATGGGATTTGGTGCCCAGACCAAAAAATTCAAATGTTATTGGCACCAAATGGATTTATAAAAATAAGATGGGTGAAAATTGAGTCATTGTTGGTAATAAAGCCTGGCTTGTTGCTCAAGGGTACACATAGATTGAGGGCATTGATTTTGATGAAACCTTTGCTCAAGTTGCACGTCTTGAATCCATTTGAATCTTGCTATCAATTGTTTGTTATTTGATTCAAATTGTTTCAAATGGATGTAAAGAGTGCTTTTCTGAATGGATTATTAAATGAAGAGGTCTATGTGGAACAACCTAAAGGGTTCATTGATCCAACATACACTGATGATGTGTATAAACTTAAGAAGGCCCTGTATGGTCTTAAACAAGCTCCCCGAGCCTGGTATGAAAGGCTTACACAATTTTTATTGAATAATGACTTTCAAAGGGGAAGTGTAGACAAAACACTGTTTGTAAGTAGGGTCAATGAAACTATACTAATTGCCCAAATTTATGTGGATGACATAGTGTTTGGCTCCACAGACGTAGCAAGCAAGCTACCATTAGTTTCTCCAATCTAATGAAATTCGAATTTGAAATGAGTATGGTTGGAGAATTGAACTACTTTCTTGGGCTTCAAATAAAACAACTTGATGAAGGCCTCTTCATCTCACAATCCAAGTATGCAAAAGATCTTGTCAAATGTTTTGGCCACTCTAACACACCCATGAGCACAGACAAAAGCAATCCTCTGTATCTCTCTCCACCGCTAAGGGAGAATGTATTGCAGCTGCCAGTTGTTGTACTCAACTATTTTGGATGAGACAAATGTTAACTGACGATGGAATTAAAGAGGAAACAATGACCCTACACTGTGACAACACTCGTGCAATAACATCTCCAAGAATCCAGTTCAGCAGTTTAGAACCAAACACATAGACATCATGTATCACTTTATCAGAGAATTGGTTGAAGAGAACAATCTGTTTCCACTGAAAATCAATTGGCGGACATAATGACTAAACCATTAGACTCAACTCATTTTCTTGACCTCAGGAAGTCCATTGGTGTTTGCATACTGTCTTAAATCATTCAAGTTCATGTGTATGTATTGCAGTGTGCATTCTTAGTTCAGTCAAATTTTTTTCAGTCAAAATTTTTTGAACTCTTTGTCCCGAGGCCTCGGAGTATTCAATTGAGTCCTCAGATGGTCGAGGCCTCAAGATCACGATAAACCGCGCTGTGTAGGAACCTCTATTTAAATAAAAAATTTGTCATTTTCAACCCTCATTCGAGTCCGTTTGGCTCTGCTAGGGTTCTTCGAGGGTTCGAATCTGCTGAGTTGTTCTCCTCTTCCTCCCGGTGCTAATCTCAGGTATTTCTTCTATTTCGGCCTTTAGATTTCTCGGTTCTAGTCTTGGTCTCGCTCAAGGTTAGTTCTTCCCTCCTTTCTATGCTAGAATCAAATCTTTTTCTGCTTAACTGTGTTGATTGAAAATCGTAGGAGCAGTTCCCACTTGCTCAAGATGGTTCTTGAGAAGTGACGCTGTGTCATCTTCGTCTCCTCCTTCGAAAAGGCCTAAAAAATTGAGGGCGTGCAGAAACCCCAATCGCTCCCTCACTCCTCCTCTAGATAGCCCCTTTTCAGTTTCTTCATCTGATAATGAAGAGGAGGAAAATCAGGAAATCCTTGTGTCCCTGGATGAGTCCTCTGACAACTCTCGTGAATCATCTCCTCCTTTTGACCCTCTGAGTGCTCGTCTCCTCTGTCCTGTGCAAAATGGATCCTTCTTTATAGATTTCAATGTGGAGGGAACCTCGTACTTTCCTGATTTGCAGCAGTATAATACCTATAATATTCTTAAGAAAGTGGGGTGGGAAAACATCTTAGCTTGGGGTGGGCCGGCGTATCGCTCAATGGTGAAAGGGATGTACTCTTCCATTCATAGGTTTCTTAAAGACCCACCTAATTCATTCCACCTAAAATTCTCCAATAGAGAAAATGTCACTGTCACACCCGAACTTGTGTCCAATTTGATGCAAATCCCAATGTTTAAGGGTGGAGATATTTCAGCTGCAAAAGGTAGTGTCTTACCAGCTGATAAAAGGAAGATCACCATGAAATTGTGTTGGCAGCAATGTGATATGGAAAGATGACAACTCTCTTTGTGCATCCAATCTTCTTCCCAAATACAAGGTTCTACATCTCATCTTCACCTCTAATGTTTATCCTTGCCTAAAGAACAAATCTGACCTTATATGGTATATGGTAAATGTTCTTTATTCGGTAGTGTCGGGTACCAAAATTTGCCTACCCTCTCTGATTTGCGCCCATATTGAGCGGTTCTGGACTACTTTCGGGCATGGTGCGGTTCCATTCTGCCATCTCTTAACAAAACTGGCCATGCACTTTGGAATATTTCCTTCTCCAGATGAAACTCCAAAATCTGTCAGACATCTGACTAAGTCTGGAATCGATAGAAGCCTTGCCCATCTCCAACAAGCTGAGAACACCCCTATGGCCTCAAATCCTGCTGCTCCATCAGTACCCTCAGATGAACCTGCTTCTTCTGCTGCATCTTTGATTGTTGATCGTGCCTATCTTGATGAGTGTCTTGAGGCACTGAGAAATAATCAAGAAGATCGCTTATCTGAGATAAGTAGTCGTCAAGACCGACTTCTGCACGACCATATGGAACTCATGGCCTCGGTGAAGAAATCATTCAAGGGCGTCTTTGCTTATCTTCACAATCTATCTACTTCGTGCAGGCATACTGACGTGGATCCTCCTCCTCCTCCTCCAATAGAAGAAGATTGATTTTCTGCTCTCTTTTGCGTTAGTGTTTTGGTCATAAGCTTCTGAAACTTGGTTTACGTTTTGGTATATTTTGGGCTGTAAAACTTTAACTTCTACTGTTGATGATTGATCTTACTGTAACGCCCCGCCCTTTTTCACTCGCTTCTTCCCGTAAATCAGAGTCTATTTTTTTTTTATTTTTTATAACAGAGTAGAGTGATAGAGCGCGAGACGTCACGACGCGAGGTAAGTCCGAACTTCCAAAGTCCGACCTTAACTGGCCAACCCTATGTGTGCATGGACTCAGTCCATGAAAACGGTTTACACATAGCAATATAAACATGCGGAATAAAATCATAACTTGCGGAAACATAATAGAACACAGTTCTATTCCTTTAGATAGCAAAGTATGTCAAGTCATTAATCATCATTATCATAACCCAATTATCCAATAAAACATCAAGCCATAGCGAATTCATCTAAGTTATTACATCCGAATTCTAGATACTCAAAATACAAGCCCATGAGTATCTTAAAAAAAATATAAACTAAAAGCGTTCCGAGCTCCTATGCTTGTCCCTTTCTGCGTTTAGCGTTTTCCTCGTTTCCTGCATCATCCACTAAAGGGTAGAAGTAGGGCGTTAGTACAACGCGCCAAGTAGGTATTCCAATTAGGGTTAACACATGGGTTAGTACCAACAATCCAGATATAATATATATCAAAACCAGTTATAATAATTCATTTCATACTTTCAAAACATTGTATCCAAAACAGTATATGATAATAGAGATCCAATCATACCGATAAAACCAGAAGCCTTGCATGATAATAAAAATCAAAATCATGCCTATTCAATGCCATGCAATGCTATCATATGCAATGAGTCCCACCCATCACAAAACATAGGGTATACTTTTGATGGAATTCTCCTCATCAAGGTATCTTCCTGGTGGAATGCTCGTCACCAAGGTCTTCTCTCTTGATGGAATTCTCCTCATTAAGGTATTCCCCACAGTTGCCTTACGGGCATTCCGACGAAGTGTGGGCTCCGGTTACTTAGTATCCTCTTGATGGAATTCTCATCATCAAGGTATCCCCTGATGGAATGCTCATCACCAGGGTCTTCATACATAGTATCTTCTTGATAGGATTCTCATCATCAAGGTATTCATATATCGTAACTTCTTGATGGGATTCTCATCATCAAGGTATCCCCCACTAGTGCTTTACGGACGCCCCGACAGAGTGTGGGTCCCCGGTTATCTGTCATCCCTCCCATGCCATGCATGAGATGCAAATGTCCATATGCTATGCAATTATACAAATCATAGCATTTAAAAGCTCATACTTGAAACATATAAAACACATGCTACTTTATCACATAAACATAGCATTTAAAATCACAGTTTGAAACATATCCTTTGCAATATAAATTCATCAAATCAAGATAAAACAATGTACATAAACCCATGGTTTCAAAGAGGTGGAATCCTACTGAAGACCGCTACGTGTCCTTGCGTCTTTCGTCCGATAACCGCTCACGATTGTAAACACCTTGTGAAGTTCGTTACCTTATAACATATTAATCAATCAAAACCAAGTCCTACTTGATTTATAAAATTTTAAGTCTATAAACCAATCCCCATGGTTTATCATTTTCACACTTATTTACCAAATTGCCATTGGTCTAATGTTTAAGTTCCAAAATATAGTTATATTCATTCTACGTAATTACCAAATTGCCATCCATGGATATCATTCCATTTTAGCATGTATTTACAATTTTTGCCATTACTTTAGGTTTATGCCCAAAACCCATCCATAATATTAATACATAAACTTAATATATCCATAATTGGTTCCTTAGTCCCAACATGATTCATCCAATATTTCCCATGTGGTTCGGCCATACACCATGGCCGAACCCATGGTCCTTTATTTTTACTTAATTACCAACATGCCATTATACCTAATAACATAACCAATAACATAACTTATGAACATAGGTCTATATGTAATTAAATCCCTCATTATCTTAGGTTTTGGTTCCAAACATAGGTCCATTCACTTATAAATTATATACATGAATCCTCCAATACTTCACAACCATGGAACCATAAACAAGACCTTCTATTGCTTTAACCATATTAGGTCCATCAAAGACCCATAAAATTTGGTTCATGGGGTTCGGCCATAGCCCATGGCCGAACGCATGATATCATGGTTCCATCCTCCTTCTAAATTCATTTAATAATAATAAATCCATTATTGAACTAAAGACTTAATTCATGGGGTTCGGCCAAACACCATGGCCGAACCCTATGATGTAAACTTTCCATTTCATCAACTTCCATACTTGAATTATAATTCCATGTTCCTTCTATAATTAGAACTTCCCAATTTAATCTCCATTTTCTTTAATTAGAAAGTTTCCATTAAATCAATCAAAATCCAACAACCTTAACAAAACCACTCCATGGGGTTCGGCCATAAACCATGGCCGAACCCTATGGTTCACAATCCTCCTCTTTAGAATTAATAATAATTCCTCTTCCATTTAATCAATCACCAATCCTTTTAAAATAAAACATTATCCTTCAAAATCATATAACCTTATCAACAATTCCCATGGGGTTCGGCCATACAAGTTGGCCGATCCTTATGGTCCATTAATTTCTTATTTCATTATTCAAACTTCTATAAAAGATTCACCAAGGTCCTTCCATGGTTTCCATAAATAAACACTTTCCAAATTAAGCATCCATGCTTCCAAAATTAGACACTTTCCAAATTTAGCATCCATGTTTCCATATTTAGACACTTTCCAAATTTAGCATCCATGCTTCCATATTTAGAAGGTTTCCATAAATAATCCCCACCTTCCATTTTAATCTAAGATCCATAATTATATAACTTCTAATTTAACCACTCAAAACCCATCAAACATTTCAAAACAACTCCATGGGGTTCGGCCATATACCATGGCCGAACCCTATGGTTCATCACCTTCCCTTAGATTTATTTTATTCATCTCCCATAATTTTCTTCCATGGTTTTCAACCATATAAATATAATCAACAACCTTCCATTAAAACCATACAAAGTTATTAACCATAATCCTTCCCAATTTTTCTTCCATAAAATAACCAATAACCTTTCATGGGGTTCGGCCCTTCATCATGGCCGAACCCTATGTTCATCAATTTTTTCTTAAACCATTTTAAATCCCTTAAAATATAACCAATACCTTCCATTAAAAATCACCAAAACATCCATTAAGTAATCCATGTTTTTTTCCATGGGGTTCGGCCATGCACCATGGCCGAATCCTATGGTTCAACCTTTCCATAAAAAAATACCATTATTATCTCCTATTCTTCTTCCATGGGGTTCGGCCATACACCTTGGCCGAACCCTATGGTTCCTTATTTTATTAAAACAAAAACATCTAAACCACTTACCTGTTCCGCGACTACTCCGGTTTTCCGTCAGTTGATTTTGCTCTTCCAATCTTTCTCTTCCTTAGCCTCTTTGATCTTTCACAAACTAAGAACACCTTGTTGCCAAGAGTTCCATGCGTCAATACCTTGCTGCTTTTGTTGTGCCGTGCACCCTTCCTTCTCTCCTTTTATTAACCTCTATTTGCTAAGATGGCAAGTAATATTTTCAGCCATGTATTATATATATAGACCTTGCCATGAGCCCCTTTCTTTTGTCTTCTTTTATTAGACCTCTCCTTGGTCCCAACTTAGGCAATGCTATTGCCGTGTGCACTCAATGTGTTGCCTCTTTATAAAACCTCCAATTAGCCAATCTTAAAAGATAACAAGACCCCTTAACCATTGCCGTGTGCTCCTTTCTAAGGTTAGCAAGTGCCATGCGCCCCTTTGTTTCCCACTTTGGAAGGTGCTATGCGCCCCTTCTCCCTTGTTGCCTTTCTATAAATCCTTCCCATTAATCTTATCTTAGAAGGTGCTAAGATAAATCACTCCGTATGCCGTGTATCCCTTGTGGTTGCCTCTCTTATATCTACCTTCCACTTGGTCCAATCTATACTTAGATAGTACCATGCGCCCCTCTCCTTTTAATTTAGCCATTGCCTAAATGCTATTCTTAATCAAGGGAACTACCCCTTTTTTAAATAATCTTATGCGCAATACATAGATGTGCAAATCTTTTATATTCGGCCAATTAATATCCATACACGGCCATGCATAATTATTTAATTTTCAACATCTTATTATTTGGCAATCCTTGTTAAATTAAAACTCCTAAAATCTAATCATCCATATCTTCCAAATTTCCTTTGTGCGCATAATCATAGATATTCAAATCTTCCACACGGCCATGGCAATCTATCTTATTTCTAAAATCTTTCCATGATCCCTTTATTATATAAATTGAATTACTAATTAAATTCAGCCCATTTAATTTAGTTGAAAACATTTATCATAATCGTTGGGTCTTAGTTGGGCAAAGACCCAACATTTTACCCAACTAAGATCCATATGTAAAATTCATAAATTAATTGGGTAATTTCCGTAAATATTTATAACTTGGAAATCCGGAGTATTACACTTACTGCTATATTATTATGCATATTTTGATGTGGTTATCTTTGTTGTTCCTTGTCAATTTTCTTGACAAAAAAGGGGAGTACAATGTGCTAATGTTGAGGGGGAGAAAATTAAATCCCACCAAATTTTGCCTTGGTCTATGCAGGAATTTGCAACATTTGTTTGTTTTGCAAGCATGAGTTGAGGGGGAGAACCAGAACAACTGTGGTATTGAAGATTCTGTGTCAAGTCAATATTGTCATTGTAATTGTTTTAAGTTGGCTTTATGTATTGGGAGTGTATTTTGTTTTTGGTTATTTGGGGAGGTTGGTGTACTTACTTGGTAAATCTTAGGTTTTGTCACGAAATTGACAGAGGGGGAGATTGTTAGTGCCCCGGCTTGTCCGAGTCACCGTTTTGTCAATTCCGTGACTCTTGGAACTTGCCTTGGAAGACTTTCGAAGATGTCAAAAGTCTAAAGGAAGATCTACTGTGCATTGAAGTCTTTACACCGTATACTTGATTGCCACGCAGGTAAGTGGACCTTAGTGTCAAACCAAACTTATCCCAGAAAGACCAATCCTAAAACTTGTAAATCTAGTAAATCTCTAGTCTCAGGCTCGAGCCCTCGAGACTGAAGCATTTGAGAGCCAATCTGTTAGTCTCTGTAAATTTCCTTGGCTCTCAATCTCGAGACCTCGAGACCCTCCGTATCTAAGAGCAAATCTTGACAGATTGTATTTTGCATGTGTTCTCAGTCTTGAGGCCTCGAACACGCTCCTCGAGGCCTTGTGACTTAAATCTACAGAAATCAGGGTGTGTAATCTGGAAAATCTCTGAGCTGTATTACCATCTACAGGCTCGAGGCCTCGAGCACACTCCTCGAGGTCTCGAGCGTTAGCCGTTGCAAAAAATCCTTATAAATACACAACTCTTGTTTTCAAATAGCACAGACCTACACACTGGAAAAACCCTAATCTTCCAGAGACCCTTTCCCTTTAGCCGTCTCTCTTCTTCATCAATTCTCATCAATTGATTCAAAGCATTCAATGCTTTATAGTTTATACATGAAGAAGACGTGAGAATCTTACTCTAGGACCAACCTGTAGTATTCTTGTCCTAGAACCTATCGTCGGCTGTGGCAAAAGTTCATTGAAGAATGATCCAGATCTGAAGGCAGAGGAGCTGAAACCTTATTAGAAGAACACAATTCTCAAAGACTGGTTAAGGCCCAAGGTAAGTGTTCGTCTATTTACTTTTCATTTGATATATATTGTAAGGTGGATTTGGACATTGTGTTCTAACCACAAAAAAATTAGGCGTCGAGGATTAGACCATTAGAGTCGAACCTCTATAAAAAATTATGCTGTACTATATGGGTGAGAAGCCCATTCATAATATATTGGGACGACCCAAGAGTTGGGGAGTCTAACAGTGGATGTAGGTTTGATTAAACCAAACCTCTATATATCGCTGTGCACTGTGGCTTGATGTTTTGTTGATTCATGCATTCTATTTACTTGCTCATTTAATCAATATATTTTTAAAAGGGGAATTTAAAATTGAATCAAACTTATTTACCTCCCTCTAGGTCTTGCACTGTTCTAGTAATGGATTTTCATGGTCCACTTGTTTTAGAAAGGGACTTGGCAAATGCTATTAAATGGGCCAAGGGACTCAAGCGTCCCCCTTGGAAATTGATTACCATAGCTAGGGAAGTTAGGAGTTTATCTTCGGGGCTGGACGTGTCCTTTGTTCAAGTGAGTCAGACATCAAATGGAGTGGCGGATTTCTTCTCCAAATTTGGAGTACATAACTCAGGCTCCGGGGTCTTCTTCCTTTGAGTTAGTGGAGACTTGTTTTAGGATTTTACTTTGTATTATCTTTTGGGGGGTTCTCTATTCTGTTTTCCTGTTTTTTTTGTTGGTTGGTCTTCTTCTCTTAGACCTCCTTCATGGATTGTATCTCTTACATTGTTCTTGTTTCTTTTAATTTTAATGAAATCTCTTTTTACCGCTCAAAAAAAAAACCTCAAGAAAACAAGTATCCCGAAAACAAGTCTATGAAGCACATCCAATACAACCAAGACAACCCCTCCCACCCCATGAGTCAGATAGAAAACACCATGATGTGATGAGTCAACTCCATATTTTGCAAAGAAGTTTGCTACTCCTTTAGCCTATTTGTTGACTTGTGAGAAGGATATCTCTCGGCCATTGAGTTATGCCTTAATCTCCCTCACTACTTTTGTTAGTCTCCAAGGAGGTCGTTTTGCTCCCGGTACCCACTTAATTGCATTTGCCGAGTCACTTTCAATAATTTGTTTTCCTAATCCCCTAATTCTAAGAAATTTCTCCTCATTTGATTCTTTCCAACCTACCGATTCGAAGCAACGGCGAATGGTTTTCTGAATTGATCGCGCAAGACTGCTCCAATTCATGTTGGCCCCAATTTTCCCCTAGCAACCCCGTCTACATTGAATTTAAATGTGTCTTGATGTGGATGGGACCAAGACAAACACATAAGTGACCAAGGTTTTAGTTTTTTTAGGATCTCTAGACAAAGAACCCTCCCATGAGTGACAAAAGCCAAACACATAGCCTCCACTTCACCTTATGGAAAATCTTATTACCGCGATGCCTTCGATTTGAAGATCCTTGCATTCCACTCCTTCCAAATGGTCCAAAGGATCGCTTCAAGAATTGTGCTCCAGAATGCGTCCTAGGACTGAGGCGAGGAAGGGACCAAGATCTCATCATGCCCTCACAACTCGTCTAAAACCCACATAATACCCACCAAGTTAACAAAATTTGTCCATAACTGACCCAATACAGGGCAATTAAAAAAAAAGGTGATCTACGTCTTCCTCCACAAGACCGTATGAGGAACACTGGAGGTCGTCCTCTAGGTTGAGTAAACCCCTTTTGCTTAATGCCACTTTGGAACGTGTCTTACCTTTTAGGATTTTTTCATAATCATTTCATTATCAATAAAATGATATTCGATCTTCATGTCCCGTCTCTCTAGGTTTTCTAACATGGTGATTCCTAGATCTTCTTGATTGTTGGTCCAATCTCCTGGGCTATACCACAATGTTCCATATTCTACACATTGCCTTTTTTTTTTTTTTTGTAAAAGATATTCTACTCATTGCTTTTGGTCCCATCACATGAGGAGTATCACGACAGACACTGCTAGATGTATGGTGTTAATTGCCAATTGATGCAGTTCAGGCTCTCTCTTTGAACAACAATCTTAAGGCATTGTTTGTGTTCTTTTGAGATGAAGTTGGTTGATTTGAAAAATCAAATCATCCCTATATACCACAAAAACCATTTTTGAGTGAGGTCTGGTTTGAAAATTGAGGTAGAAGTCATTGTGTTTCTTTCTCCTTCCTATCTATAGTCATTTTTTGGTGTAAACCAACAAGAATCGGCAAATGAATGAAAGTCTTGGTCAAATTATGACTCAAATTTTTGCTATGTCAACTAATGGGTCCAAGGCATTAGTGCGTAAATCCTTCCACAAAATGACATGAACAGAGCCTGAAAACTACAACAAATTAGAAGATTATAATTGTACAAGATGGAGGTTATTGGTTCTATGGTAGTCAAAAGGCATGCCTAGGCACCAGAGACCTTCTGCACCTAATTATGCTTTGCGAGGTGCATGTGCGTCTAAGTGCAAAGCTATGCAGCCGAAGTGCACCTAGGTGCACCTTATGTCTAACTGAAAGGTGTGCCTTTTCATTTTTTTCCCATGAAGTATCAAAATGTAAATATCAAATCTTGTGGGACTGATATATAATATCTTAAAATGTAAAATATAGAGGGAACTACGGCTTAGGTAAGGACAGAGAAATGAGAGAGAGAGAGAGAGAGAGAGTTGCTTTGAGCGAGGGGGTGGGGGAGGGGGAGAGAGAGAGAGACTTTTTATTAGCAATGCAATATTGTAAATTTTGTTATTTACTCTCTATGTTATGTACTTGTGTTTACAGTTGATCCATTTTCTTTTTAGTGTATATATTGCATTATTTAGTTGAAAGTGAATTAAAACAATGATGCATTTGTCATTCATACCTTGAAAATAGTTAATAGACCATTACATTATAATTATATTGGTGCTATAATATACATAATTGAATAAATACACATGTTCTTAGAACAAAAAAGGCTTCTTCTTAGAAGTGTGCCTTGTGCCTTAGGCTCCAAGACCCTTTTGCACCTTGAGTGCGCCTTGTGCCTTTGACTCTTATGGTTGAGTTTTGATGCTTCAAGTCTTTCCAAGATAAGCAAGGAAGAGAACACTAGGAGAAGGCAGCATTGTGATTGTACGTTCTCCTAGGGCTACAAACCACTTGGATTTGATTTTACTTTGGTGAAAGCCATAGTTGGCCCAATTTGGTCATGTCCTAGTTAAAATTGATTTGTATTTTCATATTCTAGAACCAATTTAAACTTGGGTTCTATACAATATTTAGGCTCAAGTGTTTCGGTTGAAATGGGGCTGAACTCGAACATTGCCAAATTTTAGTAAAAATATAAATAGAAATGATAATATAAAATTTATGCATTATATTTGAGCTAATTTGCAAGATATTATTTAAACGAATTAAGTGTTTGGGGTTTTTTTATTAGGTCAAGCTTAGGTTTTTGATGACTAGGCCTAGCTAGTATGACTGAAATGCTGTTTTTGGGACCATAAATGAGCTCAACCAACTCGGGCCTGGACTTGAAGTTGAACTTCTGTCCACCTTAATCTACCTATTGATCTTAATAAGTAGCATTCATCTAGATAAGGTCCCATATGGGAAAGATGAGGTCTCTGTGGATCATTATCATATATTGACGAGTGATATCAAGGATTGACACTACCATTTAACATGTTCATTGTGTTAGTATTAATTATTTCTATGATGATCCTAAATAAATATTTTTTTGTGTCATTTGATTGGCAGGGTATGCCTCGCCCCTTCAAGAAAATGAAGGAGCTGGACATGGACAAAGTCACTGAGGATATTATCGATAAACTGAAAGATTGAGGGTGTATGTTCTTGGTCCTTATAACTATTTTGGTTGTGCCTTTTTGTCATGGGTTGATTTCGATTGTGATAGTGGCCTGTACCATTTCATGTTTTGATTGCGGCTGCAGTCTTGTTCACTAAAGATCAACATTTCTTGCTAATCCTCTAAGATCAACTTTTCCTTTTATAGTTTGAGAAATTGACACTCATTTGTCAAACCAAGTGGTTTTAATACTTATTTTAATAGGTTTTGGTCTGAATGGTTGATAAAATTATTTTTTATCATAATTTGGTTTAATTAAGTTTAGTTGCTGGCTCAAAATGTTTTGAATATTTGTTGGTTTAACATCACAATGACAGGATAAATTCTTCATGGACATAATTAAGTTTTGGATTGAACCTTGGAGTAATAGCTTTTCTCTGGCTACCAGTTTCCTTCTCTTTATTGCCTTTCTCTAAGGCCTCTTGGGACCATCTCAGATTTCTACTCCACTGCTGATAAGCAAGTTGTTTGGGACATTCCTCTTTGTCGTAATCTTTCAGACTCTGAAGCAGATGCCTTCACCAATCTTCTCCACACCATATCTTCTTACTGGATTCGCATCTCTATGGAGTACAATCCTTTTTGTTTGGCCTGACACAACTGGGCTCTTATTTGGTCAAGTTTTTCTACACTTGGAAATCTTGGACCCCTAGTACTGCTACTCTCTAACTCCAAGATTTGGTCCTTAAAAGCTCCTCCAAGGGCAATTAATTTCCTTTTGACAGTTGGGTTGGGGTAAATCTTGATTCAAAGACAACCTGCAAAAAGAGGAAGAAGAGTGCGTGCCCTCTTTTGCCTTCAAGCCTCCGAAGAGTCAAATCATCTGCTCATCCATTGTCCATTCTCTTCCAATGTCTGGAACTTTGTTCTGAACCAGTTTGGTGTTTCGCCTAAATGCTCCTCGTTGTGACACTTATCTTTATTTGCCATTGTTTGGAGTCTTTGCTGGGAACGTAATAACAGGATGTTCAAAGGGACGACTAAAACCAATTTGTTGGTTGTTAAACATGCTCTCACCAAGTGTGCATCTTGGGCTATTTCTATTGAGGAATTCACAAATATTTCCATCTCAGACATTCTTCATGCCTGGAAAGAATGTGTTGACCTTACTTGATCTTTTTGTATTTTGTCTTGTGGCCTTGCTGTTGGTTCTTTCTGCGGGTGTTTTATTGTGTTTGATGTTTTCTGCCTGCTCTTTCTTTATGTATTTGCACCTCTTGTGCCTTTTTATCTATTAATATATGAACCATTTCAAAAAAAAAATTATTACTACTGATAACTGATGTTGGTTTCTTGAATTCTTTTCTTCCATTCTATTCTATCAAAATCTATATATTCCATTGCTTACACAATCAATTATATCCTTTTTACCCCCTCCAATGATTTTTTAAAGATGTACTTCTTGTTCTTTCTACTCACATCCTTTCATTTTTTCTCATAAGTATGTCCAAACCACCTTAATTGACTTTCCGCCTTAATGGTTTCTTTGATGCCCTCATTCCATTTATCTTAAAAGAGTACAAAATTTGGTTACCAATATCTTGTCTACTTGTTTTTTTAATTGCTCAAATTCCTCTTCATGAAACATTGCTAGCTTAATAGTTGTTCTATAAAACTTTCCCTTTATTTGCTTAGTACTTTTGGTCACATTCATTTCGTTTGGCGGTCGCAGCACCCAAGTATTTAAATTTATCACATAGGTACCAAGTAATTTTCAATTTCACCAAGTTTCTCCTCCACTATTCTCTCTTAGATACTAATGTTACATTCTTTATGTTCTCATCCTTTGCTCTACTAATTATCAATCCATTAATCTTTAAGGTTTTCAATTACAAGTCCAGTTTCTCTTTTAATTGATTTCTTGTTTCATAAATTTAAAGTATATCATCTGGTAGTAGAATCCACCACAATGTTCCATCTTACATATCTGATGTTAATATCTGTTGTAGGACATATTAGTATGGTTTAAAGTTAATTCTTAGTGAAATTAATCTTTTATTGGAAATTTCATTCTCTCCACAGATCGTTCGCCTCTTCATACATATCTTGTATAACTTGACAAATTTATTAAGAATGTATTTAAATTTCAAAGCTTGTCAAATTAATTACCTTGCACTCTACCATAGTTCTATCTTATTTTAAAGTCTATGAAAGTCATTTAAATTTTTCTTGGTCTCAAGCTTTTTCATGAGTTGTCTCAATTAAACTCAGATTGGTTCTCCGAGACATGATTCTTGTCTTAGTAATTGTTCTATAGTTCTCTCTCAAAATTTCATAATATCACTAATGAGTTTTGCTTCATCATATTTAAGGCCAATTTTAGTTTGCCTCCATGTGCTTCACTTGATGTATGGTATAAAATTGCCTCCATGTGCTTCACTTGATGTATGGTATTTAAAATTTTTTAAGATAATTTCACATTTATTCCTAATTCCAAGTGCATCCTTCCCTCTCCCTCTTCCTCTCCCTCTCCTTCTCCTCCTTGTCCACACAGCGTGTTCATAGAAGTTAATATATATTTTATATTATATTTATTCAATTTCATATGGAGTTGCTTCTCATCAACTAAATCAATGTGTATGAATTAAGAGGTTTACATATACTCGTGGGATTAGTCTCACCTCCAATGAAGGGTTGGGGATATCTTACTTGATTTTGCAAAAGCAAGAAAATAATGCTTTTGAAGAAAATAAGAAAAGAAAAAATTATGATAATAAGAATTAGAATAGTTTTTGGACAAACTGGATAATCCTGCTAGTGGATTATCTTAGAGACTGTTTTACGTGATGTTAGTTTACTTTTGTCATGATATTAGCACGTCATCATTTTCGTTGGGGTACCATTAGATGACGAGTTCCTAGTGATTGTCGGTTTAATTTTTATGCATGGATCATCTCTATCGAAACTGGGTAGAATATTTGCATCATATGAATCAATTTGATTGATAACATGCCTGGGTTTTAATCCGAGTTTTGTTACAATTTAGAATTCAGAAGGTAGAGTCCAAATAGATAGACGAAAGGTCAATGATGATGATCAATCAGAGTTTAAGGGTTAGAGTTTAATGATGATGATGTTTCCAAGTGCACCTACAGCACAACCATGCTTGTATAAAGATGGGCGGTGTTGATACTTCCCATGTACCAGAAATTTTTCATTGATTGTTTCCATGCCTGTGCCATGGGTTTTGGAGTGCACCTAGAAAACTCAACTCCTTTTCATGGTTTTGGTGTTTTGAAAAATCTATAAGATTGGGCACAATGATGATTTCAAATATTATGCACGTGAGGCTTTTCTAAAATTATTGTATTTCAATTTCTTATGTCGATTGATAGTTTAAAATATACATATATATAGTAATAAAGCTAGTAAAATAGTTTCATGGATTATGTTATCTTAATTGATTTTAATTAGTTTTATCTTTTTGTTAACTTAGTTTAATGTTTTAAATTTACAAAAATCTCTTAAAAGGAGTTATTTATTTCTTATTTAACTTTATGTACACAAAAAGAAAAAAAGTGTTTAAATGATGGTTTTTGCCAAAATAACCTTTTTTATTTTACAAAAATTGTTTAAATCACTTACTCATTCGTTAAACTATTATGGAGTGGTTTATTATGAGCACACTAGTAGAATAATAATAATAATAATAATATTTGGAGCCTTCAAACAAATTCTATGCAGCACTTCTAGGACTTTCTTTTGATTGATTTCAAGTTGGAAAGCGTTTGATTTCATTACTTGCACGTTTACAAACTTCTAGGTGAGGGAAAACAATACACTATACTTTGGTTGTATATGATATTCTCTATTTTTGTTTATATGATTGAGTAATGAAAAATATTACATGATGTATTGTATTTTGGAATGTAATGTTGGACCTATGAAATAAATTGAGTACTTGTTGGAATAGTGGTTGTAATCTGGTGTTTACTCATATTAGCGTAAGAAGATATGCTAAATGTTCTAATGGTCATGAGGAGACTCAGTCTGCCCGGATAGTTGAAAATCAGCCACTAGCCTTGGTGAAAGGTCCAACAATTATATTCGAATTGGATGCACGTTCTGTGTACTATTACGCTGTTATTGTGGAGGATTGAGATTGATTCTTGATATTTTATTGTCATGATAATAATGTTACAATATGATTCATTATTATGCATGTGTAAGATTGTTGATGTTGGATTTTGATGTTTTAGGACATATATTTGGTGTTTATGTCAATTTGAGATCATATAACTATGTTGGAGTATAATTATTAGATTCATGGCATGTTAATATGATTCATAAATGTGGCATGATTGTAGAGACAATGCATGGTAGGCATGACATTGAGCATATTATCTTCATATTCTTGGGATGGGTATGGAGGTGTAAGACGTGATCTTTTATGATGATCATGACGGTGGTAGTGTAAGGCCTCGCTTTTAGTGAGAAGTACCACGCATGTGGTAGGTTTGGTTTGTTAGGCCATGAAAGATCACGAAGATTGTTAATTGGTGGTGGTTGTATTGTGTAGGTCCCATTTGCTATGAGAAGTACCACGCTGTGGTAGGTTGTAGGCCTCTATTCGGCGAAAAAACCACCAAATACAGTAGGTGGTGTTATAGATGGATTAGACACTGAGCATGTGCATTGTGCATTGTGCATTGTGCATTGCATGACATAGAGCATGGATAATAAATGCATATTTGAAAGTCCATTTCTTATGGTGCTAGAACAACATGATTGACCATAGAGGGGGGAATAGGTCAATCCCATTTTTCATGGCGCTTACAAATTTCTTGATTGTTTTTAAGTGCAGCGGAACATTAATCAAAAGATTTGTTTAGTCTGATAGATTGTTCTTCATTATTTAAATGGTCACACTAAGATTAGAACCCTTTAAATATTGCTTGATTATCATGCTTGAGCACAATGTATAAACTAAGATAATCAATATGCAAAGTGATGTGTGTTGAGAAGAGTACTTAAATAGTAAATACAAACACATAAAGATCAAACACCATAAGACCAATTTAAAGTGGTTCGGTTAGCCAACCTATATCCACTGTTAGGACTAATTCAATCTTTAGTTATCTCCAAATCCACTAAGTGAGGATTTACACCCTCACAATTAGAGTAGAGATTCCATCTCACTCAATCGGTTGGGAATTTACCTACCACTGTAGAATATGAATTCCATCTATCCATTTGACTGAGAATTTCACCCACCATTGTGTCAGGGACGGCGCTCTAGAGGTTTTTATAATGGTTCTGGGGCAAATCCCCTTTAATCCACTTTCGGGACAAATGTTTTAAAATAAAATTAAAATAAAAAAGCACTTGCCTTTTAAAGCTCTTTCTCGCTTATGTGTGGTGCTTCAAGATGCACCTAATGTGTGCCGACTCTCCGCTTTAAAGCCGTTTTAAAACAATCACAATCTAGGACGACAAGGAAACTGGTTATACCAAAGGTTTCCTAGTTTATAATCATTTACTCTCTCTTTCTCACTTTCAAATTCAATCAATAGATTGATTGTTTATAATTTTACTTTCCTCGTCTCTCTCTCACAAACTCAATCCATATGATTGGTTGTATTTGATTCCCCAAGTGTAAGCATGAGAGAGAGAGAGTGATCATTCTATTGGCTATTGTTTAAGCTCACTGATAACGATGAGGGTCCAACTGATTTTGCCAAAGGATGCCAACTGGTTGCATAAATATTGGTTTATATAAAGAAGGCAACTAGTTGCAACAACGGTAATGTACTGACAGGTCGAGCTCACCGAGGGGTTGGTGACTAAAAATGTTCCTGTTCAACAACCCGACCGTTGCACAATAATGCACTCCCAACGGTAATATTCTTTCCCAGTCAACATGTCGGTGTCACTGATGGGTCGACAGTTATGGCACCGAGAGGTCGGTCCATACAAGACACTTTGTCTGGGGCAACACCATGCTGACAGAATTTCAAGTTCAGAAACGAGTCATACCCAGAAAGACCTGTCGCCCTTACAGAGGGGTCGGTCTTGGTATTCTCGACCGGTCTTGGATTTCCAATATGTCTGTTTCTTCGAGAGCCCACTTGAGTTCAAAGTTCCAAAACTCATAAATCTTGATCGAAGAGTTGTTGACCACGATGGGTCGTTTTAGCCTTTCACTGAGGGCTAGGGGTAGGTGCATATGAGACTCTCGATCAGAGGCTTTCTGTAACACCCCGAGATTCTAACCCAGGAAATAAAGGAAATTTCCTCTTAAGAGTGAAATTAAAGGGTGATTAATTTATTAAGATGAGTCAAGGTAAATGGGTTTGGAATGTAATTGAGTAGAGGATAAATTTAATTGAGTCAATGGCCCAATTAGGATCCAATATATAGTGGATACGGTTAAAATATATTTAATTGCCCAATTAAGACCCAACGGATTATGGAAATGTTCAATTGAAATAAATGAGTAAGATTTATTTAATTGGGTCAAGGTGGTCAATTGGGTCAAATGCCCAATTGGGACCCAATGAGTCATAGATGAGCTAATTAAAAGTAAATGGGTAAGGTTTGATAATTAGGTCTAATAACCAATTAAGATAAAAGGCATGAGATCCACCTCATCAAATGAGGTGACATGGTTAAGTGGGATCCCAAGTGCCATGTGTCATGGTTGACTTGGTCGACCACCAAATGAGATTAAGTTTAATTAAGGTGTGGTTGAATTAAATTGGATTAAGTTCAATTGAGTGAGTTCAAAATGGAATCAAGGAATTGAGTTAATGAATGAGTACAAGTCTTGAGTTTAAAAGAATTAAAAATATTTGAGTTAAGGTGAGTTGAATGGGAAGTTAATGAGACTTTCATCTTAAGTGAGGTAGGAGAGTAGATGGAGAGTTGCATCTCATAAGACCAAACCCAAGGTGTACACACGTTGGGGAGGTGGGAGTTTCATCTCATGGGATGAAACTCCAAAAGAAACATTAATGAGGGAGGAGAAGGGTTTTTGTTGTTACACAAGGCATATTCAAGAGTACACGTTGGGGAGATGGAGGGCTTCCATCTCATGATGGAAACCCAAGGGGCACATGGTTGGAGAGTTTCATCTCATGGGATGAAACCCCCAAAGGAAATATTAATGAGGGAGGTGAAGAGTTATAGTTGTTACAAAGGGGTATCACCCAAAAGACACCACCCTTGGCCGATCCTCTCACTAAGTCAAGAAAGACCTAGAGATTTCTATCTCAACTCCTCTCCCTCTCACTCTTGGAGCCGATCCCTCATAAGACAAGGAAAAGACTTAAGATTTTCCATTCTCAAATCCTCTCCCTCTCTCAAATCTCTTCCTTGGTCAAACCACTCTTAGGATTTTCATCTTAATCAAGCACCACTCTTTGGCCGAAGATCAAGAAGAAAGAAAGGAAAGACTAAGGAACGAAAGAAGATCAAGGAGGAGAAAGAAAAGACCAAAGAACGAAAGTAGATCGGAGGAGTTGAGGAATCCGTAAGTGGTATTTGTCAAGATTTTATTAAGTAAAAAGCGATTAAAGAGAACATTCCATATAGGTTGGAAATGGTTGGCCAAAATGTTATGGGCCATGGATTCAAAATCCATCTATGGAATGAGATAGAAAAAAGGACAAAACCCTAGATTGTTATGTATAAAGATCATTGAGAACTCAAAAGGGATTGGATGAGGTTCGGCCATGATGTATGGCCGAATCCCATCAAATGATCAAATCATGGACATGTGGTATTTAAGATGGGAATTAATAAAATAAGGAACCATCATGGCGGAACCCCATGAAGGACTTTTTCATGGACATGGGTGTATGATGAACCCCATGGAGAAATGTTGATGATTTTAAAGATGGTTAGACCATGGGAAAATGGAAACAAAGGACCATGGGTTCGGCCATGTGTATGGCTGAACCCCATGAATTATTTTGATGAGTCATTTTGGTAGATCTATACATGATAAGTGATTGAATGACCAAGTTAAGAAAGGAGGGTTAAAATGGAAAGAAGATGGAATGAAAGAACCATGGGTTTGGCCATGTTGTATGGCCGAATCCCATGGATAATATTTGATGGATTTAGGTGTTGTTTTTATCAAGTTAAATGATTAACTTAAGTGATGGGATTAATAAATCAAAGAATGGATGGTGTTGGACCCATGTTGTGTAAAATAAAACAAGGGTTAAAAAGGGGGTCAAAACCAAAGAGTGAGGTTCGGCCATGTTGTATGGCCGAACCCCACAAGTGAGTTTTGGTGGACAGTGGGTAGTGGGTAGTGGACAGTGGACAGTGGGTGACCTACTGATTTTATACATGAAATATTTATATGATTTTCCAAATGGTTAGGTTAAATTGGAAGGATGAAGGGAATGGTTTAAATCAATTGTAATAATTAAATTGGTTATTTTATGGAATTAAATGGATCACCAAATTGACGTATGTATATGTTAAATGTAATAAGGTAACGGGATTTCACAAACGGTGAACGATCGGTTTGACGCGATCGGTGATCGATTTTTGGACGGAAACAAAATGACCCGATAATTGGACGTTGGTAGAATTCCTACCTTATTGAAAACCATGGAATATGTATATATGATGATTTTAATTCATGTTTTGATGAGTAATTTTGGTATCAAATGATATGTTTCAATTATGGAATTTTAAATGCTATGATGTTTATTATTACATAGCATGTTTGTTCTTGCATCTCATGCATGACATGGGAGGGATCAAATGTAATCAGAGATCCTTTAACACCTCGGATTTTCAGTTAATTATTTTTGTATGAAATAATCATTTAATTTGTGAACATTGGTTATGGATCTTATATGGATAAAGAATTGGGCCATGACCCAATTAAGACCCAACGGTTTTGGAATTGTTTCCAATAAAAATTAAATGGAGTTGAATTTAAATTGAAATTGCAATATTACATAAATAAGGAAGGAGATAATATTGCATGGCTGTGTATAAAGGGAATTTGGATTAATGATCATGGCAGTGTATATGAGATAATTAATCAATGATATGCGCATGGAATGGAATCTAAGGAAGGATATGCGCATGGAGAAAATTAATTGAAAGATTACTATGGCCGAATTTCAGATGTAAAAATCTAGGAATATGCACATGAGATATTTGTGGGATTTTCATATCCATGATGATATGCAAGAATATCTTACGAAGATAATAAAAATTAAGTTAGATTGTGCATGGCCGAATTTTGATGAGAAATCCTTGAAATATGCGCATGAATTGGAATGTCTAAAGGAGGGAATACTTTCTTTGATTAGAAATGGCAATTGTTATATCAACACCTTCTAAGTTAGAATTAATTAGAAGTTGATAAAAAGAGAGGAGCAAGGGGGCGCACGGCATTACCATTTTAGGCAAGGGAGAGGGGCGCATGTCACTTTCCATTTAAGGTTATTTGGAAGGTTTTATAAAGAGGCAACATAAGATAGTGCACACGGCATACACCTACAAGGCCGATCCCTCTCTCCTAAGCTCTCATTCACGGCAAACACCAAGGGAAGGCAGCCAGCAAAGGGAAAGATCTAGAAGGAGAAGAAGATTAGAAGAGAAAGACCAAGCAAGGAATAACCAAAGGAGTCGCGGAACCGGTAAGTGATTCCAAATTTTGATTTAAGAACTATGGTTATTTTTAATGGAAAAAGGGTTATGGATTTTATGAGTTGGAAACCATGGAAGGTTAATGGTAAATTTAAATAAGAGTTGATGTAATGGAATATGATTCTATTTTGGAAGGGATTAAATGTAAAGATGAATGTTTATCAATTGTTATCTTGAACCATAGGGTTCGGCTATGATGAAGGGCCGAACCCCATGGAGGAACTTTGGTTAATTCATGGTTTTGAGGATTAAAAACCATGAAGGAAGTAAGTGAAATTATTTGATTAAAATGGAAGAAGATTGGATGATGATGTAATAATTTTAAATGGAAGGTTAAACCATAGGGTTCGGCCATGATGAAGGGCCGAACCCCATGGAAAGAACATTGATTTTTAAATGAAAGACTGGAGGAAAAGATGAATCATAGGGTTCAGCCATGTGCATGGCCGAACCCCATGTGAAAGGTTGTTTATGAATTATTTTTAATGGATGTATGGTTTATGGTTTTAGCTTCAAGAAGACCATGAAAGAATGTTGGATTAATGATTATTTGGAAACCTTTTAAGTATGGAAGGATTTATGATAAATATGGAAACTTTCTAATTATGGAATTGGATATTAATTTAGAAAGTTTCTATTTAAGGACTTTCTAATTATGGAATTAGAAATTGATTTAGAAGGATCCAAGAATGGAAGGAATGAATTATTATGGAAGGTGGAGATTAAATTGGAAAGCCTGCAAGAATAGAAAGATGGTTATTAAAATTAGTACGTTATCTAATTATGGAAGTATGCATGCTAAATATGAAACTACCTAATATGGAAGATTGTATGCTAAATTTGGAAACTATCTTAACATAGAAGTCTATTAGTAAATTGTTAATTAAATGGTTTAAGGGAAGGTGATGGAACCATAGGGTTCGGCCATGGTATATGGCCGAACCCCATGGTGGAAGTTACTAAATTTAGAAGGTATTTAAATTATGAACTTTAGATTTAATTAGAAACTATCTAATTATGGACCATGGAGATTTAATTAGAAGCTATCTAATTATGGACCTTAGATTAATTATAGAAGGTGGAAACTAAATTAGAAAGTTTTAATTTAAAAACTTTCTAATTATGGAATCTAAATTTGGAAACTATCCAAGTATGGAAAGAAGGTTGCTAAATTAGGAAGTTTTTATTTATGGAAGTTAAATTAATTTAGAAAGGATCTAAGGGTAAGTATTATATTAGGCAACTTGAATTATGGATTCAAATATGAAAGTTGCCATAATTGGAAATTATACACCACAGGGTTCGGCCATACTAGGGTTCGGCCAAGGTGTATGGCCGAACCCCATGGACCAACTAAGGGATCATATGGGTTTTATGGATCCAAGTGTGTAAATTAATATAATTGGAAAATTTACATCATAGGGTTCGGCCATGGTGTTTGACCGAACCCCATGAATCAAGTCTTTGGTCCAATTATGGATTTATTATTATTAAATGAATTTAGAAGGAGGATGGAACCATGATATCATGGGTTTGGCCATGGGGTATGGCCGAACCCCAGGAACCAAATTTTATGGGTCTTTGATGGACCTAATATGGTTAAAGGAATAGAAGGTTTTATTTATGGTTCCATGGTTGTGGATTATTGGAGTGTTATGTATAATGTATAAATTTATGAATCAGTTATGAGTTTATGTTTGGGTGTATTTTAAATGGATGAAGGGTGAGAACAATGGAATTATAGCCTTGGATGGCAATATGGTAATTAAATGAGAATTAATAGACCTATGTTTTGGAACCTAAAACTTAGGTGATGAGAGTAATGACAATTACGCAAATAGGTGAATTAATGGACCTAGGGCTACGTATGTTGGATTAAAATAAAAAGAATATTAATTAAGGTTAGACCAATGACATTTTGGTAATATTGATTGAAAATGACGAACCTCATGGGGATTGGTTTATGGACTTAAAAATATTGTGAATCAAGTGGGGCTTCGTTTTGATTGATTGTTATATTATAAGGTAACGGGACCTCATAGGGTATTTACGATCGTGAGCGGTTACCGGACGAAAGACGCAAGGATACGTAGTGGTCTTTGGTAGGATTCCACCTCTTTGAAACCATGGGTTTATGTACATTGTTTTATCTTGATTTAATGATTTTATATTGCAAATGATATGTTTCAAATGGTGATTTTTATATGTTATGTGTATTTGATAAAATAGTATGTGTTTTAAATATGAGCTTTTAAATGCTATGATTTTGTATAATTGCATAGCATGTGGTATTTGCATCTCATGCATGACATAGGAGGGATGATAAGTAACCGGTGACCCACACATGGCATAGGAGGGATGATAAGTAACCGGTGACCCACACTCCGTCGGGGCTTCCGTAAAATACTCGTGGGGGGATACCTTGATGATGAGAATCCCATCAAGAGAATACTATGTATGAAGACCCTGGTGATGAGCATTCCATCAGGGGATACCTTGATGATGAGAATTTCATCAAGAGGATATTAAGTAACTGGAGCCCACACTCCGTCGGAATGTCCATAAGGCAACTGTGGGGAATATCTTGATGAGGAGAATTCCATCAAGAGAGAAGACCTTGGTGAAGCATTCCACCAGGAAGATACTTTGATGAGGAGAATTCCATCAAGAGTATACCCTATGTTTTGTGATGGGTGGGACTCATTGGATATGATCGCATGGCATGGTATTGAATCGGCATGATTATGATTTTTATTATCATGCAAGGTTTTTGGTTTTATCGGTATGATTAGATCTCTATTATCATACACTGTTTTGGATATAATGTTTTGAAAATATGGAATGATTTATTATAACTAGTTTTGATATATATTATATACGGATTGTTGGTACTAACCCGTGTGTTAACCCTAATTGGAATACCTAATGGGCGCGTTGTACTAATGCACTACTTCTACCCTAGTTGATTATATAGGAAATGAAGGAAACGATGAACGCAAAACGGACAGGCATAGGAGCTTGGAGGATGATAGTTTATATTTTGTTTAAGATACTCATGAGCTTGTATTTTGAGTATCTAGGATTTTGATTGTAATAACTTAGATGGATTTGCTATGGTTGGATGTCTTATTGGATAATTGTGTTATGATAATGATGATTAAAGACTTAACGTACTTTGCTATCTGAATGGAATAGAACTGTGTTCTATTATGATTCCGCATGTTATTATTTTTATTCCGCATGTTTATATTGCTATGTGTGAACCGTTTTTCATGGACTTAGTTCATGCACACATAGGGTTGGCCAGTTAAGGGTCGGACTTTGGAAGTTCAGACTTAGCTCACGTCGTGACGTCCCGCGTTCTATCACTCTACTCTGTTATAAAAAAAAAAAAAATAGACTCTGAATTTACGGGAAGAAGCGAGTGAAAAAGGGCGGGACGTTACAGATCCACGCCTCGTCGAGGCGTCCGTAAAGCATTCGTGGGGGTACCTTGACGTGCATTATTCATCAAGAGGGATGTATGATTGATTTGTAACCGGATATCCACGCTTCGTCGGGGCATCCGTAAGGCATTCGTGGGGATACCTTGATGAGGATTTTCCATCAAGAGGGATATTATGTGATTGTAACATGGATGATGGGTGAGACTCATGACATATGACACCCATGGCATGGCATTGAATCAGCATGATTATGATCTCTATTATCATGCACTGTTTCTGATTTTTATCTGTATGATTGGATCTCTATTATCATACACTGTTTTGGATACGATGTTTTACAAGTACGGCATGATGTATTATATCTGAATTTTTATACTAACCCATGTGTTTGACCCTACTCAGAGTACTTACTGGGCGCGTTGTCTAACGCTCTATTTCTACCTTAGATGATGACACAGGAAATGGACAGAACGAAGGACGCAATCGGAACCAAGCTTAAGAGCTTGGATGATTTAGTTTCACTTTATTTAAGTTTATTCATGAACAATATAATTTGAGTAGCTAGTATTTGGGAATGTAATAGCTTAGACTATTTGCTATGGATCAAATGATGATTAATCTAGATTAAGTTAATTTATATTAATTGCCTTCTTTGCTAAGTAAATGTTGTAATCCGATGTTATTTCCGTAATGGGTATTCCGCAAGTCATAGTATTGAGTGTGAAATGTTTTAGTGGACTTGTCCACGCACACGCATGGTTGGCCAGTTAAGGGTCGAGCTTTGGAAGCTCGGACTTAGCTCGCGTCGTGACGTTCTTGCTCTCTTTTACTTTTTATTTTAAAGAAAAAATAGAATATGATTTTCGACGAGTGAAAAAGGGCAGGGCTTTACACTTTTCCAGAATGACAGTTCTTTGATACAAAACATATGTCAATCTGGTCGACTAGTCCTTGACCAGGATAGGTTGATCCTATCTCCACCGAGGGGTCATTGAGAACGATTAGTCGAGCTGACAGTGAAACCAAATACATATTTCCATGTTGGGTTCCAACTCGCTGTCAAGCTTCCTCTCTAGGCTTTTAATGATTTTATCATTTGTTCAACTAAGCCTATAAATGGTCAAAATACATATTTCTATGTTGGTTTTTAATTTGTTTATAAAATTCAAAAACTCTTGAAATTGGAGACCTAGGTTGGTAAATTAAATTATTGCATCTTAATTTTGTGTTATAAGTTAGGTTAATATTCTTTATAATTTTTAAATTAATTCCACAATCTTAATTAAAATTTGATAAACTTTGTGTTTTCCATGAAAATTAGATTTCTTTAATGTGCAGTTTCTATATTTAAGTGTGATTTCTAATTTTAGACAGTGTCTAAACTTATAAACTTTGTATATGAACGAAGGAACCAAGGGTAGTCTCGACATCGTTCGAGTGACTTCGTGAGTTAATCTCTATCGCTGATCATCTTCTATTAGGTAGGTTTTCCCTACATCATTGAAGCACTTGAGTTATGACTTAAGTATTTTGATAGTACTATGAAATCAAGAAATTGTTTTCCTTTACACACATGTGATTTAATAGTGAGAATGATGTTTATCTTCAACATGAAAATATTTGAGATACTTTGCAAGTATGATATTTGGTTTATATATTGGAAAATATGTGATTATATGATGAAATGATTTTGTCATCATTATACATTCATGTTCCTCATGCATATGGCATGGGATGGGAATTGCATTAATCGAGTAAAAACTGAGTTGTCCGGACTTCCTTGGACTCGTGTATCAACCTATGTTTGAATTGATAACATTGAACAAATATATGTTTGACAGGGTCCATTGTTCAAATAGTACGGCATTGATTTGGGCCATAAGAGCTCCTGGGTAACTGCTCCTGAAACCCTGCATAGAGGGAGGAGACCACATTCCGCCGATAGTATCGGTTGTAAAATTTGTGGAAAGGGAACAACACACTAGTGTGTTTTGCCTGAAATGTTGGGACATAATTGGCCAATGATGAAACCATTGAGAATAGAATATTTGTAGTTGATGCATGGGGCATGGAAATGCATTCATACCTCATAGCACCCATGGCATAATACGTCATGATGAGTATTTAAGTATGAGCTTTCTATTATGAAACGAATATGATTTTTGAGAAATGTATCATGATTATGAAGTGTATCCTCTAACCTTGAAAATGAATATGTGGATCCTTATCTTTATTATTATCATAATACTTTATAGTGCATACCCTTTGACTGGATTACATATTGGGCGCTTTGACTAAGCCCAAATTTCCCTCCTTTAGATGCTAATGCAGATCATGGCAAATGAGAGGAGGTTGGACCATGTGGCAGCCAAGCTTGAGAAGGGTGGATGCAAAAGAAGAAATTATGCTTAGATATCATCCTTTATCTTTTTGTGGACGACGATGTAATTTGTAGGAGTATGAACAAGGGAATGTAATATTTGATTTAACTCCTAGTTTTGGACCTTGATAATTGTATTTGACTTATGTTGGGTAATCCTTAATTTTTCTTGAAATGAAATCTTTTATTGTATATAATGTTTAAATCTTCCTCAGTTTGTACTAGCATGTGTAAATATTATTGTGGGCTTTGAACCACGCATGTATTAGGTTGGGCCAATCGAGGGTCTTCGAACTCGGACTCGGACTCAGACTCGGCACGTGTCGTGCCGTCTCACCTCTCTCCATAGAGTGTTATTATTTAATCTACTCTAATCATGGTGGGAGAGAACATGGCGTCACAGTTGGTATCAGAGCGGAATGGAAAGCAAAGTAAGGAAAGACCCTAAGTCAAATTCATACAGAAGACTTAGAAAATCCCCTGATCAAAAGACACGAATGAAAACTTAGGAATTTTTCCCTAATAAAAATGTTGGATGATCATGTGGAATGGTTTATTTGTCAATATGGCGTGATGGGGGAAGTACTTTATGAGATTATTTGAAGAATGGAGTCCTATTTTTTCTGTTTGTTGGCATAGGAAAATGCCACCCCGAGGAAGACGTTCCCGACGGATCAAACCAAATGTGGAGCGGGTTGATGAGAACAGTGGCAACATTTCTCTCTTGACACCTCAGGTCCAAAGCTTTCTGCAGAACTTGGTGAATACTGTAATGCAATCTGCACAGGGCGGAGCCGGTTCGACTCTCGCCACTAACTCGCTGGACCGAGCCATGGTGAGGGACTTTCAACACCAACGTCCCCCTTATTTCAACGGCACAGAGGGACCCATGGTAGCAGAAAACTGGTTAAAGAAGATCACTCAGATCTTCGAATTGCTCAAGATCACTAACGAGTAGGAATGAGGCCTTTTGGTTACCCCTCAATTCATTGAAGATGCTAGCCAATGGTGGGAATCCATCAAGAAGAAACAAGTGATGGCCGACATGACATGGAAGGACTTCACTGAGTTATTTCTAGCCAATTATTTCACTGACACAGAAAGGGAAGCCAAGGCACAAAAATTCCTATATTATACATGGTTTGTACGCTTACGAGTAATAAATGTAATACTTTGCATTGCACAATAGAGACCAAGTGTCTCTAGGTTGAATCTATTTTCGAATTTCCATTATTTTTTTGTATTTCTTTGATTTCAATTCCATGTATTGTAATTCAAATTCCATGCTTATGAATAAAACTGAAGTGCAATGAAATAGTTAGATTATGGTTTTCCAATTAATTTATGCTTGTGTTATGATTGCTTTGAATTTATTTTTATTTTCTCAATTAATTTTTTGTGGAATTTAATATTGTTGTTAAAGATCAGAAGTAATGAAAACTTAGCTTGGGTGAACTCCTGTTTCGGTTTCCAAGGCTTATATCCGTAAGAGTATAATGAAAATTTAGTACCAGAAGAGGAGCCTTACTTTTCATTCAAGTCTAAGGTATGTGTTGAGATATGAAAAATAACTATTTTACCCCTGATTTTTGGACAAGTTATCCCTTATTTGCATATATATTAGGTGAATTTAATGTTATTTTTATTATTGTAGGTAAAAAATGGAGAATACATAAAATTAGCCTAAAGCCAGAAGAAAATGCAAAGTTATCTGCTTACATCGGAAGATCTGGAATTTTAATAATTATTCAACCACTTTTAGGAATTCAATTGTAAATTGAATAATTTGGATCCAATTATGAGAGTCTAGATTAATTCAATAATTTTAGATTTTAAGTGGTGAATTAATTATTTTAATTCTGGAAAGAAAAGTTGCAATTTAATTGGGTCAAGCACTGAAATTCAAAGCCATACAATGGACCAGGCTCAAGTTCCATGCGCATGCTATAAATGGGCCAGAACAGAGTACAAATCCAAGTCCACAAGCTAAGGTCCATGATGTTAGAGCCCTGGCTTGCCGAGTCCCTTGTTTGTCCATTCCATGACTTGGGAAAAACACTTGCTAGAAGATTTGAAGACTCAAAAGCAATCCGAAGATTGAAAATCAAAATAAAAATTCCAAGATCATCAGTGTATGGCAATCACATAGGTAAAGTGGACACAGATGACTTTAGGTGGAACCCACACCCTTAGGTGGACCTTGCCTAGGTTTAGTTGAACATGTTGGTAAGAATATAAACAAGCCTTAGTGGACAATCGACAGTCATAGAACTAGATGAGACAAACTGTAACGCCCTGCCCTTTTTCACTCGCCGAAATCAGAGTCCATTTTTTTTTTTTGAACAAAAGAGTGAGAGAGAGAAGGAGCGTCACGACGCGAGCTAAGTCCGAGCTTCCAAGCCCGACCCTTAACTGGCCAACCATACGTGTGAGTGGACCAAGTCCACTAAAATGGTTCACACGCAATAAGGTTTTACATGCGGAATAAAACATAAATGCGGAATTATAATAGAATAATAATTCTATTTCATTTTAGATAGCAAAGTAGTCCATCACTTAACAATAATTATCTTAAGTTAAAATATCCAAAATTAACATTCAAACCATAGCAAATATATCTACGTTATTACAGTCATGAATGTTAGTTACTCAAATTACATTGTCCATGAATAACTTAAATAAAACGAAACTAAAACATCCAAGCTCTTAAGCTTGGCTCCGATCTCGTTCCTCGTTCCGTCCATTCCCTGTGTTATCAACTAGGGTAGAAGTAGGGCGTTAGACAACGCGCCCTGTAATGGCCCGAAATTTGTAAATCAATATATAGGTGAAAATTAATTATTTTAATGGTGGAAATTGGAAAATTGATGGAGTAAATGGTGAATGGATCAAAATATGGACAAAGGCCCAAGTATGGCCCAATGGACCATGGATTGGATTTAAAATCATTTAAATGGTCAATGATAGTCAATTGGGCCAAGGATGGTCAAATTCTGTCAAATACCCATTTGGGGCCCAATGGGTCGAGATAATGTAAGCTCTAAGGTAAATGGGTAAGGGTGAATTTAATTGGGCCATGGGCCCAATGGTGATCCAATAAGAGGAATGAATTTAATTAAATTTAAATCACCTAAGTTGGTGATGAATTGACCAAGGTGACATGGCCGATTGGGACCCACCTCACCTCACCAAGTGAGGTGGCGTGTAGACCAAGAATTGGTGGGGCCGGCCACCATGGTTGACTTGGTCAACCATGGGTGGATTTCATGGAGGGAATTTAATGGAATTAAATTAAGTGGGAATTAATTAGCTTAACCTAATGATCAAATTAATTAAGTTAATTAAGCTAATCAAGTGATGGTCAAAATGTCAAAGTTGGAAGATCAAAACCACCCAAAGAAACACAAACCACCTAAACAAACACAAAATAAACCATGTACTTAAAGGTGGTAGTTTTATCCCAACCACCACCATTAAGCACATTAAACTATGTGTGGTAGGTGGGAGTAATTAATGTTGGAATTAATTAACCAAATGAGATAACTCTCATCACATTCTCCAACCCCTCTTCCATTTCACACGTTCTCTCCCTTTTGCTCTCTCCACCACCGTCCTACACTAAGAGAAAAGAAGAAGAATGAAAAACTAAGAAGAGAAGAAAAAAGAGGAGAAGTGTAAGTATAAGCCTCCATCTCAAGATCAAAACTTGAGACCTTCCCTCCCCATCTCTCTCTCTCTCTTTCTCTCAAATCTAACCTTACCTTAGCCAAACCCAAACCTTGGAGACTCCATCTTGATCAAGCATCTTGACCCAAAGATCAAGGAGAAGAAGAGAGGAAAGGGCTAAGGAAATCAAGAGGAGAAAGAAAAGTCGGAGGAACCGTCGGATTGTAAGTATTTCTTAAACAAGAGGTTACATTTTTTTAAAGATTTAAAAAGAGATCATGAAATCCATTTTTTGGATTGGATGATGGCCAAAAATATCATGCGCCTTGGATCTAAGATCCATCCAAAGATGAAGTGAGAAATGGATAAAATGGGAGAGATAGATTAAGAAAAAATAAATGGATATTAAGGACACTATATATTTAGATTTAATTAAACATGGAAGTATGATTTTGAAGAAATGGAAACCATGGAATATGATTAATGGTTTTAAAGATTTTGAATATTTAAATGTTAGTGATTTTGTAAAGGGGTTTTAAATGAGAGAATCATGGGAGATGAAAATGATTTTAATGGCCTCAAAAAGAATGGTAGATGGGGATGAACCCTATGGTGGTGTAATGATGGTTGTAAATGGGTTTAAAAGGATGAAAAATATGGAGTAGGTGTTATTAAATTGGAGGCTTAAAAGGATCAAATGTTTGTAATTTTAAAGGGATCTTAGTGAAGAAAAGCATGGTAGGTGATTAAATGATTTTTAATGGGGTTTTTAGTGAATGGAAACCATGGAATATGATTCATGATTTTTAAGATTTTAAATGATTAAATGTAAGTAATTTTTAAAGGGGTTTTTATGATGAAATTCATGGAAGAGGTAAATGGTTTGTATGGCCTTGAAAGGCATAGATGGGAATGAAACATGAACAATGGGTTCAGCCATGGTGTATGGTCGAACCCTAGGGTGTTGTGTTGTAAATTTAAATGGATTTTAAAGTATGGTATGTAATGTTTTAAAGGGGTTGATTTTAATGATGCTAAGACATGAGTGGTAAGCCATTAAGGGATCTAAGATGTGAATGATGTTTATGGCCTCAAAAGGCATGAATGGATAATGGACTCAATGTGGTTTAAATGCATGATGTAAACCCCATGGGAAGATTTGATGAATTGGGTATTTTGGAACCATGAAATGAATAGAGAACATGGTTAAGTTAATGAAATTAATGTGGTTAAAATGCATAATGTAAATCCCCTTATGGGAGGGTTTGTAGTAGATTCAAAATATGCCAAAGGATTCAAGGAAAATGGGGAACAAGACATCATGGGTTCGGCCATGGTGTATGGCCGAACCCATGACCCACTTGTAGGTCATTCTATGGGCTAAAATTAGAATTATGTATATGATTAAATTAATGGAAATGAGGCTAAGTTAAGGGCCGATTTTTGATAATCTTGTAACATGGTTAATGGTCATTAATGGATCTAAGTGAATGGATCAATTATGAACTTGGACTAAGACATTTTTATGATGACCTTAGGAGTGTTCTATGAAACTTAGGGTGGTTGGATTTTAAACTCACAAATTAAAAATAATGAATGGATTAAATGGGACCCACAAACCTAGTTAGTGAGGTTCGGCCATGGTGTATGGCCGAACCCCACTAAGGTATGATTTATGGCTTAAAACTGGTTAAAAAACATGGACTGATTATTCGTATATAATAAGGTATCGGATATCGCAAGCTGTACACGTATCGGTGATCGGATTATTGGACGGAAACGAAAAAGGACACTAGTCGGTATTCGGTAGGATTCCTACCTTTTTGCAAGCCGTGGATTATGTGTATGTGATGGTTTCCTTGATTTATTTCGATAATTATATGATTTATTTTAAGATGGGTTTTAATGCTATGAATTATGAATTAAGAATATGAATTATATATATTACATAGCATAATGCACTTACATCTCATGCATGGCATGGGAGGGAAAATAAAAGAACCGGAGTCCATGCTACGTCAGGGCGACCGAGAAGCAAACATGGGGATAGCTTGATATGCTATAACCGGAGTCCATGCTTCGTCGGGGCGACCGAGAAGCAAACATGGGGACACCTTGACGAGGCCTTGCCGTCAAGGGGGATATGACATTGTATGATGGTATGGATGATGGGTGGGACACATGACATAGGCACCCATGGCATGGCATTCATTTTATGTGTTTTATTATATTGTTATCTATATGCTTGTTACCACTAATCCATGTGCTAGCCCTACTCGGAGTCCTACTAGGCGCGTTGTCTAACGCCCTACTTCTACCCTAGCTGATGACGCAGGAGACGGCGGATACGACGGACGTGACGAGAGCCAAGCTTAGGAGCTTGGGAAAGCGGCTACTTAGTTTATTTAAGTTTTATATTTTGGAAATTGTAATTTAAGTAGCTTAGCTTGTCCGCATGTAATAATTTTAGATTTCTTGCTATGGTTTGGATTTTATTTTGGACATTATGATTATGAGATATTTTAGTAATTTAATGATGTATCTTCCCTTCTATCTAAAACTGGTAGGATAGATTCTATTATAACCCCCCGCATTTTAGTTAAATTCTCCGCAAGTTTACTTCTACGTGTGAACCGTTCTTCGTGGACTTAGTTCCACGCACACTTAGGATTGGCCAGTTATGGGCCGGGCTTTAGAAGCTCGGACTTAACTCGCGTCGTGATGTCCCGCGCCCTTTGTCACTCTTCATATTTAAAAAAAAAAAAATATATATATATATAGATTCTGATTTCGGTGAAAAGGGGCGGGGGTTACACGCCCAGTATGTACTCCAACTAGGGTCAACACATGGTTAGTACAAAAATCATATGGATAACATAATATCAAAAACATGCAAGTCATGCCATGCTATGGTGTCTTATGCCATGAGTCCCACCCATCGGCCATATCACCAACACATATTATCCTCTTGATGGAAAACTCCTCATCAAGGTATCCCCACAATTGCCTTACGGATACCCCGACGGAGTGTGGATCTCCGGTTACAAATCAATCATACATCCCTCTTGATGGATAATGCACATCAAGGGACCCCTCACGAATGCCTTACAGACAACCCGACGGAGCGTGGGTCTCCAGTTACATTTCATCCCTCCCATGCCATGCATGAGATGCTAGTGCAACTTGCTATGTAATAATACAAATCATAGCATTTAAAATCCCATCATTAAGATATAACATTTGATACCCAAAATAATTCAAATAAAACATTCATATATACTTAATCCATGGTTTTCAATTAAGGTAGGAATCCTACCAGTGACCAACTAAAGTGTCCTTACGTTTTCGTCCGAAAACCGCTCACCTATCGTACACCGCTTGTGAGGTCCCGTTACCTTATTATATATCAATAAGTCAAACCAACTTTCCATTTAATTTCCAACCATACTTAAGTCCACAAAACACCTTAGTGGGGTTCGGCCATACAACATGGCTGAACCTCACTCACTTGGTTTTGGGTCCCTCTTTTTGATCCTTTGATCTTTTAATTAAGTCCAAGATCATTCCATTATTTTTTCATTAATGAAAGCCCTACATCCACAAAACATGCTCCATGGGGTTCGGCCATACACCATGGTCGAACCCATGATCCTTTCATTTTCACCATATTTACCTCTTTGACATCATTCTTTCCGTAGATAATCACTCCTTTTATTTATACATACCTAGGTCCATAATTGATCCATAAACATAGATCCATAAATGATTCATAAATCATGACATAAAACCTAATAATTCCCTCCATTCCTTAGCTTGATAGTCCATTCATCTAAACATGATAGATCCATGAATGACCTATTAAAATGGTTCATGGGGTTCGGCCATACAACATGGCCGAACCCATGATGTCATTTTTTCCATCTTCCCCTTTAAATCATTCCCCATCGTAGGTCCATAAACAAAGTCCCTTTATGGGGGTTTAATCATACACTTAGATTCATCATTTAAACCCAAGGATCTATAATACATCCATTAATTTTTCTCCATGGGGTTCGGCCATACACCATGGCCGAACCCATGGTCCATGGTTCTCCACCTTTTACAACATTTGAGACCATTTACATTGCTAATATTCTTCCATCATTCTCACCCTTAGAAACCCTTTTTAAAATTACTAACATACATCTATGATTTTCATCCTTTAAACCCATTAAAATCATTAATATACCTCCATGGGGTTCGGCCATACACCATGGCCGAACCCTATGGTTCATCATCTTCTCTTCAAATCATATAATCATGTTTATATATCCTTTGATGGGGTTCAGCCATACATCATGGCCGAACCTCATCTAACCCTTCCTTTGTCTTTAATGGTCCATGCATATCAACCTTAGGGTTTGGCCATGCAAGGCCAACCCATGATCTTTGATCATAATACCTTATCTCATGCATGTGTATGGCCATAGGGTTCGGCCATGGTGTATGGCCGAACCCCATGGAGGTATATTAATGATTTTAATGGGTTTAAAGGATGAAAATCATAGATGTATGTTAGTAACAATTAGGGTTCGGCCATGCAAGGGCCGAACCATGATCATTGACCATTCTTTTCTTATTTATTAAAATCTCATCAAATACTTACCGATTCTGCGACTCCTCCGATTTCCTTCGTTCCTACTTGCTCCTCTGCTCTTTTCCTTCCTTAGTCTTTCTTCTTTCTTCTTCTTTGATCCTTGGCCGAGAGTGAGCTTGAGAGGTCTTGAGATGAAAACCCAAAGAGAGGGTTCGGCCAAAGAGTGTAGGTTTGAGAGAGGGAGAGGAGCTTGAGATAGAAAACTCTAAGTCCTTTCTCCTTTGTCTTTGAGAGAGGGTCGGCCTTGAGTGAGAGGGAGAGGAGTTTGAGATAGAAAATATTCTAAGTGTTTCTTGTCTTGAGAGGGGTTCGGCCAAGAGAGAGAGGGAGAGAGTGAATTGAAAATCCAAGTCTTTTTTTGTCTTGTTCAATGAGGGTCGGCCTTGAGTGGTGTCTTTTGGGTGATGCCCCTTTGTAACCACTATGACTCTTCACCTCCTCATTAATACTATATTTGGGGGTTTCATCCCATGAGATGAAACTCCCAACCGTTTGGCCCTTGGGTTTCCATCTTGAGATGGAAACCCTCCATCTCTCCAACGTGTATGCCTTGTGTAACAACCAAAAACCCTTCACCTCCTCATTAATGATCCATTTGGAGTTTCATACCATGAGATGAAACTCCCATCTCCCCAACGTGTGTACCCCTTTGACTTTGGTCTTATGAGATGCAACTCTCCATCTTCCCACTCCACTCACTTAAAGTGAAAGTCCCATTAACTGTAAGGTCTCGGAATTTTGGAATTAATATAAATGTGAATATTATTTATTTTAATGATGGAAATTACAAAATTGGTGAAGTAAATGGTAAATGGGCCAAAATTGGATAAAGGCCCAAGTGTGGCCCAATAGATTATGGTTTGGGTTTAAATTTATTTAAATGGGTCAAGAATGGTCAAATTGGGTCAAATACTCATTTGGGACCCAATGGGTCAAGATGCTTATGCTCTAAGGTAAATGGGCTAGATGGAAATGTAATTGGGCCATAGGCCACTGGTAATCCACTTGGAGTGAATTCAATGATTTTAAACCACCTAAGTTATTTGGAATTAAATAATGGTGATGTGGCCAAGTGTGGACCCAAAGTTGGTGGGGCCGACCACCATGGTTGATTTGGTCAACCATGGATGGAATAATGGAATTAGGTTAAGTATAATGAATTAACCTAAGGTGATTTAAATAAGTAAATGGGAATTAAAGTAGCTAATTAATTAAATAATTAAATTAGTAAATTGGTGGTTAAATGGGTTAAAATTAGCCAAATGGGGACCAAGCTACCCCACCTCCAAGGTCAAACATGTTTGGACTTAGGGAGGGTAGAGACATAAGCCATAAAGCAAATAAAAATATCTTGAAAATATCTCAAGGTTGGTGGGGGGTAATTAATGCAAAGTAAAGAGGAAAAATGGGATAAGCCTTGATGTCTTTTCCCATTCTTCTCTCATTCAACTTTCTCTCCATTTTTTCATTCTCCATGGACGTCCCACACAAGGAAGGAGAAGAGAAAGAGAGTTAAGGAAAAGAGAAAAGAAGGAGAGAAGAAAAGAAGTAAAACATTATTTCACCACTCTAAGATCAAAGGTTGGATCTTGTTTTTCATTACCTTCCTCTCTCTCTCTCTCACACACAAAACCTACCATGGCCGATTGTAGGGTTGGGGATTGCCACCCTTGATCAAAGATCTTAACCTACCAACGATAAAGGAGAGAGGAGGCTACGGAGACCGACGGGAGCGGCAGAAATCGGAGGAGACGTTGGATGGTAAGTATTTTCTTAAACAAGAGTTTATATATATATATTTTTAAGTGATTAAGAAGTGGGTAATTTTAAGGAGTTTAAATGAGGGAAACCATGAAGAAAAATATACAAAATATGTAATGGAGAAGACTGACAAAACAGTCAGTCGACTGAAGGGATGCGTATTAAACACGTAAGTGGGTGATCGAAAGTTCAGCCAACTGAATATATGATTCAGTCGACTGAAAATAAACTGACAGAACAAACAAATCACCTGATACAAAATCAGCCGACTGAATCTGTGACTCAGTCGACTGAATGTGTAATTCAGTCGACTGAAACTGAACTGGCAGGACAAGCAGACACTCGGATTCGAAGTCAGTCGATTGAATCTTCGATTCAGTCGACTGAAATAGTGATTCAGTCGACTGAATTGAAATGTACAGTTTTTGAACATCTTCAGAGGTCGTTGTTAATCCGGTAGGAGGAATGGAGAGTATGTAAATTAAAGGGACTGAGTTTATGATACTAGATCATGATTAATGAATCCTTAATGGATTTAAGTTAGGGATGAATTTTGGACTTAGAATGTACATAAATGAAACGGATAGATGCTGGGTTTTAGGCTCGCAAATCGGAATATTTAAAATGGTCAAAATTGGATTTATGGATGTGTTTTAAATCAATGAAAAAAGAGGCTAAGATAAGGGCTGTTTATGATAATCTTGTGACATGATTAAAGATCATTAATGGACCTAGGTTTGTGATCAGTTAGAGATTTAATCATGAAATAAAATACGGACTAATACGGTAAATGTGTAATAAGGTACCGGATAGCGCAAATCGGTAGCCGGATTGTCGGACGAAAACGAAGTAAAGACGCGAGTCGGTAATTGGTAGGATTCCTACCTTTTTGTAAGCCATGGATATGTATGGTATATGCTATCTTATTTTATGGACTATGGGATTTATCTTATGATGAGTTTGTTTTACGATTATGAATGTTATGTTAATACTATGATTTATATTTTAAGATGATGCATTATATGCCAAGGCTATGTATGATAAACTAAAGTTATGAGACGTATATATTACATAGCATAATGCATTACATCTCATGCATGGCATGGGCGGAAAAAAAATAAACAAACCGGAGTCCATGCTCCGTCGGGGCGACCGAGAACAGGCATGGGGACACCTTGACGAGGATTTGCCGTCAAGGGGGGTATTTTACGGTAGGACATGTCTTGACGAGGCTTTTCCGTCAAGAGGGATATGACAGTATATGTCAGGAATGATGGGTGGGATTCATAATATAAACACCTAGGGCATGGCATACTGTAATAACCCGAATTTTTGATAAATATATATATATTGGCATTTATTCATTTTAATTTGAAGTTTGATATAATAAAATGCCAAATGGACCAAATTTTGGGACAATGGCCCAAGGATAGCCCAATTGGGCCATGGATTGGATGAAATCCATTTAATGAGTCAATGAGGACCAAGCGGGGTCAATGATGGTCAAAGGGGGCCCGATAGCCATGTGGGGCCCAATGGATCAAAATGATCGGTTCCAACCCTAAAGTAAGTGGGCAAAGAGGGAATCTAATTGGGCCATGGGCCCAATGTTTACCCAATAGACCATGAATTAGAATTAATTCATTTAATTGGTCAATGGTAAGTAAATGAGTCAAGATAGTCAATTTGGGTCAAAGGGCCATAGGGGACCCAATGGGCCAAAGTAGATAAGCCCTAAAATAAATGGAAACACAAAATATAATTGGGCCATGGGCCCAATGGTAATCCAATTAAGATAAATTAAATGGATTAGATAATTATAAAATTATCTAAGTTAAGATGTATCACGATTAAGTGATATGGCCAAATGGGGCCCACCTCCACCTCACCAATTGAGGTGGCATGTGGACCAAGGAAAAAGTGGGACCAACCATCATGGTTGACTTGGTCAACCATGGATAAATTTAAGAAGACTAAGGTGGATTAAGGTAATTAATTGATTAAAATTATTGGAAAATTATCTAAGTTAAAATCAATGGAATTAAAATAACATGGCCAAGTGGGGCCCACCTCCACCTCATCAAGTGAGGTGGCGGGTGGGGTAGGTATAGGTGGGGACCGTCCACCATGGTTGACTTGGTCAACCATGGGTGGATTTATTAGATAGATAATTTGATGGAATTAAATGGGATAGAAATTAATTAACCTAAGTGAGGACTTAACTTAATTAATTAAGTTGATTAATTAGGGTCAACATAAACAAGTCAAAGAGGACATGGGAGCCATGCTTGGCGGTTGGATCTCAACCACCACCACCAAGGTCAAGGGAGCCCATACTTTGGTTGGTGGAGACATGATGGAGGGGTATGGTCCAAGTAAGACCAAGGAATGAGATGGGTTTTCCATCTCATCCCTCTCATTTCACTCTATCTTTCCCTCCCCACTCTCAAAACCGTCCCTCCATGTATCAAGAGAAGAAAAGAAGAAAATAAGAAGACTTAGAGGAAAGAAGAGAAGAAAAGGGAAGACCAAGCATTGATCAATCATCACCACTTCAAGATCAAAGGCTAAGATCTTGTTTTCCATCACCTTCCCCTCTCCCTCTCTCAATCTAACCCCATCTATCTTAGCCAATCCAAGCATGTCCCACCATTGATCAAGCTCATCTAGCCGATCAAACAAGAAGAGGAAGAAGAAAGGAGGCCAAGGAAGTCGACGGGAGCGACAAAGACCGGAGGAGTCGTCGGATCGTAAGTATGTTCTAAACAAGAGATTTAATTATTAAGGTTTTAAGTTTTGGAATCCATCCTTGCCATATGATGGTGGCCAAATTATTTTAGGCTATGGAATGGATTTAAAATCCATCAAATGGAAGGCTAAGAAAATGGAAATGATGATGAATTTATTAAGAGGTTAAGGTTTAAAATTTTGGAAATGGCTAATGAGCTTTAGGTTTTTAAATGAGTAAACATTAGTGATTTATGATTTCAAATTTTTGGAATTCTAAGGTTGTATTAAAGCATGGAGAATATAGAATTTTTTTTTGGATGGACCATAGGGTTCGGCCATGTAGCATGGCCGAACCCCATGGTAAATGGTGATGAATTTATTAAGATGGAAAGGTTTAAAAATTATGGAGAATGGTTAATGATGATAAGGTTTTAAAATGATTAGAAGTTGATGTTTTTTTTTAAAGGAGTATTTAAATAAGAAAAATTATGAGATATGTAAATGATTTCAAGTAACCTCAAAAATGATGGAGGCGTGACAATTTTAGGAAATCATGGACTATAGGGTTCGGCCATACAACAAGGTGGCCGAACCCCATAGTTAGTGATTGTGAATATTGGAGCTGTTATAAGAATGGAAATATGGAGAGTGGTTAATGAAAGTTAGGCCTCAAATGGTTAAGAAAAATGGATAGATTGTATGGATGTTTCAAGTATGATATGTGATGATTGGTGATTTAATGGATGATTTAATTTTCATTAGAGGTATGTTTAAATGGGTAAATGAAAAGAAAATGGGGAAAGAAACATCATGGGTTCGGCCATGGTGTATGGCCGAACCCATGACCCAAATTTTGATCAATTTTAGGCTAAGGTTAATGCATGTATCAATGCCTAGGAGTTTGTTTTAAAGGGCCAAAAAGAATGAAGATTTGTGATTTTAAATTGGATTATTTTGGGACAAAACCTAGTCTTTGAAAATGGTGAACCTTAGGGTAGTGATTAGTGGATTTTTAATAAATGGAAAATGATGTAGATGAATGCTAGATTTTAATGGATTTATAAAAAATGATATGTGGGCCACACCTTAGGCCAAAATGTGGAATTAGGTGGGAGTAAATGTTTTTCAAATTAAATATTAGGTGGCTGATTTTTATGCTAGGTCATAATTGAATGGACCTAAGTATGAATGAATCTTGGACTTAGAATGCACATAAATGAATGGATGATGTACCATGGAAGAAGAGTGGCAACCGTAATAAGTGGCCACTTTGAAGAACCTATGTGGATTAGACATGAAAATCGAATACATTATGAATGATTAAATAAAGCGGATAGTTGCTGCGTTTTAGGCTCGTAAATTGGCCAAAAAATGGGATTTATCTATGTGTTTTAACCAATGGTAATGGGCTAAGATAAGGGCTGATTTTGATAATTGTAACATAATTAATGGTCGTTAATGGGTCTAATTAGATGGATCAATTATGAACTTAATCATGGACTAATTCGGTAAATGTAATAAGGTATCGGACGTCGTAAACGGTACGCAATCGGCGACCGGATTATCGAGCGGAAAACGTAACGGAACACTACACGGTATTCGGTAGGATTCCTACCTTTTTGTAAGCGATGGATATGTAATGGTATTTTAAATTATTTTGATTTGGCCTATGATAGATCTATGATTATGATTTATCTTATGATGAGTTATAAGTTTATGAAGCATATGGTTTATATTTTAATATTATGCATTCTATGGCTATGTATGATATGTCAAGTATATGGGTTACATATATATTACATAGCATAATGCACTACATCTCATGCATGGCATGGGCAGAAAAAAATAAACAAATCGGAGTCCATGCTCCGTCGGGGCGACCGAGAAGCAAACATGGGGATAGTTGAGGGGTCATAACCGGAGTCCATGCTCCGTCGGGGCGACCGAGAATCAGACATGGGGATAGCCTAAGGGCTATAACCGGAGTCCATGCTCCGTCGGGTCGACCGAGAAGCAAACATGGGGATAATACATTGTATGATCATACGGTAATGGGTGGGACACATGACATAAGCACCCATGACATAGCATTCATCACATACTTATTTTGTTGTATTTTATGTTATCGGTATGTGTGTATCACTAATCCATGTGCTAGCCCTACTCGGAGTCCTACTGGGCGCGTTGACTAACGCCCTACTTCTACCCTAGCTGATGACGCAAGAGAGGCAGGAAGCGGTGGACATACCGGAGGCCAAGCTTAGGAGCTTTGGAAACGCATTCGTAGTTATTTAAGTTTATATTTTGGAAATGTAATTTTGAGTAACTTAGCGCGTCGGACTGTATAATTTTGCATTTCTTACGATGGTTTGGACTTTACTTATGGACGATGATATTTTGTGATATAAGTATGAACATAGGGGCATTTTGGTAAATTAATGTTGTATCTTCCCTTCTATCTAAAAAACCGGTAGGATAGACTCTATTATCATGTTCCGCAATAATCGTAATCCACGAGCTCACCTCCTACGCGTGAACCGTTCTCGTGGACTTAGCTCCGCGCACGCGTGGGGTTGGCCAGTTAAGGGTTAGGCATTAGAAGCTCGGACTTAACTCGCGTCGTGGCGTCCGCGCCCTCTCTCACTCTTCTATTTAAAAAAAAAAATAGACTCTGATTTTCGGAAAATGGGTGAAAAAGGGCGGGGCGTTACACATACATCGTATATTTTCACTAAACGTGGTTTATCAATTTTCATTGGGTTATTATCAGTATGTTGTTATTACTAATCTATGTGCTAGCCCTACTCGGAGTCCTATTGGGCGCGTTGTTCTAACGCCCTACTTCTACCCTAGCTGACAATGCAGGAGATGGCAGATCGAAAGGACGAGACGGAAGCCAAGCTTAGGAGCTTGGGAAGACAGTCTAGATATTTTGTCTAAATTGAAATTATTTCATTTTGGAAATGTAAATTGAGTAAAATAGCTTGTCGGTATGTAATAACTTAGATGGCTTGCTATGTTTAGATTGTATTTTTGGACAATACAGTTAATGGTATTTTAGTAAATTTACGGATGTTTCTTCCCTGCTATCTGAAAATTGGTAGGACAGCCTCTATTATCATTCCACATGTAATTTTAGATTCCGCCAGCTTACTTTCTACGCATGAACCGTACTCGTGGACTTATGTTCCACGCACGCGTAGGGTTGGCCAGTTAAGGGCCGGGCTTTAGAAGCTCGGAACTTAACTCGCGTCGTGACGTCCGTGCCCTTTGTCACTTTATCATTTAAAAAAAAAAAAAAATATACTCTGATTTTACGGTGAAAAGGGGCGGGCGTTACATTAACTTCCCATTCAACTCATCTCTTTAACTCAACTCATATCTTTAATTCAACTCATCTAACTCACTTAAAATCAACTCAATTACTTGATTCCATTTTTCAATTTAATTCAGCCACAATTTAATTAAGCCTGAACTCACTTGGTGGTCGACCAAGTCAACCATGACCCATTGGGTCCCAATTGGGCATTTGACCCAATTGACAACCTTGACCCAATTAAATACATCTTACCCATTTATTTCAATTGAACCTTATCCATAATCTGTTGGGTCTTAATTGGGCAATTGACCCAACACCTTACCCATCTAAGGTCTATCTCCATTAATTCACAAATTAAATGGACAATTTTCGTATATATTCATAAATTGAAAATCCAGGGTGTTACACAAACATTGAAAATCTAGTAAACTGTTAGGTCGGCATGTCGAGTCCACTGACCCATCGGTGAGACATGATAGACCCATTGTGATCTTCAACACGTCTACCGAAATGACAAAGGTTCTGGAATGGACAGACAATCATTAGAGGTTACTCTCAGATCAAGTGTATCAAGTTCACCGACCCCTTGGTGGTACAGGACTGACCCATCGTGGTTATCAATATGTCGGCTTGGGTTGAGTATGAGTTCTGAAACATAGAACTCAGGGGTATTCTCAGAACAGACATATCGATGTAACAGACCCATCGAGAGTACCAGAATCGACCCATCGATGGACTGACATGTCGACATGGGTTTGACAAATTTCTGGACTTGAAACTTTGCCTGCATGGTTTTGCCTCAGGTTGATACAATCGACAAAAACGACACATCGAATATAAGGTTGTCGATCCATCGGGGACATAGACTCATCGGTTGCTCCCGTTACTGTACCGTTGGGGTGCATTTAATGCGGTTGAACGGTCAAATTTAAGTTCACCAACCCATCGATATGGTAGATCTGTCGGTGATAAACAGTTTCGAAAAACTTGTCTATCTCTCTATAAATATGAAACTATTTGCTACTGTTTGGAGATCCTTGGAGAGAACATTTATTAGCCTCATCTACCATAACCAACTGAGAAATCAATAGGCTAAGGAAGGATCAAACATCTCTCTTGAGAATTCTCTTGGTCAATCATTCAAAAGATCCAATCTTCATAGATTGTGATTGAGAGAGAGCAAAGGCAAACGATCTAGGATAGTCATTGGTGATTCAATTTCCTAGAGACTTCCCAAGTTGTTGTGATTTCTCTACACTGGACGCATCTTCGTCAGCTTCCGAGAACACATTGGGAAGGAGATTTGAGAAGCACGTCTTCACATTTGCAAAGCTTGAAACGACAAGTCCTTCTCCTTGATTTTATTTTTATAAATCAAACTTGTGAAGTGGATTAAAGAGGGTTTATTGTTGAACCACTATAAAAAATAGAGGGATAAAGAAGTAGGCCGGGTTTGGTTGAACCTTTTAAAATTAGGATTGTGTAGGTGAAAGTCCTACACTATTAGTGTGGGTGTACTTCCGTACTTAGTGAATTTGGGATTGCTGAAGGTTGGTTGACTCCATCAGTGGATGTCGCAGGGTTTACTCCGAACCACTTTATATTGGTCTTATGGTGTTAGAGCTAATTGTTCAAATTCTTGTTTAATCACAATTCCTAACACACACACACACACACACACACACACACATACATTTGATTGACTTGTAACTGCCGCAAATTGGTTAATTAATAAAGGAATTTTTAAAGGACCAACAAATTTGTAGATTTCCCTATTCATCCCCCTCTAGGGTCAAATCGTGTTCTAGCACCGGGACTTTCAATTGGTATCAGAGCTTGAGTGCTCTTTATAAAGGATTTAACCATCCGAGTTGATCTAAACTAGAACACCATCGGAGATAGTCATGCCATTTCCAAACCTCCATAGTACGATGGATCAAACTATGCCTCTTGGAAGACCAACATGAAAAGTTTATTTATCTCCATTGATGATACCGTTTGGGAATCAGTAAAGACTGGCTGGACCGATCCCATGGAAGAGAAAACCCTTGAATCCTCATCTACCAAAGTATTGGTTCCCAAAGCTTTTGCGACTTGGACTCAAAATTAAAAGGCCATGTATATCGCAAATGGTAAAACTTTGAATGCTTTGAATTGTGCGGTATCTGATAATGAATATAAACGGATCCTGACTTGTGAGATCGCCAAGGAAGCATGGGAAGTCCTTGAAAGTGTAATAGCCTGGATTTTCAATGCAATAATTATATTGACTATTATCTATTTTAATTGCTGAAAATTAAGATTTATAGATGGAACGGATGTTAGATGGATAAGAATTGGGGCAATGGCCCAAATATGGTCCAATGGATCATGGATAGGGTTAATTCTAATTAATTAGGTAAATGTGGTCAATTGGGTCAAATGCCCAATTGGGACCCAATGGGTCAAGATGAATTGAGGTTTAGGGTAAATGGGTCAAGGAGAATTGATTTAATTGGGTCATGTACCCAATTAGGACCCAAGACATGGGATCCACCTCATCAAGTGAGGTGGCAAGTGTAGGAGGTGACATGGAAGTGGCATAGCTAAGTGGGACCCTAGTCCACCTTATCAAGTGAGGTGGCGTGTGGTTTAAGGTCACATGTGGGGCCGGCCACCATGGTTGATTTCATGGGTGAATTCAAGAGGGTCAAGTGAAGTGAGTTGAGTTAAATTATTTAATTAAAATCACTTAAGTTAGATGGAAATGAATTCAATTGAATGAGTTAGGGGAATGAGTTCCATTTAAATGAAGTGAGTTGAATGGGTGGTGAGTCACATGGAAGGATTTAAGTGAGTCAAAGGGGAGGTGGAGGGTTTCCATCTCATGGAAACCCTAGACACAAAATCGTTGGAAAGGGAGTGATGGCCAAGTGTAAGCCATGTGCCCTCTTGGTTAGCCAAGGGACACATAGGAAAGACCCCATCTTGATGAGGGTGGTTGGGGAGATTAGGGTTAGCAACAATCAAAACCCGAGCGCTAACTCTCCTTGAGACATTCATCTCATTCACTATCCCCCTCTCTCAAGCCCTCCTTAGCCGACCCTCACTAGACAAAAAGAGTTAGGGTTTTTACATCTCATTCTCTCTCTCTCTCCCTCTCTCAAACCATCACTCCTTGGCCGAACCCTCTCTTAGAGTTTCTCATCTCAAACCCTCTCCCTCTCAAGCAACACTCTTTGGCCGAAGATCAAGGACGAAGAAGAAAAGACTAAGGACGGAGAAGAACGGAGGAGCAAGACGGAACGAAAGAAAACGAAGGAGACGCGGAAAAGGTAAGGTTTATGTTTCATGTTACTAAAAATGTAAGAAAACAAGGGAACCATGGCTTCGGCTACGGAATGGCTGAAACCATGGGGTTCCATTCCGGATTGGAAAGTTTGGCCAAATGGTTATAGGCTATGGATTTAAAATCCATCCAACGAATAGTAATAAGATGAACATAAAGGTGAAGTATGGTTCAAAATCCGAAATATGGTTTTTGGAGCTGGAAAAATGGACAAAACCCTAATGGGTAAGATAGGTTATATAAATGAAGTTGTTAAGGACAATATGTATACATGATTTATGACAACAAGCATGATTGAATATAAGGGATAAAACTTCAAAGGAGAATGATCAAAGATCATGGTTCGACCCTTGCATGGCTGAACCGTAATTTGTATATATGGATCATTGAGGACAAAAAGAGAATGGATGAGGTTCGCCCATGATGTATGGCCGAACCCCATCAAATGATCTAACTATGTGTACGTAATTTTTAAGAGAAAAATGATGAACCATGGGTTCGGCCATGTTGTATGGCCGAACCCCATGAAGGAAGTTTTATGAATCTAGGTATATTTAGGAGAAACTATGGGTTACCTAGTTAAGGAACAAAAGGAAAAGAAATGAAGAAGGATGGAAAATGATGAAACATGGGTTCGGCCATGTTGTATGGCCGAACCCCATGGAGGGATTTTTATGGATCTAGTATATTTTAAATGATTTAAGAAAGGAGAAGATGAAAATGAAGAATCATGGGTTCGGCCATGTTGTATGGCCGAACCCCATAAATCATTTTATGGACCTAAGTATGTGTAAATAAATTAAGTAATTATCTATGGAAAGAAATGATGGCTCAAATGGGAAGTTGATGATAAGAGAGAACCATGGGTTCGGCCATGTTGTATGGCCGAACCCCATGGATGATATTTTATAGACCTATAATTAAATGATTACCTATGATTAAGAAATAAAAGAATGAATGAGGATTGACTTGCATGGTTTAAAATAAGTAAGGATTAAAAGAAGGTGATCAAAATCAAAAGAGTGTGGTTCAGCCATGTTGTATGGCCAAACCCCACTAATAAGTTTTTATGGACTTAAAACATTTTCAGCCCTAAGGTATGGCCGAAACCCGTTGGGGGTCTTAACCGGACTAAGGACTATAATCATAAGAGGAATTGAACATGGAACGATGGGAATCAAATGGGTCATCGATTTGATTTATTTATATGTAATAAGGTAACGGGATTTCACAAACGGGTGCACGATAGACTTGACGCGATCGGTGATCGATTTTTGGACGAAAACGCAAGGACATGATATTTGGACGTTGGTAGGATCCCTACCTTGTTGATACACTGGATTTATGTATATGGATGGTTTTTATCCCTATGTGCTATGATTTTTTTTTGCTATCAATATGTTATGTTTAAAGGAATGGAATTTCAATACTATATGTGTAATATGAAATGGCATGATGCACTCATATCTCATGCATGGCATGGGAGGGAACAAATGAGGGGAGTCCACGCTCCATTCGGGTCTCCGATAAACAACCGTGGGGAGGAATCCACATTGATTCCAATGGACATACGCGAAGAGATGTATGATTGAATTCTAAGAGGAGTCCACCCTCCATTCGGTGGGACGATAAGGCATACGTGGGGAGAGATATACTCTATTTGAAATGTAAAAGGAGTCCACGCTCCATTCAGTGGGACCGATAAGACATACGTGGGGAGTCATGAAAATACCTTGATGTGGCTTGTACATCAAGAGGAATACTATGTGATTGTGATTTGGTTGATGGGTGTGATTCATGGCGTATGACACCTATGGCATTGACTTGCATGGTTTTGACATTATATGTATCTATGTGATTTTTATACTAATCCATGTGTTTGACACTACTCGGAGTACCTACCGGGCGCGTTATCTAACGCCCTACTTCTACCTTAGATGATGACATAGGAAATGGATGGAGCGAAGGACGTGAATGGATCCAAGCTTAGGAGCTTGGATGATTTAGATTTATTTTTATTTAAGTTTTTTTTGGACATGTAGTTTGAGTAATTAGCATTTTGGGACTGTAATAACTTAGAACTATTTGCTATGGTTTGTTTTATTTTGGACATTGAAACTTAAGTTATTGAATGTGATGGACTTCCTTGCTATTTAAAATTGGATAGGATAGTAACTCTATTATAATTCCACAACTACGTTTATTCTGCAAGCTTAGCCTTAATGTGTGTGAACCGTTTTAGTGGACTTAGTCCACGCACACGTATGGTTGGCCAGTTAAGGGCCGGGCTTTGGAAGCTCGGACTTAGCTCGCGTCCTGACGTCCCGCTCTCTCTCATTCTTTATTTTCAAAAAAAATAAAAATAGACTCTGATTTTCAGAGAGTGAAAAAAGGCGGGGCGTTACAGTTGATATCAGAGTGAAATGGGAAGGATGAATATTTCGAAGTAAGATTAAGACGGTATCATGTCTCACTGAAAAGATAAGAATTCCAACTGAACGACTCTTCGGAGTCCACTGCACGGAGGCCAGATTAGTTTACTTTGTTAAGACTCAGACTAAAGCATTCAATCTCTGAGAGCAACACTTGAAGAAAAATGAATGATAGCAAGGGAAAGACAATCACCATAAAATGGATTTATCAAACATAAAAAATAGGAGATATTTCCTCGAAACATGAAAACGATGGGATTTCCCCAAATTGAGAAGAAGTGATGGATGTATCAAACATGGCAAAATAGGAGATATTTCCCCGAAACAAGAAAACATCAGGATTTCCCCCAAATTGAGGAACAACACTTGATACTTAGGAAGTTTCCCAAAAAAAAAACAAGAAATACAAAGATGCTTATTTGGCAATTTCCCCAAAATATGTAAACACAAAACTTTACGAGAAAGCTAAGTCAAACGATGTTTCAATGACTTAGGAAAATGCCTCCGGGAAGAAGACATACATAACAGAACCAACAACAGGAAGAAGAACATAACGGAGAGGGTCAGGACAATGCAAACATTCCAGAAGTACCTCCTGAACTATAGAACCTAGTACAAGCAATAGTCACTTTCATTCTACAACAACTCTTGAGCGGAAATGGAGACACAACGTCCAATGAAACACAGGACCGTAAAGGTCAGGGTGGGGGAAATACTTTTCGCCCTCACAAGAGATTTAAACCTAACTTTGGGAGACCTTCAGCCTCTACTAGGTCCACTGGAAGTTTTCGTTCCAATCATCCCTCCACATCAGATCAGTTTCTCAGATTTCTCGACGGGTGAACATCTTCTTCCAGTGTGATCAGCAGGGCCATTTCAAAAGATAGTGTCCACAGAACGATAGATCTTCTCACTTCAGGGGTTCTTTCCATCGTCCGACTCGACCAGCTCAGTCACAAAGATCTGGAGCACATGACCAGACAGGACGAGCACCTATTCCGACAGGATCTGGACGACTGAATACTTCGACTTCTTCTCCAGAGACAGTGGATCATTCAGTGATTCAAGGTATGGCAGTAGTTTGTAGTTCATATGATTTATGCGTTATTTGATTTGGGAGCACCCCACTCTCTTGTATCTACTGCCTTCACATCTGTTACGAGCACTTTAGTACAATAAATGTCCACTGCACTTACTATAGTATCCCCTATTGGTAGACAATGACAACAATTGGTGGGTATATCGATCCCACGATAGATACAGTGGTCCCATGGTAGACGTGACAGTTCTATGGATAGATATCATCTTCCCATGGATGAGGGTTCCATGGTGGTTTGGGTTGATGCTGGATATTGGCATTATGGTACACGTATTGGTAGTGTGAGGGACATTTTGGTCCCATAAGTTGACATATTGGTCTTATGATAGACATTTTGATCCATAGTCGATTTATTAGTCGTAGGTTAGACTGTTAGTCCTATGATAGACATATTAGTCCTACGAAGGTATTAGTTATGCCCATGAATGGATTATACCCATGGGGGGGTTATATTCATGGATCTGATGAACAAAATCTTTCGTCCTTATTTGGACAAGTTTGTAATCGTTTTCATTAACAATATCCTGATTTATTCCAACCATCGGGAGGAGCATGTAGAACATCTAAGGATAGCCTTGGACACCTTGAAGAAAAAAAAAAATCAATTATATGCCAAAGCAAGCAAGTGCGAGTTCTGGCTATCTGAGGCCAATTTCTTAGGACATGTCACATCAACGGAAGGAATAGCCGTGGACCCAACTAAAGTGGCGGCAGTCAGAGAATGGAAAGCACCAAAGAATGTGACCGAAATCCACAGCTTTCTGGGATTGGCCTGTTATTATAGGAAGTTTATCATGGACTTCTCCAAGATTGCATCTCCACTTACCTGACTCACTCAGAAACGAGTCAAATTTGAATGGTCTGATATATTCAACCGGAGATTAGAGGAACTGAAGGAAAGGCTTACGACTGCTCCTGTCCTGATTTTGCCCGAAAGAGGCAAGGGCTATGAAATAATATATTGTGATGCTTCAGGAGAGGGACTTGGGGGTTCTCTCACTCAAAGTCAACACGTGGTGGCTTATGGTTCAAGACAGTTAAAAATCCATGAATGCCACTATCCCACTCATGATCTGGCGTTGGCCGCAGTGGTCTTTGCTCTCAAAAGCTAGAGACACTACCTTTATGGCGAGAAGTTTGAGGTATTCTCAGATCACAAAAGTTTAAAAATATTTGTTTGATTAGAAGGAACTCAACATGAGGCAGCGCAGATGGATGGAATATCTGCAAGATTATGAGTTTGCGCTTCGATAACATCCTAGCAAGTTGAACAAAGTGGCGGATGCCCTCAGTTGCATGTCAGTTTGATCAGGAAGGAATGAGAGATGTTGAATACCATTCGAGAGTTCAATTTGTACATCAAGAACCATAGGAGTATGTATAATCTGATCATATGGTCCAACATGGTTTCCAAGATTGAACAGGAACAACGGACAGATCAGGAAGTGGAAGAGATATGGGCTAAAATGTCTACTGGTGAGGTTATACCGGAATGGGAGTTACGAGCGGACATGGGCTTTTATTCTGAGGTAGGATATATGTGCCTCAGAGCTGCAGAAGAGAGTTATTGATCGAGGCACACCAAACCAAACTCTCTATTCGTCCGGGCAGCACCAAGATGTATCATGATCTGAAGAGACACTATTGGTGGCATGGACTCAAAAGAGATGTGGCAGAGTGTGTTGCTCACTGCCTGACTTGTCAGCAAGTAAAGACTGAACATCAGAAGCCACCAGGTTTACTCAAACCCTTACCAGTGTCAGAGTGGAAATGGGAACATATCTCCATGGATTTTGTGACAAGGTTGACAAGGTCATCGAAGGGCAACGATGCAATATGGGTCGTGGTAGATAGATTGACCAAGTCTGCACACTTTCTTCCCATCAAGATGACAGATTCATCAGAGACTTTGGGTCGACGGTACATCAAGGATATCATCAGACTACACGGTATCCCCCGAACTATTGTGTCCGACGGAGATGGCCGATTCATCGGCAGGGCATGGCAGAGCATGCAGTTGGCAATGGGAACAAATTTATTGATTAGCACAGCGTTCCACCCACAGACTGATGGACAGTCAGAGAGGACAATACAGACATTGGAGGATATACTGAGAGCATGTATGTTACGACAACATCTCCTTACTGCAAAGAGTCTTCAGAAGAGCTACGCTGACAAGAGAAGGAGGTTCTTTGAATTCGAAGTGGGAGACTTAGTGTTCTTGAAAGTCTCACCACGAAAGGGAGACATGCGATTTGGGAAGAAAGAGAAACTGTCGGCCTAAATTTGTGGGGCCGTTTCCAATCCTAAAGAGGGTGGGGTAGGTGGCTTATCAATTAGCACTTCCTTCACAGTTATCATCTTTACACGATGTATTCCATGTTTCTATGTTGAGGAAATAAAATCCTGATCCTTCACACTGTTGAACATGCAAGATGTTGATGTGCAAAGCAACGTGACTTATGTTGAAAGACCGGTCAAAGTGATTGGGAATGAACAGAGGGTGCTACGGAATCGAGTCATTAAGTTCGTCAAGGTGGTATGGGATTGACATGGTAATGAGGAAGCCACCTGGGAACTTGAATCAGAAATGAGAGCAGCTCATCCTGAGTTTTTTGTATAAGTTGTTTGAAACTCTACTTCGCTTGATTTTCGGGATGAAAATTTCAAAAGAGGGTAATATTGTAATAGCCCGGATTTTCAATGCAATAATTATATTGGCTATTATCTATTTTAATTGCTAAAAACTAAGATTTATAGATGGAACGGATGTTAGATGGATAAGAATTGGGGCAATGGCCCAAGTATGGTCCAATGGATCATGGATAGGGTTAATTCTAATTAATTAGGTAAATGTGGTCAAGTGGGTCAAATGCCCAATTGGGACCCAATGGGTCAAGATGAATTGAGGTTTAGGGTAAATGGGTCAAGGAGGATTGATTTAATTGGGTCATGTACCCAATTAGGACCCAAGACATGGGATCCACCTCATCAAGTGAGGTGGCAAGTGTAGGAGGTGACATGGAAGTGGCATAGCTAAGTGGGACCCTAGTCCAGCTTATCAAGTGAGGTGGAGTGTGGTTTAAGGTCACATGTGGGGCCAGCCACCATGGTTGACGTGGTCAACCATGGTTGATTTCATGGGTGAATTCAAGAGGGTCAAGTGAAGTGAGTTGAGTTAAATTATTTAATTAAAATCACCTAAGTTAGAAGGAAATGAATTCAAGTGCATGAGTTAGGGGAACGAGTTCCATTTAAATGAAGTGAGTTGAATGGGTGGTGAGTCACATGGAAGGATTTAAGTGAGTCAAAGGGGAGGTGGAGGGTTTCCATCTCATGGAAACCCTAGACACAAAATCGTTGGAAAGGGAGTGATGGCCAAGTGTAAGCCATGTGCCCTCTTGGTTAGCCAAGGGACACATGGGAAAGACCCCATCTTGATGAGGGTGGTTGGGGAGATTAGGGTTAGCAACAATCAAAATCCTAGGGCTAACTCTCCTTGAGACATTCATCTCATTCACTATCCCCCTCTCTCAAGCCCTCCTTGGCCGACCCTCACTAGACAAAAAGAGTTAGGGTTTTTACATCTCATTCTCTCTCTCTCTCCCTCTCTCAAACCTTCACTCCTTGGCCGAACCCTCTCTTAGAGTTTCTCATCTCAAACCCTCTCCCTCTCAAGCAACACTCTTTGGCCGAAGATCAAGGAGGAAGAAGAAAAGACTAAGGACGGAGAAGAACGGAGGAGCAAGACGGAACGAAAGAAAACGAAGGAGACGCGGAAAAGGTAAGGTTTATGTTTCATGTTACTAAAAATGTAAGAAAACAAGGGAACCATGGCTTCGGCTACGGAATGGCCGAAACCATGGGGTTCCATTCCGGATTGGAAAGTTTGGCCAAATGGTTATAGGCCATGGATTTAAAATCCATCCAACGAATAGTAATAAGATGAACATAAAGTGAAGTATGGTTCAAAATCCGAAATATGGTTTTTGGAGTTGGAAAATGGACAAAACCCTAATGGGTAAGATAGGTTATATAAATGAAGTTTTTAAGGACAATATGTATACATGATTTATGACAACAAACATGATTGAATATAAGGAATAAAACTTCAAATGAGAATGATCAAAGATCATGGTTCGGCCCTTGCATGGCCGAACCCTAATTTGTATATATGGATCATTGAGGACAAAAAGAGAATGGATGAGGTTCGCCCATGATGTATGGCCGAACCCCATCAAATGATCTAACTATGTGTACGTAATTTTTAAGAGAAAAATGATGAACCATGGGTTCGGCCATGTTGTATGGCCGAACCCCATGAAGGAAGTTTTATGAATCTAGGTATATTTAGGAGAAACTATGGGTTACCTAGTTAAGGAACAAAAGGAAAAGAAATGAAGAAGGATGGAAAATGATGAAACATGGGTTCGGCCATGTTGTATGGCCAAACCCCATGGAGGGATTTTTATGGATCTAGTATGTTTTAAATGATTTAAGAAAGGAGAAGATGAAAATGAAGAATCATGGGTTCGGCCATGTTGTATGGTCGAACCCCATGAATCATTTTATGGACCTAAGTATGTGTAAATAAATTATGTAATTGTCTATGGAAAGAAATGATGGCTCAAATGGGAAGTTGATGAAAAGAGAGAACCATGGGTTCGGCAATGTTGTATGGCCGAACCCCATGAATGTTATTTTATGGACCTCTGATTAAATGATTACCTATGATTAAGAAACAAAAGAATGAATGAGGATTGACTTGCATGGTTTAAAATAAGCAAGGATTAAAAGAAGGTGATCGAAATCAAAAGAGTGAATGGCCGAACCCCACTAATAAGTTTTTATGGACTTAAAACATTTTCAGCCCTAAGGTATCGCCGAAACCCCTTGGGGGTCTTAACCAGGCTAAGGACTATAATCATAGGTGGAAATGAACATGGAATGATGGGAATCAAATGGGTCATCGATTTGATTTATTTATGTGTAATAAGGTAATGGGATTTCACAAACGGGCATACGATCGGCTTGACACGATCGGTGATCGATTTTTGGATGAAAACACAAGGACACGATATTTGGACGTTGGTAGGATTCCTACCTTGTTGATACACTGGATTTATGTATATGGATGGTTTTTATCCCTATGTGCTATGATTTATTTTTGGTATCAATATGCTATGTTTAAAGGAATGGAATTTCAATACTATATGTGTAATATGAAATGGCATGATGCACACATATCTCATGCATGGCATGGGAGGGAACAAATGTGGGGAGTCCACGCTCCATTCGGGTTTCCGATAAACAACCGTGGGGAGGAATCCACACTGATTCCAATGGACATATGGGAAGAGATGTATGATTGAATTGTAAGAGGTGTCCACGCTCCATTCGGTGGGACCGATATGGCATACGTGAGGAGAGATATACTGTATTTGAAATGTAAAAGGAGTCCACGCTCCATTCTGTGGGACCGATAAAACATACGTGGGGAGTCATGAAAATACCTGTAACGCCCGCCCCATTTTCACCGAAATCAGAGTCTATTTTTTTTTTTTGAAATAAAAGTGACAACGGGCGCGGACGTCACGACTCGAGTTAAGTCCGAGCTTCTAAAGCCCGGCCCTTAACTGGCCAACCCTACGCGTGCGCGGAACGAAGTCCACGAGAACGGTTCACGCGTAGAAAGTAAGCTCGCGGAAACTAACTGAATGCGGAACATGATAATAGAGTTTATCCTACCGGTTTTTAGATAGAAGGGAAGATACAACATTAATTTACCAAAATACCCCTATATTCATAAAGTTCAAATATGAGATCCATACCATAGGAAGAAATCCAAAATTATTACAATCCAACAAAACTAAGCTACTTGAATTACACTTTTCCAAAATAAACTTTAATAAACAAGGTAGCCGCTATCCCAAGCTCTTAAGCTTGACTCCCGTCACGTCCACTGTTTCCTCCGTCTCCTGCGTCATCAGCTAGGGTAGAAGTAGGGCGTTAGTCAATGCGCCCAGTAGGACTCCGAGTAGTGCTAGCACATGGATTAGTGATAACACGCATACCAATACAATAAAATATAACAAAATAAGCATGTAATGAATGCTATGCCATGGGTGCCTATGTCATGTGTCCCACCCATCATCCGTATTATCATACAATGTATTATCCCCATGTTTGCTTCTCGGTCGCCCCGACGGAGCATGGACTCCGGTTATAGAACTATCCCCATGTTTGATTCTCGGTCGCCCCGACGGAGCATGGACTCCGGCTATATCCCTCAGGTTATCCCCATGTCTGATTCTCGGTCGTCCCGACGGAGCATGGACTCCGGTTCCATTATTTTCCTGCCCATGGCATGCATGAGATGTATGTGCATTATGCTATGTAGTATATAGATAAACCATAATTTTGATATACCATACATAGCCATATAATGCATAATGTTAAAATATAATCCATATGATTCATAACTTAAAACTCATCATAAGATAAATCATAATCATAAATCCATCATAAGCCAAATCAAAATAATCTAAAATACCATCACATATCCATCGCTTACAAAAAGGTAGCGTGTTATCACTAATCCATGTGCTAGCCCTACTCGGAGTCCTACTGGGCGCGTTGACTAACGCCCTACTTCTACCCTAGCTGATAACGCAGGGGATGGCGGAAGCGGTGGACATGACAGGAGCCAAGCTTAGGAGCTTGGGAAGCGCAGTCTTAGTTTATTTACGTTTACATTTTGGAGATGTAATTTTAAAGTAACTTAGCTTGTCGGGTTGTATAAATTTACATTTCTTGCGATGGTTTGGACGTTACTTATGGACAATTACATTTGGTGATATAAATATGATCATGGGGGCATTTTGGGTAATTTAATGTTGTATCTTCCCTTCTATCTAAAAACCGGTAGGATAGACTCTATTAACATGTTCCGCATTCAGTTAGTTTCCGCGAGCTTACTTTCTACGCGTGAACCATTCTCGTGGACTTAGTTCCGCGCATGCGTGGGGTTGGCCAGTTAAGGGTCGGGCTTTAGAAGCTCGGACTTAACTCGCGTCGTGGCGTCCGCACCCTCTCTCACTCTTCTATTTCAAAAAAAAAATAGACTCTGATTTTGGTGAAAAAGGGTCGGGCGTTACAATACCTTAATGTGGCTTGTACATCAGGAGGAATACTATGTGATTGTGGTATGGTTGATGGGTGGGATTCATGGCATATGACACCCATGACATGGCATTGACTTGCATGGTTTTGACATTATATATATCTATGTGATTTTTATACTAATCTATGTGTTTGACCGTACTCGAATTACCTACTGGGCGCGTTGTCTAACGCCCTACTTCTACCTTAGATGATGACACAGGAATTGGAAGGAGCGAAGGACGTGAACGGAGCCAAGCTTAGGAGCTTGGATGATTTACATTTATTTTTATTTAAGTTTTTTATTTTGGACATGTAATTTGAGTAATTAGCATTTTGGGACTGTAATAACTTAGAACTATTTGCTATGGTTTGTTTTATTTTGGACATTGAAACTTAAGTTATTTAATGTGATGGACTTCCTTGCTATTTAAAATTGGATAGGATAGTAACTCTATAATAATTCCGCAACTATGTTTATTCCGCAGGCTTAGCCTTACTGCGTGTGAAAAGTTTTAGTTGACTTAGTGCACGCACACATATGGTTGGCCAGTTAAGGGCCGGGCTTTGGAAGCCCGGACTTAGATCGCGTCGTGATGTCCCGCTCTCTCTTACTCTTTATTTTAAAAAAAAATAAAATAGACTCTGATTTTCGGCGAGTGAAAAAGGCGGGGCATTATAGAAAGAACCCATGAAGGAACCTTAATAGTTAAGAGCTCAAGGCTCCAAATCCTCCAAAATCAATTTTATACTATTAAAATGAGAGAGGATGAAGTTTTCATGGATTTCTATTCAAAATTGAGCGACATTGTCAAACAAATGTGGGCTCTTGGTGAAATAATGCCCGAAGATAAGGTGTGTACCAAAATTGTGAGGAATCTTGCTGAATGATTCAGACCAATTGTGGTGGCTATGGAAAACCTTAGAAATGTAGCTCTCATAAATGTTGATGATTTGGTTGGTTCCCTACAAACCTATTAATTACACTTTGAACAACCAATGGATAAACGCATTGCCTTGAATCTTCCATAAAACTAAAGAAATTAAAAGAAAAAGAAATTGAATCGAAAGATGAAGATAATTCAAGTGAAGAGATGGCCATGATTGCTAAAAATTCTATAAAAAGTTTAGCAAAATGAACAAAATAAGGAAAATGAAAATGGGAGAAACAATTGAAAAATTCTCTAAAAGACATAAACCTCATAAAGAGTAAGATAATGAGAGAAGAGAACCCAACGAACAAGCATGTTACAATTGTGGTGGAAAGGGAGACTTTGCAAATGAATGTCCCTCCGTAAAGTTTAAAAAGGCTATGAATCCCAATGTGACCCATGAGGACACATCCGAATCGGAGAGTGATTCTGATAAGGAAACCCAAGAAAAGTTTGAAACAACAAAGGGTTTCATAGCTTCAATTGTTGGTGGTCAGGAAAGCCACATAATTGAAACGGAGGAGGATGAGAGTGAAGATGAAAATCTTCAAGAATCCTATCATGCCTTGTACCTTGAGAGTGAGAAGTTGGCTAAAAAATTAGACAAAATTAAACATGAAAATTCTAACATGTCTACCCAACTTGAAGCCTTAAAAAATGAAAATACTCTCCTCACTTCAAACTTAAAAGCCATGTTAGTGCCTCGGCTTGGCCAAGTCCCTAAATTTGTCAATTCCATGACTCGGAAAGAAGCACTTGCTAGAAGCTTGAAGACCTAATGTGATCAACAATGAAGATCACGCTCCACAGGATTGACGCTCATTGTTATGACAATCACGAAACATGTAATATGGCCATAGATGACTTTAGGTGGTACCCACAGCTTAGAGAGGACTATCCCTAGGCTTAGTGGAACAAATGGTTATATCATAAAAAGCCTAGAGAGGACTCTTGATAGTGAATTGGAACCCAACTTGGAAATATGTATTTGGTTTCACTGTCAACTCGACCAGTCGTTCTCACTGACCCCTTAGTGGAGACAGGATCGACCCATTGTGGTTAAAGACTAGTCGACCAGATTGGCATCTGTTCTGGATCTTAAGAACTGTCATTCTGAGAAAGCCTCTGATCGAGAGTCTCGTATGCACCGACATCTCAGTGATAAATTGAATGATCCCTCGTGGTCAAACTACTCGTCAATAAAAATGTTTGAGTTTTGGACTTGAACTCAGGTGGGCTCTCCAGAAAACAGACATATTGGTAGTTCAAGACCTATCGAGAGTAGCCAGGACTGACCCCTCGGTAAAGGGCGATAGGTCGTTCAAGGTAACAGGTTTCTAAACTAGAAACTACTATCACCATGCTTTTGCCCCAGACCGAGCCTCTCGTATGGACCGACCTCTCAGTGCCATTATTGTCTACTCATCGACAACAATGACATGTCGACCGAGAAAGAATATTACAGTTGGGAGTGCATTATTGCGCAACGGTTGGGTTTTTGAACTGTAACATTTGAAGTCACCGACCCCTCGGTACGCCCGACCTGTCAGTACATTACCGTTGCAGCAACTGGTTGTCTTCTTATATAAACCAATCTTTATGCAAACAGTTGGCATCCTTTGGCAAGATCAGTTGGACCTGCATCTTTATGAGTGAGCTTAAATAAGGGCCAACAGAAGGATCACTCTCTCTCTTGTGCTTACACTTTGGGAATCAAATACAACAAATCAGATGAATTGAGTTGTGAGAAAGAGAGGAGGATTGAAAAGCCATAATCAACCAATCTATTGATTGAATTTGCAAGGGGGGAAGGAGGAGAACATAATGTAAGAAGCCTTCGATATAACCAGTTTCCTTGTCACCCTGAATTGTAATTACTATATTGCGGCTATGAGGCGGAGTGACAAGACACATTGGGTGGGATCTTCATGAAGTATACATCAAGAGAAAGCACTCAAAAGGAAAGTGCTTCTTGGTTTTAATTTTCGTTTAAAACCTTTGTTCCGAAAGTGGATTAAGGAAGCTTGGTTCCGGAACCACTATAAAAAATCTGGAGCGGAGCCTCCGGCATAGTGGTGGGTGGAATTCCCAGCCAAATGGATAAGTGAAATTCCTATTCGACAGTGGTTGGTGAAATTCTCAGCCAATTGATTGAGGTTGAATTCTTACTCTAATTGTGAGGGTGCAAGTCCCCACTCAGTAAATTTTGGGAATAGCTCAAGGTTGAGCGAGTCCTAACAGTGGATGTAGCTTGGCCAACCGAACCACTTTAAGTTGGTCTTATGGTATTTTATCTATGTGTGTTTGTATTTACTACTTAAGTATGCTTCTCATGTAACGCTCGACCCTTTTTCACTCGCCGAATGTCAGAGTCTATTTTTTTTTTTTTTGAATAAAGAGTAAGAGAGAGCGGGGACGTCACGAAGAGAGCTAAGTCCGAGCTTCCAAAACCCGACCCTTAACTGGCCAACCATGCGTGTGCGTAGACAAGTCCACTAAAACATTTCACACGCGATACTACGACTTGCGGAATACTCAATGCGGAAATAACATCGGATTACAACATTTACTTAGCAAGAAAGGCAATCAATATAAATTAACTTAATCAGATTAATCATCATTCGATCCATAACAAATAGTCTAAGCTATTACATTCCCAAATACCAGCTACTCAAATTACATTCTCTATGAATAAACTTAAATAAAGTGAAACTAAATTATCCAATCTCCTAAGCTTGGTTCCGATCGCGTCCTTCGTTCCATCCATTTCCTGTGTCATCATCTAAGGTAGAAGTAGGGCGTTAGACAATGCGCCCAGTAGGTAATCCGAGTAGGGTCAACACATGGGTTAGTATAAAAAAATCACATAGATAACATAATATCAAAACCATGCAAGTCAATGCCATGCCATGGGTGTCATATGCCATGAGTCCCACCCATCATCCATATCCCAAACACATATTATCCTCTTGATGGAAACTCCTCATCAAGGTATCCCCACGAATGCCTTACGGACGCCCCGACGGAGCGTGGATCTCGGGTTACAAATCAATCATACATCCCTCTTGATGGATAATGCACATCAAGGTACCCCCACGAATGCCTTACGGACGCCCCGACGGAGCGTGGATCTCCGGTTACATTTGATCCCTCCCATGCCATGCATGAGATGCAAATGCCAACATGCTATGTAATAATAAACATCATAGCATTTAAAATTCCATAATTGAAACATATGATTTATTACCTAAATAACTCATCAAAACATGAATTAAAATTATCATATATACACATTCCATGGTTTTCAATAAGGTAGGAATCCTACCAACATCCAAATAACGGGTCCTTGTGTTTCCGTCCAAAAACAGATCACCGATTGCGTCAAGCCGATCGTTCACCGTTTGTGAAATCCCGTTACCTTATTACATTTAACATATACATACATCAATTTGGTGATCCATTTAATTCCATAAAATAACCAATTTAATTATTCCAATTGATTTAAACCATTCCCTTCATCCTTCCAATTTAACCTAACCATTTGGAAAATCATATAAATATTTCATTTATAAAATCAACAGGTTGCCCGCTGTCCACTACCCACTGTCCACTGGCCACTGTCCACTGTCCACTGTCCACTGTCCACCAAAACTCACTTGTGGGGTTCGGACATATAACATGGCCGAGCCTCACTCTTTGGTTTTGACCCCCTTTTTAGCCCTTGTTTTAATTTACACAAAATGGTTCCTTATTTTGTCATTTCTCATCTTAGCCACCATTCATTTTCAGAGTTAATCACCTAACTTATTTACACATAACTTAGGTCCATGAATGATTTATTAACATAAACATATCCACAATAATTTCCTCCATTTTCTTAGCTTGATCATTCATCCCTTAAACAAGCATAGATCTACCAACTAATCCATCAAAATGGTTCATGGGGTTCGGCTATACAACATGGCCGAACCCATGGTCCTTTGTTTCCATTTTTCCATGGTCTAAATACATGTAAATCCATCAGTATTTCTCCACCATTTCATCCTTTAAAAACCCATTAAAATTAATAACCTACTTCCATCTTTCCATCTCATTCCTTGGATGGATTTTGAATCCATGGCCCATAACATTTTAGCCAACCATTTCCAATCTATATGGAATGTTCCCTTTAATCTCTTTATACTTGATAAAATCTTGTCAAGTACCACTTACCGATTCCGCGACTCCTCTGATCTTCTTTCGTTCCTTGGTCTTTTCTTTCTCCTCCTTGATCTTCTTTCGTTCCTTAGTCTTTCCTTTCTTCCTCCTTGATCTTCTTTCGTTCCTTAGTCTTTTCTTTCTTCCTCCTTGATCTTCAGCCAAAAAGTGGTGCTTGATTAAGATGAAAATCCTAAGAGTAGTTCTGCCAAGAAAGAGGTTTGAGAGAGAGAGAGAGAGAGGGGAGAAGACAATGGGAGAAAACTCTAAGTCTTTTTCTTGTCTTGTGAGGGATCGGCCAAGCTTGAGAGAGGGAGAGAGAGATGAAACAAAGAACCCTCTTTGTTGTGCAATGGAATTCAGCCAAGGGTGGTGTCTCTTGGGTTATGCCCTTTTGAAACAACCAAAACCCTTCACCTCCCTCATTAATGTTTCCTTTGGGGGTTTCATCCCATGAGATGAAACTCTCCAACCATGTGTCCCTTGGGTTTCCGTCATGAAATGGAAAGCCTCCATCTCCCCAACGTGTATCCATGGGTTTCATCTCATGAGATGAAACCCTCCACCTACCCAACTTGTGCATTCAAGATGGAAACCACCACTCCCCCCCCCCCCCCCCCCCCCCCCCCCCAATCTTAACTATTGACCAACCAAGGGTCCTTTGGTCTTCACCATGGCATCCATTCACCTCCAACGTGTACACCTTGATGTACCTTGGATTTCCTCCTTTGAGATGGAAACCCCTCCATCTACCCACTCACACTCATTTCAATTCAACTCAACTCAACTTAAATCAACTCATTTTCCAACTCAAGCACTTGAACTCACATTAATAAATTCTCAACTCATGTGAGTTCACTTTCCAACTCAAGCATTATTTATCCCACTTGAACTCATTCATCAACTCAACTCTATTGAACTCACCCAAGTCAACCATGGCTTAGCCAACTATGAACCATATGGTATTTAGGGTCCCACTTAGCCATTTCATTTACATGCCACCTCACTTGATGAGGTGGATCTCATACCTTGTATCTTAATTGGTTATTAGACCCAATTATCAAACCTTACCCATTTACTTCTAATTAGCTCATCTATGACCCAATTAAATCACACGTATCCGCTTATCTTCGTTCAAACTCTATCCATGACCCGTCGGGTCTTAATTGAGCAATTGACCCAACTCCTTACCCATCTAAGGTCCATCCCCATTAATTCACAAATTAAATGGACAATTTCCATATATATTCATGAATTGAAAATCCGGGGTGTTACAATACTAACACTTTTTAGAATTTTCATCCCGAAAAATTTCGACAGGGCTTGGGTTCTACTTATTTCCATTCCAATCATCTCGGATAGAACACTCTTATCTTCTATCCATATTCTCAAGTTCATTCCTTAATCGTCATGTCGCTTCCCTGCTAACCATCCCATTATCCATATAGCTTTCAAAACCAGATGGGGAAGCACAACCATCATATCAGCGGTGTTCGTTGTTTCCTTTCATCTCCGTATAGTCACTTCATATACCAACAATGTCTAGTATTTACCTCTTCATTACATTTTTTCTCTAATATGGATATTGTACTCCCTTCAGGACAATACACTGAACAAAAGTCCATGCATTTATGCTATCACTGTTTTCTATCATACCTTTATGTTTACTACGGTCTCTCATTAATTGATGTATTTCAAGGGATTTCTTTACACATTCATATCACGCTCACCCACATATGGGGTCTTATTCCCACAAGCCACATGTTATACTTTCTAAATTTGATTACCCAATGCCATTCATACCATCCATTATACACCGATATACAGTGCAACCATCACAGGACCTATGCACTACAATACAACATCTAGAATTTAAATTTCCAATACATTTGCTAACTGGCATTCCGGTAATCCATTACATCTTTCACAAGTGGTCATAATATTATACAACTTGTCGTGGTCCACACCACTTAATTACATCAAAATCACTCATATCAATCTATGAGTTTCATTCTCGCAAAATTTATTTTGTCTCATGTTATCTCTTTTTCTCATGAGCCTATTTGCGATCTCATGTAGATCAATGAACTCTGTTTCACTTTACCTGCTACCAAGATATTTTCCATACGTACTCGCTCAATACGTTCATTCGTCTACTCTCTGTGTGAGGTTAGTTATGACCTTGCTCCTCATTGAAAATTTGTTAGTGAGGTAGCCTACCAATGTGTAACACCCCGCCCTTTTCACTCTAAAATCAGAGTAATTTTTTTTTTTAAATAAATAGACAAGTGATTAGGGCGGAATGTCACGACGCGAGTTAAGCCCGAACTTCTAAAGTCCGACCCTTAACTGGCCAAACATATGTGAGCATGGACTAAGTCCATGAGAATGGTTCTCACATAATAAAGTATAACCGTAGCGGAATAACACTTAATCTAACTGCAAATTATAATGGAACCTATGACTACTCTATTTTATTAGATAGCATGGTACATTGTCATTTTTCCATAGTTATCTTAACATAATCATCAATCCAAACCATAGCAATTATTTAACTAATTTATTACATGGCCAAAATCATCAAACTATCAAATTACATTGTCCAATAAACTTAAATAAAAGGTCCATATATCAATCCATAATTAATCCCTTCAAAAGCCCAAGCTCCTATGCTTGGGTTCCTTCACGATCCTCGTCCTTCCCCTTTCCTGCATCATCCACTAAGGATAGAGGTAGGGCATTAGACCAACACGCCCAGTAGGTGTTTCCGATTAGGGCTACCACAAAGTTAGAGTATAAAACATGCAGATAATATAAACATACATATCGTCAAAATCTTACAAAAACAATGCTATGTATGTGATGCAAATATAATGAGTCCCAGCCATCACAAATATACATAGCCTCCCTCCACATTGGTTGTTCAGGACGCCCCGACGGAGCGTGGACCCTCCGGTTTCCCTTGATGGAAATTCTTATTATCATGATACCACCACATAGGTTTTTCGGACGCCCCGACGGAGTGTGGACCCTTCGGTTACATAACCATCACCCCATGCCATGCATGAGATGTCAATGAATACATGATACATGCCATTTGGAAATATATTCTAACATTTCATAATCCCATTTGAACATAATACTCTAACATAAACTACTCATAAAATTCATGATAAACATCACATATGAGAGTGGTTACAAGAGGTAGGAAAACCTACCTAATGTTCACTTAGTTTGACCCTTCTTTTGAACTGTCTCCCGTTTACAACTTGTACGCCGTTCAAGCAAGTCCCGTGGCCCTATTTTTATAACAGCAAATCAACCTCTTAACCATGTGATCCAACTTAGTCTAAATCCCAAAAATCCACTTTGTGGGGTTCGGCCATACCCCATGGCCGAACCTCACCCACTTAACTTTTTGGTCGCTATTTTTATTTAACTAAAACCCTTTAATTAACTCAAACTTCCCAAAGACCCTTGGTAGGGTTCGACCATACATCATGGCCGAACCTTACCACTTAAGTTTCAGCCCATATTTCCAATCCTTTGGTCATTTCATCTTTATTTACCATTATGCCACTATACTAACCTTTGTCTAATTTTACTTAAAAACAAATAACCGTAACCAATCCACCTTGGTGGGGTTCGGCCATACAACATGGCCGAACCTCACCATCATAATTTTGATCCTTTGAATCATTCTTAAATACCACTTCAATCACATTATTAGTTACACATTCAAGCCACTAATAACCATCAGTAGGGTTCGGCCATACTTCATGGCCGAACCTCACCAAACCGGTTTTTGTTCCACTTTCCATCATTCATGATGGCTGTTTAATCACCTATACTAAGTCCATAAAGCAACATATCTAATTCTTAAATCAAAGCACATCATAGTCCATAATTTTCCAACCATGTTTCTTACTTTAACTAACACATAAAAACAGTCCATGGGGTTCGGCCATACACATGGCCGAACCCTATGGTTCTCTTAATCCAATTACTCCATTATTTTTCCATGGTTTATGACCAGTAACTTAGCCATGATAACCACATATTTCAGCCATGTAATAACTGATCCAAAACAGTAACCTTAACTCCCTTTAAAAACCCTTTAAACCTTCAAAACAAAGTATGGTTTTCATTCCTCAAAAACCATAAAAATTGCCATATTATGTCATGAGGTTCGGCCATCCAAGGTGGCCGAACCCTATGATCCAATTCCTACTCCTTTTAAACAACATTAACCATTCATTTTCTTCCATGTGGTTCGGCCATGTATGGCCGAACCCTATGGTTCCTTTACCTCTTCCTTTGAACATCTTAGCCATGATCATATTCTTTGATGGGTTTGGCCAATCATCATGACCACCCTAATCACCTCCTTTTCATGCTCAATGGTTTTGTACATCCCTTTTTAAGATTTGGATATTCAAGGAACCGATCATGCTTCTTTGGTTATCTTACTAACTAAAATTTGTAGAACACTTACCGTTTCCGCGACTCCACCGATTTGGTCTTTGCTCCGGTTTGCTCTTCCGTTCCTTTCTTAGTCCTTTCTTCTTCTCCTTTAACTGAGATTGATCTTGTTGCAGTCCTTGAGGTGGTTCGGCTAGGGTATAGATTTGAGAGAGATAGAAAACCTTGAGATGATAAAATTACTCCAAGTCTTTGAAAGGGATGTCCAAGATAACAAGAAAATGGAATGAGAACTTCTCCAAGTGTTTGATCTTTTCTCTTAGATTGCTGGCCGTCCTAGGTAGAGTGTGAGGGAGAGATGGCCAATTGGGGTGATCTTTCCTATCTTTACATGAGATAAAATTCTCAAGACTCCAACGTGTGAGCCATTTGAATTTTGAAAATTTTAAATGTAAAACTATCTCATTATCCCTCCATGAGCATCCTTGTCTTGATTTTGAAATAAGCCAATCCATCTCCATTATATTGAATTTCAAATTTTTAAAACCAACCCAACGTGTATCGATTATAACTCTTCCATTTCCTTTGTTTGAATTTCCAATAGTAAGACCGTCCATTCCATTTGAATTTCAAATGTATTTCATTTGCTTGAAATTCAAATATTAAACCCAACTCATTTGTTTGAATTTAAACTTTAAACCTCCCTCATCTTTCCAACGTATATTCTTGCCTTTGAATTTGAACTTCAATCTATTCGTTTACTTGAATTTCAAACATTGAATCCATCTCCTTCATTTAAATTTTAAACATGGAGCCGTCCATCCCTTTACATTCAAAATGTAAACCGTCCTTTCTTTTGTTTGAATTTGGATTTGAAATATCAATCGTACGTCCCGTCGTTTGAATTTGTTATCGGAATTGTAATAACGTAGATTTATTTGCTATGGATTGGACGGTTAATGTTTGGATATTTAAGTTATGATAATTATTATTAAGTGTTTGACTACTTTGTTATCTAAAATGGAATAGGATTGTTATCTTATAGTTATTCCGCATGTATGATTTATTCGGCAAGTTAACTTGAGTACGTGTGAATCATTTTAGTGGACTTGGTCCACGCACACGTATGGTTGGCCAGTTAAGGGTCGGGCTTTGGAAGCTCGGACTTAGCTCGCGTCGTGATGTCCCACTCTCTATCACTTTTAAAAAAAAAATAGACTCTGATTTTCGGAAAGTAAGTGAAAAAGGGTGGGGCATTACAGGGACGCACTCATACCACGTCTCAATATAATTAAGTAACCTCGAATCTCCGGTTGCATGCATCCGATGATTCAAACTTGACTCCTTTCTGAGTGAGTCGGGTAAGTGGAGATGCAATCTTGGAGAAGTCCATGATAAACTTCCTATAGAAACCAGCCAATCCCAGAAAGCTATGGGTCTCAGTCACATTCTTCAGTGCTTTCCATTCTCTAACTACCTCCACCTTATTCGGGTCCATGGCTATACCTTCCACTGATATAACATGTCCTAACAATTTGGCCTCAGATAGCCAGAACTCACACTTGTTTACTTTGGCATATCATTGATTTTTCTTTCGGGTGTCCAAGGCCATCCTTAGATGTTCTGCTTGCTCCTCCCGATGGTTGGAATAAATCAGGGTATCGTTAATGAAAACGATTACAAACTTGTCCAAATAAGTACGAAAGATTTTGTTCATAAGATCCATAAATATAACCCCCCTATGGGTATAATCCATTCATGGGCATAACTAATACCTTCGTAGGACTAATATATCTATCATAGGCTAACAGGTCTAGCATACGACCAATGTGTCGACTGTGGAATCAAAATGTCTATCTTAAGACCAACATGTCAACTTATGGGACCAAAATTTCCTTCATGCTACCAATACGTGTACCCTAATGCCAATATCCGGCATCAATTCAAAACACCATGGAAACCCTCATCCATTATGCTCTTCTTCCTGTTGTTGGTCCTGTTGTGTATGTCTTCTTCTCGGATTCATTTTCTAAAGTCATTGAAACATCGTCGACTTAGCTTCTTCGTAAAGTTTGTGTTTTCATACTTTAGGGAAGTTGCCAAATAAGCACTCTTTCTATTTCTTTGTTTTTGGGGAAACTTCCTAAGTATCAAGTGTCGTTTCTCAGTTTGGGGAAAAATCTGGATGTTTCTCATTTTCGGGGAAATATGTCCTATTTTGCTATGTTTGATAAATCCATATTTATAGTGATTGTCCTTCCCTTACTGTTATTCCTTTTTCATCAATTGTTGCTCTCAGATTGAATGCTTCAGTCTGAGTCTAATCAAAGTAAATTAATCCGGCCCCCGTGTAGCGGGCTCCAAAGAATCGGTTAGTTGAGATTCTTATCTTGTCAGTGAGACATGATATCGTCTTAATCTTACTTTGAAAGATTCTTCCTTCCCATTTGGCTCTGATACCAATTGTAATGCCCCGCCATTTTTTACTCGTCGAAGATCAGAGTCTATTTTTTTTTTGAATAAAGAGTGAGAGAGAGCGGGGACGTCACGACGAGAGCTAAGTCTGAGCTTCCAAAGCCCGACCCTTAACTGGCCAACCATGCGTGTGCGTGGACAAGTCCACTAAAACATTTCAAGATACTACAACTTGCAGAATACTCATTGCGGAAATAACATCGGATTACAACATTTACTTAGCAAGAAAGGCAATCAATATAAATTAACTTAATCCAGATTAATCATCATTCGATCCATAGCAAATAGTCTAAGCTATTACATTCCCAAATAACAGCTACTCAAATTACATTGTCCATGAATAAACTTAAATAAAGTGAAACTAAATTATCCAATCTCCTAAGCTTGGTTCCGATCGCGTCCTTCGTTCCATCCATTTCCTGTGTCATCATCTAAGGTAGAAGTAGGGCGTTAGAGAATGCGCCCAGGAGGTACTCCGAGTAGGGTTAACACATGGGTTAGTATAAAAAAAATCACATAGATAACAAAATATCAAAACCATGCAAGTCAATGCCATGCTATGGGTGTCATATGCCATGAGTCCCATCCATCATCCATATCACAAACACTTAGTATCCTCTTGATGGAAACTCCTCTTCAAGGTATCCCCACGAATGCCTTACGGACGCCCCGGCGGAGCGTGGATCTCAGGTTACAAATCAATCGTACATCCCTCTTGATGGATAATGCACATCAAGGTACCCCCACGAATGCCTTACGGACGCCCCGATGGAGCGTGGATCTCCGGTTACATTTGATCCCTCCCATGCCATGCATGAGATACAAATGCCAACGTGCTATGTAATCATAAACATCATAGCATTTAAAATTCCATAATTGAAACATATTGTTTAATACCAAAATAACTTATCAAACATGAATTAAAATCATCATATATACATATCCATGATTTTCAATAAGGTAGGAATCCTACCTATGACCAACTTATGTGTCCTTGCATTTTTGTCCGAAAACCGCTCACCGATCGCGTCAAGCAGATCGTACACCGCTTGTGAGGTCACCTTATTATATATCAATAAATCAAAACCCATGTTCCATTTGATTTCCCACCATGTTTAAGTCCATAAACATGCCTTGGTGGGGTTCGGCCATACAACATGGCCGAACCTCACTCACTTGGTTTTTGGGTCCCTCTTTTGATTTAACCAATCACATATAATTTAATCATTTAACAACCCTAAGTACACAAAACAATCCCCATGGGGTTCGGCCATACACCATGGCCGAACCCATGGTCCTTTCATTTTCACCATTTTTCCATCTTAGCCATTTATTCTTTCCATAGCTATTCACTCCTTTTATTTATACATACTTAGGCCCATAACTGATCCATAACATAGATCGACGAATGATTCATTAATCATGTAAATATTTCATTTATAAAATCAGTATGTTACCCGCTGTCCACTACCCACTGTCCACTGTCCACTGTCCACCAAAACTCACTTGTGGGGTTCGTCCATACAACATGGCCGAACCTCACTATTTGGTTTTGACCCCCTTTTTAACCCTTGTTTTTTCTAACACAACATGGTCTAACACCATCCATTCTTTGATTTACTCGGTATTGTAGAAGTTTTGAACAAAAGGTGTTAGTCACATAGTGACTTATGTGCAAATGAAGATATGCTTAATTTTAGAGATGTACCGAGTGGAAAAGATAAGAGTCTAGTGATACCAACTGTAACGCCCCGCCCTTTTTCACTTGCCGTAAATCAGAGTCTATTTTTTTTTTTTTTTTGAATAGAAGAGTGAAAGAGAGCGGGACGCCACGACGAGATCTAAGTCCGAGCTTCCAAAGCCCTACCCTTAACTGGCCAACCATACGTGTGCGGGGACCAAGTCCACTAAAACTGTTCACACGTACTCAAGTTAGACATGCGGAATAAATCGTAGATGCGGAATTACAATAGAATAATAATTCTATTCCATTTTAGATAGCAAGGATGTCCATCACTTAACAATAATTATCTTACGTTAACATATCCAAAATTAACATTCAAACCATAGCAAATAAATCTACGTTATTACAGACCCAAATGCTAGCTACTCAAATTACACTGGCCATGAGTAACTTAAATAAAATGAAACTAAAACATCCAAGCTCCTAATCTTGGCTCCGATCTCGTTCTTCGTTCCGTCCATTTCCTGTGTCATCAACTAGGGTAGAAGTAGAGCGTTAGACAATGCGCCCAATAGGTACTCCATGTACAAACACATGGGTTAGTATTAAAAATCCAGATATAATACATCATACCGTACTTGTAAAACATCGTATCCAAAACAGTGTATGATAATAGAGATCCAATCATACAGATAAAAACCAGAAACATTGCATGATAATAGAGATCATAATCATGCTGATTCAATACCATGCCATGGGTGTCATATGCCATGAGTCCCACCAATCACCCATATCACAAACACATAGTATCCTCTTGATGGAAAAATCCTCATCAAGGTCTTCCTCTTGATGGAAACTCCTCATCAAGGTATCCTCACGAATACCTTACGGACGCCCCGACTGAGCGTAGACTCCGGATACCTCTTGATGGATAATGCACACCAAGGTACGCCCACGAATGTCTTATAGACGCCCCAACGGAGCGTGGGTCTCCGGTTACCTTTTATCCCTCCCGTGCCATGCATGAGATGCAAATGCCAACATGCTATGTAAAAATACAAATCATAGAATTTAAAATTCCATAATTGAAACATACTATTTGATACCAAAATAACTTATCAAACATGAATTAAAATCATCATATATACATATCCATGGTTTTTAATAAGGTAGGAATCCTACCAATGACCAACTTATGTGTTCTTGCGTTTTTGTCCGAAAATCACTCACCGATCGAGTCAAGCCGATCGTACAACGCTTGTGAGGTCCCGTTACCTTATTACATATCAATAAATCAAAACCCATGTTCCATTTGATTTCCCACCATGTTTAAGTCCATAAACATGCCTTGGTGGGGTTCGGCCATACAACATGGCCGAACCTCACTCACTTGGTTTTTGGGTCCCTCTTTTGATTTAACCAATCACATATAATTTATTCATTTAACAACCCTAAGTACACAAAACATTCCCCATGGGGTTCGGCCATACACCATGGCCGAACCCATGGTCCTTTCATTTTCACCATTTTTCCATCTTAGCCATTTATTCTTTCCATAGCTAATAACTACTTTTATCTATACATACTTAGGTCCATAATTGATCCATAACATAGATCCACAAATGATTCATTAATCATGTAAATATTTCATTTATAAAATCAGTAGGTTACCCGCTGTCCACTACCCACTGTCCACTGTCCACTGTCCACCAAAACTCATTTGTGGGGTTCGGCCATACAACATGGCCGAACCTCACTCTTTGGTTTTGACCCCCTTTTTAACCCTTGTTCTTTTTTACACAACATGGTCCAACACCATCCATTCTTTGATTTACTAATCTACTAACATCCATAGTTAAACATTTAATTTCCTTAACATACATGGATCCACAAATGTCCATAAAATTGATTCATGGGGTTTGGCCATACAATATGGCCGAACCCATGATGTCTCATTTTTTTTATCCTCTCCTTTCTTTAATCATTTAAACATATTAGATCCCTAACCAAAATTCCCTTCATGGGTTTTAATCATACATTTAAGTCCATGAAAAATCCTTCATTTAAAACCCCAAAATCCATCAATATTTCTTCCATGGGGTTCAACCATACACTATGGCCGAACCCATGGTCCATGGTTCTTCACCAATTTCAACATTTGAGACCATTTAAAAATCAATCACATTCCTCCATTATTTCTCTCCTTTAAAACCTTTTAAATCACTAACACCCTTCTATGAGGTTCGGCCATACAACATGGCCGAACCCTATGGTTCATCATTTCCATTAAAATAAATCATACATCCATGATTAATCCTTTGATGGGGTTCTGTAACGCCCCGCCCTTTTTCACCCGTTTTCCGAAAATCAGAGTCTATTTTTTTTTTTTTTGAAATAGAAGAGTGAGAGAGGGCGCAGACGCCACGACGCGAGTTAAGTCCGAGCTTCTAAAGCCCGACCCTTAACTGGCCGACCCCACACGTGTGCGGAGCTAAGTCCACGAGAACGGTTCACGTGTAGGAAGTAAGCTCGTGGATTATAATTATTGCGGAACATGATAATAGAGTCTATCCTACCGGTTTTTAGATAGAAGGGAAGATACAACATTGAAGTACCAAAATGCCCCTATGTTCATATTTATATCACAAAATAATCGTCCATAAGTAACGTCCAAACCATCGCAAGAAATGTAAACTTATACAACCCGACAAGCAAGTTACTTTAAAATTACATCTCCAAAATGTAAACGTAAATAAACTAAGACTGCGCTGCCCAAGCTCCTAATCTTGGCTCCTGTCATGTCCACCGCTTCCGCCATCCCCTGCGTCATCAGCTAGGGTAGAAGTAGGGCGTTAGTCAACGCACCCAGTAGGACTTCGAGTAGGGCTAGCACATGGATTAGTGATAACACATATACCGATAAAATGACATATAACAAAATAAGCATTGATGAATGCTATGCCATGGGTGCCTATGTCATGTGTCCCACCCATCATCCGTATGATCATACAATGTATCGTCCCCATGTTTGCTTCTCGGTCGCCCCGACGGAGCATGGACTCCGGTTATAGCCCTCAGGCTATCCCCATGTCTGATTCTCGGTCGCCCCGATGGAGCATGGACTCCGGTTATAGCCCTCAGGCTATCCCCATGTCTGATTCTCGGCCGCCCCGACGGAGCATGGACTCCAGTTTCATTATTTTCCCGCCCATGCCATGCATGAGTTGTACGTGCATTATGCTATGTAGTATATAGATAAACCATAATTTTGATATACCATACATTAGCCATATAATGCATAATATTAAAATATAATCCATATGATTCATAACTTAAAAACACATCATAAGATAAATCATAATCATAAATCCATCATAAGCCAAATCAAAATAATTTAAAACACCATCATATATCCATCGCTTACAAAAAGGTAGGAATCCTACCGAATACCGTGTCATGTTCCGTTACGCTTTCCGTTCGATAATCCGGTCGCCGATCGTGTACCGTTTGCGACGTCCGATACCTTATTACATTTACCGAATTAGTCCATACGTTATCCATGATTAAGTTCCTAACTAATCATAACCCTAGGTCCATTCAATGATCTTTAAATACATTATAAGTTTATCAAAAATCGGCCCTTAACTTAGCCCATTATCCATTGGTTTAATCACATACATAAATCCGATTTTGACCATTTCGAATATTCAAATGAGCGAACCTAAACACAGCATCTATACGTTTTTTTTCATCTTTCATATTGCATCGAATTTTTTTACATCTAATTCACATAGGGTTCCTCAATGTGGCTAATAATTACCATTTTGCCACTTTCTCTTCCATGGTAAATCATTCACCCACTTATGTCTATTTTAAGTCTAGGTTTCATCCATAACTTAGACTTATTTATGATTCCATAACATATCCCAAAATCAGCCACCTATTATTTATTTTTTGCAAAACATTTAACCCTATATAACCTTTCACATTTGGCCCTAAAGGTGGCCCATAATCATGAACTCCAAATGGGTCATGGGTTCGGCCATACACCATGGCCGAACCCATGATGCCTATTTTCCATTCCCTTGGGTTCATTTTACTCTCTTAAATCCAATCTCCAATGAATTTAATTTATCCATTCAAGTCCCCATTTTCATTCCATTTAAAACCTCACATATCATTTTCATAAATCCATTACAATCTAGCATTCTTCTACATCATTTTCCATTTATTAAAACCACTAATCACTACCCTAAGGTTCTCCTTTATGGATGTTATTTTCAAAGACTAAGTTTTGTCCCAAAACAATCCAATTTAAAATCACTAATCTTCATTTGTTTTGGCCCTTTAAAAAAAAACCATATCATACACTTTGTAAATCCATTTAAATTTACCCTTTACTTACCCAAATTTCCATTCGCTTAACCATATGTATAAATCATAATTTAGTCCACAAATGACTTAAAAACATTGGTCATGGGTTACCCAAATTTCCATTCGCTTAACCATATGTATAAATCATAATTTAGTCCACAAATGACTTAAAAACATTGGTCATGGGTTCGGCCATACACCATGGCCGAACCCATGATGTCTTTCCCTCATTTTTAACTTGGGTCCTTTATCACATTTAGGTCCATTAAAAGGTCCCTCCATGAGGGGATCTCATCATACACTTAGATCACTTCTTTTCAATCAACACTAACTACACTTAAAGTCTATTAAAAACACCAACATTTCCTCATGATTTTCTTATTCTAACACTCCTTTAAAATCACCCATTTTTAATCATTTGAAATCTAACTTCCATTCACCACTCTCCTTACTTCCATTCTTATAAAACACTAAAATTCAAAATCACTAGTGTTTTCTCATTTACAAACCTAAGTCTCATTAACCATTCTTCAAAATTTTAAACCTTAACATCTTAATAAATTCATCACCATTATTCACCATGGGGTTCGGCCATGCTACATGGCCGAACCCTATGGTCATCCATTCATTCCATTCTATGCCTTTCAAGGCCACGAAAGATCACCCATATTTTCATGAAATTTCCTTATTTAAAACCTCTTAAAATTTATCAACTTTTAATCATTTTAACATCTTGAAATCCTCATAAAACCACTGATCATTCTCCATACTTTGAAACCTTCAAACCCTAATTAAAAATCATCCAACATTGGCCATGGGGTTCGGCCATGCTACATGGCCGAACCCTATGGCCCATTAATCCATTAAAATCCCATTTTCCTATGCTTAATAAAGACTTAAAAATTCCATTTTTCCATTTCCTCTTTTCTTAATCCATTCCTCCATTTTTATCCATTTCTTAGCCTTCCATTTGATGGATTTTAGATCCATGGCCCACAACATTTTTGGCCATGTTTAGTCTAAGAAATGGATTCCATATCCTATCTTTAAAAATATAAACTCTTGTTTAAGAAATTCTTACCGCACCGACGAGTCTCCGGTCCTTCTTTCTTCTTTGCTTTCCTTAGCCCTTTCTCCTTCTTTCTCTTCTTGATGATTGGCTAGATGAGCTTGATCAATGGTGGGACATGCTTGGATTGGCTAAGATAGTGTTAGGTTTAGAGAGAGGGGAAGAGGGGAAGATGATGAAGAATGGTAACTCTTGATCTTCAAGAGGTGAATCCAAGGTTCCACCTCTTTTCTTCTCTTCTTTTTCTTCTAAGTTTTCTTCACTCTCTCCTTGCAAGGTGGGGGATGAATTTCCTTGTGTGTGTGGAGGGCTAGGGTGAAAATAGGTAGTTTGAAATGAGGTGGAGGTGGTTGGTGTAGCCTTCACTCATCATTAATTTCCCCACCCACCAAGCATGGGCTAGCTTGACTTTGGTGGTGGTGGTTGAGACCCAACCACCAAGCATGGCTCCCATGTCCTGTTTGACTTGTTTGACCCTAATTAATCAACCTAATCAATTAAGTTAAGCCCTCACTTAGGTTAATTAATTTTCATCCAATTTAATTCTATTAAATTATTTATCTTAATGAATCCACCCATGGTTGACCAAGTCAACCATGGTGGACGGCCCCCACATATATCTACTCCACCCGCCACCTCACTTGATGAGGTGGAGGTGGGCCCCACTTGTCCATGTTATTTTAATTCCCTTGATTTTAACTTAGGTAATTTTGCAATAATTTTAATCAATTTAATTTACCTTAATCCCCTTAGTCTTCTTAATTTTCTCCATGGTTGACCAAGTCAACCATGATGGTTGGTCCCACTTTCCTTGGGTCCACACGTCACCTCAATGGGTGAGGTGGAGGTGGGCCCCATTGGCCATGTTACCTTGGTCCATTTACCACCTAACTTAGGTGATTTAAATTTTATTAATTGTATCCCTCTTATTGAATCACCATTGGGCCCATGGCCCAATTAGATTCTTGTCTTACCCATTTATCTTAGGGCTTAGTTACTTTGGCCCCTTAGGTCCCACATGGCCCTTTGACCCAAATTGACCATCTTTGACCCGACTACTTACCATTGACCAATTACATGTATCAATTCCAATTCAAGGTCTATTGGGTAACCATTGGGCCCATGGCCCAATTAGATTCCCTCCTTTTCCACTTACCTTAGGATTTGAACCAATTTTGATCCATTGGGCCCCACATGGCTATCGGGCCCACTTTGACCATCGTTGACCCGATTAGTCCTCATTGACCCATTAAATGGATTTTATCCAATCCATGGCCCAATTGGGTCATCCTTGGGCCATTGTCCCAAAATTTGATCTACTTGGCATTTTATTATATCAAGCTTCAAATTAACATGGATAAATGCCAATATATATATTTATAAAAAATTCGGGTTATTACAGGTTCGGCCATACATCATGGCCGAACCTTATGGTTCATTACTTCATCTTAAAAATATCATATAACCATGTTTAAATTCCTTGATGGGGTTCTTTAACACCCAGCCTTTTTTCACTCACCGAAATTAGAGTCTATTTTTTTTTCTTTGAATAGAAGAGTGAGAGAGAGCGGGACACCACGACGCGAGCTAAGTCCGAGCTTCCAAAGCCCGACCCTTAACTGGCCAACCATACATGTGCGTAGACCAAGTCCACTAAAAATGATTCACACGTACTCAAGTTAAACATGCGGAATAAAACATAGATGCGGAATTATAATAGAATCATAACTCTATTCCATTTTAGATAGCAAAGTAGTCCAACACTTAATAATAATTACCTTAAGTTAAATACCCAAAATCAACCATCCAAACCACAGCAAATATATCTACGTTATTACATTATCTAGTGCTAGCTATTCAAATACATAGTCCATGAATAACTTAAACGAAATGCAACTTAGTCATCCAAGCTCCTAAGCTTGGCTCCGATCACATTCCTCGTTCCGTCCATTCCCTGTGTCATCAACTAAGGTAGAGTAGAGCGTTAGACAACGCGCCCAGTAGGTATTCCAATTAGGGTTAACACATGGATTAGTACCAAAAATCCAAATATAATATATCATACCATACTTGTAAAGCATCGTATCTAAAACAGTGTATGATAATAGAGATCCAATCATACAGATAAAAGCCAGAAACATTGCATGATAATAAAGATCATAATCATGCCGATTCAATGCCATGCCATGCTATCATATGCAATGAGTCCCACCCATCACAAACACATGGTATCCTCTTGATGGAAACTCCTCATCAAGGTATCCCCCACGATTGCTTTACGGACGCCCCAACGGAGTGTGGATCCCGGTTACATTACAATCATAGTATCCTCTTGATGGAAAGCTCCTCATCAAGGTATCCCCACAGTTGCCTTACGGACGCCCCGATGGAGTGTGTTCTCCGGTTACTTCTTGATGGATAATGCACATCAAGGTCTTCCCACGGATGCCTTACGGATGCCTTGACGGAACGTGGCCTCATGTTACAAATCAACCCTCCCATGCCATGCATGAGATGCAAATGTCCATATGCTATGCAATAATACAATCATAGCCTTTAAAATCTCACATTTGAAACATATCATTTGATATAAAGTAACTCATCAAAATAAGAATTAAAACCATTGTACACATCCCATAGTTTTCAATGATGTAGGAAACCTACCAATGACAACTAAAGTGTCCTTGCGTTTTCGTCCGGAAACCGCTCACGATCGTACACCCCTTGTGAGGTCCCCTTACCTTATAACGTGTCAATCAATCAATCCCATGTTCCATTTGATTTACAATTATGTTTAAGTCCATAAACATATCTTTGTGGGGTTCGGCCATACACCATGGCCGAACCTCACTCACTTGGTTTTAGTCCCTCCTTTGATTTATTAATCAATCACCACTAAGTTAATCATTTAAACCCTTAGTCCACAAAATGCACCTTAGTGGGGTGCGGCCATACAACATGGCCGAACCTCACTCACATGGTTTCGGTCCCTCTTTTTGATCCTTGATCATTCTAACCATTGTGGGTCCAAGATCATTCCATCTTTGATTCATTAAACCTAACACATATAAGTTAATCATTTAACCTTAGTAACACCATAAGTCCACAAACACATTCCCCATGGGGTTCGACCATACACCATGGTCGAACCCATGGTCCATCATTTTCACCCATAATTACCTCTTTGTCATTCATCTTTCTATGGCTACTTACTTAGCTTATATTTACATGACTTAAGTCCCAACATCATTCCATTAGTTTTACATTAATGGAAGCCCTAAATTCATAAAACATTTTCTATGATTCAATCATTCACTTAGGCCATTTATGCATGTCCAAAACCAAAACATGATCCATGGGGGTTCGGCCATGGTGGTCATTTAATTTCACCATTTGGTCATTCTTTCCTTCCATAGGTAATCACCTAATTTACTTATCCATACTTAGATCCATACATGATCCATAACCAAACATAAATCCACAAATGAATCTTCCACTTCTTAGTTTATTCATTCATTCATTTAATCATGTATAAAATCTCCACATGACCCATTAAAATGGTTCATGGGGTTCAGCCATACACATGGCCGAACCCATGGTCCTTTGTTTCCATCTTCCCCTTTAAATCATTCACAATCTTAGGTTCATAAACAAGTCCCTCCATAGGGATTTAACCATACACTTAGGTTCATCATTTTAAACCATCCTCTACCATATTAAAAAAAAAACATTAACATTACCAATATTTCCCCATCATTTCCATGGTCCAAAAATACCTAAGTCCAACAATATCTCTCCATGGAGTTCGGCCATACACATGGCCGAACCCATGGTCCATGGTTCTTCACCATTATAACCTTTGAGACCATTCAAAAATCAATTACATTCCTCCTTACTTCCATGATCTAATTACATGTAACCAATTCAATATTTCTCCATGGGGTTCGGCCATACAACATGGCCGAACCCATGGTACATGGTTCTCCACCCTTTTACATTATTTAGACCCATTTACCACCATTAACATTTACCAACATCCATCCATTATTCTAACCTTTAAAACCCTTTAAACATCAACAATATTCCTCCATGTAAAACCTTTTTAAATCATTAATAACCTTCCATGGGGTTAACCACCTTTAACACCATTTAAACCAAGGATGTTCTTCCATGGGGTTCGGCCATACAACATGGTCGAACCCTATGGTTCATCAATTCCATTTAAAAATCATGCATCCAAGATTTAATCCTTTGATGGGGTCTCAATCATACATCCATTTAAACCCTTTAAAACCTTTTAAAATCATAAACATACATCTATGATTTCCATCCTTCAAATCCTTTAAAAATAACTAATGTCCTTCCATGGGGTTCGGCCATGTTGGTTCATGCATAAGGTCCTTTAACTATCACAAGATTAGGGTTCGGCCATTGCCCTTGACCACCCTTTTCTTAATTATGTAATCTTAACGAGTATTTACCAATTCCGCGACTCCTCCGGTTTCTTTCACTCCTTCTTGCTCCTCCAACCTTCTTCCTCCTTAGTCTCCTCTTCCTCCTTGATCTTTGGTCGAGAGTGCTTGAGAGGTCTTGAATGAAAAACCAAAGAGAGGGTTCGACCAAAGGGTGTAGGTTTGAGAGAGAGAGAGAGAGAGAGAGAGAGCTTGAGATCAAAAACTACTCTAAGTCCTTTGCCTTTGAGAGTGGTCGGCCTTGAGTGAGAGAGGGAGAGAAAACAAGGAATTCTTCTTGCTGTCCAATGTAAATCAACCAAGGGTGGTGTCCTTTGGTTGATGCCCCTAGGTAACTCCCATTACCTTTCACCTCCCTCCTTAATGTTCCATTTGGAGGTTTCATCCCATGAGATGAAACACTCCAACTATATGACCCTTGGGCTTCCATCATGGGATGGAAACCCTCCATGTTCCAATGTGTAGCCTTTGGTTACCTTGTGTAACAACAACAAAACCGTCCATCTTCCTTGTCTTGATCAATGAGGGTAGGCCAAGGGTGGTGTCCTTTGGTGATACCCCTTTGTAACCACCATGTCTCTTCATCTCCCTCATTAAAGATCCTTTTGGAGTTTCATCCAATGAGATGAAACTCCCACCATTCCAATGTGTATGCCTTGTGTAGGCTTGTGTAATCACCATAACCCTTCACCTCCCTCATCAATGATCTATTTGGAGTTTCATCTGATGAGATGAAACTCCCATCTCCAACGTGTATGCCTTGTGTAACCACCACAACCCTTCACCTTCCTCATAATGATGGTGTCCATTGAGATGGAACTCTCCATCTTCCAACTCCACTCATTAAAATGAAAGTCCCATTGACTTCCCATTCAACCCATTTTAATTCAACTCAACTTAAATGAACTCATTTCCCAACTCAAGCACTTGAACTCACATTAATAAATTCTCAACTCATGTGAATTCACTTTCCAATTCAAGTATTATTTATCCCACTTGAGCTCATTCATTAACCCAACTCTATTGAACTCACCCATGGTTGACCAAGTCAACCATGGCTTAGCCGACTATGAACCATATAGTATTTAGGGTTCCACTTAGCCATTTCATTTACATGCCACCTCACTTGATGAGGTGGATCTCATGTCTTGTATCTTAATTGATTATTAGACCCAATTATCAAACCTTACCCATTTACTTCTAATTAGCTCATATATGATCCATCGGGTCCCAATTGGAATTTTGACCCAATTGACAACCTTGACCCAATTAAATAAATCTCACCCATTTATTTCAATTGAACCATATCCACAATCCGTTGGGTCTTAATTGGGCAATTGACCCAACACCTTACCCATCTAAGGTCCATCTCCATTAATTTACAAATTAAATGGACAATTTCCATATATATCCATAGCTTGAAAATCCAGGGTGTTACAGGTTCGGCCATACATCATGGCCGAACCTCATCTAACTCTTCGTTTGTCCTTAATGGTCCATGCATATCAACCTTAGGGTTTGGCCATGCAAGGCCAAACCATGATCTTTGATCACAATACCTTATCTTACACATGCATGAGATCTTATCCATACACACATAACGATTAGGGTTCGGTCATGCAAGGGCCGAACCATGATCCTTTACCATTCTTGTCTTACTTATTAAAATCTCATCAAGTACTTACCGATTCCTTAACTCATCCGGCTTCTTTCGTTCCGACTTGTTCCTCCGATCTTCTCCCTCCTTAGCCTCTTCTTCCTCCTTGATCTTTGGCCGAGAGTGAGCTTGAGAGGTCTTGAGATGAAAACCCAAGGAGAGGGTTCGCCAAAGAGTGTAGGTTTGAGAGAGGGAGAGGAGCTTGAGATAGAAACTCTAAGTCCTTTATCCTTTGTCAATGAGAGTGGTCGGCCTTGAGTGAGAGGGAGAGAGTGAGATGAAAATCAAGTTTTGTCTTGTTCAATGAGAGTGGTCGGCTAAGGGTGGTGTCCTTTGATTGATGCCCTTTTGTAACTCCCATGACCCTTCACCTCCTCATTAATACTTCCTTTGGGGGTTTCATCCCATGAGATGAAACTCACCAATCTTGTGACCCTTGGGTTTCCATCATGAGATGGAAACCCTCCATGTCTCCAACATGTATTCTTGAGTATTCTTTGTGTAACAACAAAAACCCTTCCAACTTCCTCATAATGATGGTGTTTTCCCAAGTGTCCATTGGCTTGGCCAAGACACCACTTGAGATGGAACACCCCTCCATCTTCCAACGTGTAGCCTTTGGATACGGCTTGTGTAACAACAAAACCATTCACCTCCCCATTAATGATCCCTTTGGAGTTTCATCCCATGAGATGAAACTCCCATCTCCCAAACGTGTGTACACGTTGAGTTTGATTTTATGAGGTGTAACTCTCCATCTAATCACCTAACTCACTTAAGATGAAAGTCCCATTAACTTTCCATTCAACTCATCTTTTTAACTCAACTCATATCTTTAATTCAACTATAGTTAACTCACTTAAAATCAACTCATTTCCTTGATTCCATTTCCAATTTAATTCAGCCACTCCTTAATCAAACTTGAACTCATTTGGTGGTCAACCAAGTGAACCATGACCCATTGGGTCCCAATTGGGCATTTGACCCAATTGACAAACTTGACCCAATTAAATAAATCTTACCCATTTATTTCAATTGAACCTTATCCATAATCCGTTGGTCTTAATTGGGCAATTGACCCAACTTCTTTCCCATCTAAGGTCCATCTCCATTAATTTACAAATTAAATGGACAATTTCCATATATATATATATTCATAACTTGAAAATCCAGGGTGTTACATCTCAACACCCAACACTTTGCATATTGATTATCTTATTTTATACATTATGCACAAGCATCAATAATCAGACATTATGTAAAGGGTCATAATCTTAGTGTGATCAATAAATAAAATTATCACAGTAAACAAATCTCTTGATATATGTTCCACTGCACTTAAATTAATCATGAAATTTGTAAATACCATGAAAAATGGGATTGACCTATTCGCACCCCTCTAGGGTCAATCATGTTGTTTTAGGACATTGAAAATGGATCTTTCAATTGGAATCAGAACCTCGCGCTCGTGTGAAAGGACTTAACCGTTCGAGTTGATCCATGCTAGAACATGTAACACCCCGATTTTGCAAAGATATCAATATTTACAAAAATGCCATTGGAATGGTAAATTAGATGGTTATTTGGGTCAAAGGATCCAATTGGGACCCAATGGGTCAAGGTAGACTTATTTGACCATTGGGTGAGCTCAATTTTAATTGGGTTAGGTTGAATTGATTGGGAATTAAATGAAGGATAAATGGGTAGGCTTGATGCAAGTGTGTAAACCACATTCAAATGGGTAAACCACCCATAAATGGGTCATGGCGTCAAATTGGATCAATGAGCCAAATTGAGACCCAATGGGTCGAGTTGACCATGGTTGACCATATGGACCACTAAGTGAACTCAAAAGGTGAGTCAAATCATGTTGAGTTGGGCCTGAAGTGAGTTGGATTTGAATCAAACAATGGTGTTGACTCAAGTGCATTAAATGAGTGGTATTAAATGGGGTGAGTTGAGCTAATGTGTTGGGTGAGTTAAATTGGAAACCAAAGGGACTTTGTAATTCAAGTGAGTCAAATGGGGAGGTGAAAAGTTGCCTTGATCTCAAACACCACAAAGACAAGTCCCACACGTTGGTGGCTTGGGAGCAACGTTTCATGCATGAAACCCACACATGGCGTGTTAATGGGAATCAAGGGGAGATGGACGGTCACAAGAGACACCACCAAAGGGTGCAGCCGATTGGACAAGGGAGGTGAAGAGGCTTGGTTGTTTCATCACAAAGATGAAACCCCCACATAAACCATAATGGAGGAAATGAAAAGACATGTTGGTTACCAAGGGGTGTCACCAAAGGACACCACATTTGGGTAACTCTCATTAACCAAGGAGTTAGAGTTTTACATCACTCTCTCCCTCTCCTTTCCTTGGTCGTTCCCTACCTCTCAAGACCAAGAATATTGACTGGTTGTCTTTCACACAATTCAGCCCTTGGCCGATCCCTCCATCAAGACAAAAGGACTTGGAGAAAAGGAGTTGCATCTCTAGGTTTATCACTTTCACCCAAGGCTAAGTTTCTCTCTCATTTTCTCTCTCAAAATCTACCTTGTTAGCCGAACCAGTCCTTGGTGTTTTCACCATTGATCAAAGTACACAATCAGCTAAGGACTAAGGGAGCAAGAAGGAAGGAAGTAAAGATCAAAAGCAAGAAGGAGCCAAGGAAACTTGGAAGAGTGTGGATTGGTAAGTACTTCATTAGGTTTCGTTAATTATCATGATCAAGGATCATGGTTTGGTCTTTGGCCAAACCCTAAGTTATAAGTGTAAGAACCTTCAAAGATAAAAATGGTGGATGAGGTTCGGCCATGGATATGGCCAACCCATCAAAGAAGGTGATCATGCTAATCTAATTGTATGAAGAAAAGTAAATAACCATGAAAGGTTTTTCCTATATTGTAAAGGGTTTTAAATCATGGATTTGAATGTCATGATTTGGCCATCATATGGCTGAATTTATCAAAGGGTTAGACCATGGAAGATGGTGTGTAAAAGGGTTGGAAATGGATCATAGGGTTCGGCCACTTTGGATGGCCGAACCCCATTAAATAATTTTGTTATGTTAATGGTTTTTGAAAGTTAAAAACCATGCAATATGATGGACATTTTTAGATGTTGTAAATAGACATAATGTAACACCCCGCCCTTTCCACCCTTCCGAAAATCAGAGTCTTAAAATTTCTTTTGAAAGAAACATAGAGTGAACGAAAGTGGGAGTGCCACGACGAGAGCTAAGTCCGGACTACCTAAATCCGAACCTTAACTGGCCACCCATGTGTGCATGGACTAAACCATGAATAACAATCCACACATGGAACTAATCAAGTCATGTGGAATAACAAACCAAATGCGGAATTAAACTGATTGCGGAATTATACTGAGTAGATAGCAAGTACCAGTCATCCATTAAAACTGCTTAAACCAAGCATCCAATATCAAACCATAAGCAAACCATAGCAAAGATACTAATGATTACATGTCCATAATGTAATTCAAATAACAGTAATTATAAATTCCATTCCCATAATCAAGTGCTTAAGCTTGGCTCCCCTCCCGGTCATCGACCTTCTCTTTCCCTTTCCTTGTTCCTGCATTATCCTCTAAGGATAGAATTAGGGCATTAGATCAACGCGCCCAGTAGGTTCCCGAATCAGGGCTATCACATGGTTAGCATATAAAACATGCATATATATCATAGTACATGATTATCAATAAAACATCTGAAAACAATGCTATGTATGTAAATGCATATGTAATGAGCCCCACCCCATCACACATACATAGCCATCACTTGACGGGACTCTCACCGTCAAGGTAAATCACAATACACTTTCATTTGGGACTCACAGTATTCTTTCATTGGGACTCATATGATAAGGTAATCCACAGTAATCCTCGTTACTTGTGGAAAGACACTTCATCATTGATTTGTTACACGGTATTCTTTCATTGGGACTCACATGATAAGGTAATCCACAGTAATCCCGTTACCTGTGGAAAGACACTTCATCATTGAGTTGTTTCACGGTGTTCTTTCATTGGGACTCTCAAGTCAAGGTAATCCATAATCATCACCCCATGCCATGCATGAGATGTCAATTTACATGTATGTCATTTGTAAATACATATCTCATCATTCAAAACCATATTTGAAACATAATATCAAATATAACATATCTCATAAAAACATAATAAAACCAAATCATAATTGTGGTTACAAGTAGGTAGGAAACCTACCGAAGATTAGCTTCGGTGTTTGTTCTTTCTTTAAGCGTCACTTGCTCACGACTTGCACGTCATACAACTTCCGTCACCTTGTGATGTAACAGTAAGTAAATCATACTATCAATTAAATGTCCATTCACATCTAAGACCCAAAAACCCTCTTGAGGGGTTCGGCCATACCCATGGCCGAATCTCGTCAACTTAGGATTTAACCTCCCTCTTCATTTGATCTCTATTTTATTTAATCCTTATTAAACGTCATATGCTACAAAACTACCTTGGTAGGGTTCGGCCATACAACATGGCCGAACCATACCACTTTGGTTCGAGTCCATACATCCAACCTTATGATCATTCCATCATTGATCATTCCATCAATAATTACTTTTATGCCATTTAGGTTAACCTTTAGTTTAATTTTTCCATAAATACCACTAACCATATCTAAACCAGCTTCGTGGGGTTCTTCATTCATCACCTTTAATCCCATTTATTACTTAACCCAATTCTATCAAGTAATCATTGATGGGGTTCGGCCATGCCATATGGCCAAACCACATCCTATAGATTTTCATCCCATAATCCATCATCATCAATGATCGATTATTTTCTTACACATAGTCCATAACTTATCATGTATGATTCCTTAATTTAAATCATTAAAACAACCATAACCTCCCATCCAAAATAGTCCATGGGGTTCAGCCATACACATGGCCGAACCCTTATGGTTCTTTGGCTCAATCACTCCCTTATTTGCATATCAATTGGGCTCTACCCTTTAGCCATGTTAACCACATGGTTCAGCCATCCAATGGCCAACCCAAAGCAGCAAACTTATAGTCATTTAATTCCCATAAAGACACCATAATCTTGTATGGTTTTTATCTCTCAAAACCATCAAAATCACCATACAATAATCATATGATTTCATGGGGTTCGGCCATACTCATTGGCCGAACCCTATGGCCTTTAATTTGAACCTCTTTAAACACTTACCCTAGGTCTAATTTAATCATACAAAACGGTCCATCATTTGCATGGTTTTAATTTTACAAAACCCACCAAAATACCAACATCACTTCATGGGGTTCGGCCATCCAAAGTGGCCGAACCCAATGATCCATTTCATCATTTTTAAACAACCATTACCCAAGGTTAAACCTTTGATGAATTCGGCCATACATGACCTTTAAATCCGTGATTCAAAATCCTTTATCTTGCCTCTTAAACACATATAATTCTCCATCATTTTTGCATGGTTTTTAGCCCCCAACAACCATCAAAACACCCACATAAATCTCATGGGGTTCGGCCATCCAAAGTGGCCGAACCCAATGATATCTTTTACCAATTTAAACAACCTTTAACCAAGGTTTAGGTCCTTGATAAATTCGGCCATTCCATGGCCAATTCATGTTCCACTTAATCTAATTTATCAAACAAAATTGTAAGGAATTCTTACCAATTTCTTTTGCCTTTCCTCTTGCCTTCTATCTTTCTTAACTTCCCTTCCTTTGCTGGTTTATGCTTGATCAATTGGTGCAAACACCACTGCTGGTTCAGCCAAGAGAAAGAGTTTGGAGAGAGGGAGAGAGATGAGGATTTCTTAAGATTTCTTTGGGTGAAAATCAGCCCAAATGGATGGTCTACCCTTTTTATTCTTCAACCACAAAATCCATTTATTCCTTTATAACTCTTGACAAAAATGATGGGACATTAAGGCACCCCTTGGTACCAACGGTCACCACTCTTGGCCTCAACCGTTGCAACCTTTGGCAGCCCCATGTAATCTCATCACCTTCACATCATTTCCATTTAACGCGGAAATCACCATAACAAGTCCCCAACGTGTGGGACTTGTTTTGGTTTGTTTGAGATCAAAACACCTCCTCATATTCCACTTAACTCACTGAATTTACAGCCCATTTGATTTTCGTTTTGACTCACTCAACTCAATGGCTTAACTCACCATATTAAACATCATACATTAATTACACTTGAGTCAACCCAACCATTTAATTTAAATGCAACTCATTCCAATCCAACTCAACCTGATTTGACTCAATATTGAGCTCACTTGAGGGTCCACACGGTCAACCATGGTCCACATGGTCAACACGACCCATTGGGTCCCCATTTAGCTTACTGACCCATTTTGGCTCCATGACCCATTTATGGGTTGTTTTGGCAATTTGTATGTGGTTTTCTCATGTACATCAAGCCTACCCATTTTTGTTCCACTTGATTTCCAATCAATTCAGCTTAACCCCATTAAATTTGGGCTCACCCAATGGTCTAATAAGTCCATTATGACCCATTGGGTCCAATTGGGTCCTTTGACCCAATTAACCATATTGACCCAAATTGATGTTCATTACCCATTCATGATAATTTGACCCTTATAATATGTTCATAGGGTCCTAATTTGAACAATGGGCCCCACTATTTCCTTATTCAACACCACAACCATTAAATTTACCAATCCAGGGGCATTTTTGTAATTATCCACATCATTGAGAAATCGGGGTGTTACACATAAGATGTATGTTAAAGGGTTCAAATCATGGGTCATAGGGTTCGGCCACTTTGGATGGCCGAACCCAATAAATAATTTGGTTATGTTAATGGTTTTTGAAAGTTAAAAACCATGCAATATGATGGACATTTTTAGATGTTGTAAATAGACATAAGATGTATGTTAAAGGGTTCAAATCATGGGTCATAGGGTTCGGCCACTTTGGATGGCCGAACCCCATGGAAAAATTACCCCTTCTAGCCCAATGGATGGCACCACCTATCTTGACCAATGTGTGTACTAAGAATATAGGTGAATGATTCATCCATTTAAAAAGTCCAAGCTAAATCTTCCAAGAGAAGAAGAGGATATATAAAAGGAACTTATTGAAGGTAATGACCTTTAACTATCCTTTATGGCCATATACCAATATGTTTGTGGGGACAACATCGTGGTACAAAATCTGGAAATTTTGATTCAAAAAATCAAATGAGAAAGCACCCAAAATTAAAACCAGATTTAAGAAAAGGCCAACACTGAATTGTGAACTTAGATTTAAAGTCTCACTATGATCATGTTCAAATGTGTAAAGGAATTCACATTGGAAACATGCTTTTGGAATCACCTTGTATCTTGTCTTCAATCCATGTTCTTGTTTGATTATTGAATTAGTCGTATGCAAGATACTTATTTGTACATGTAGGTTTGGACTCTAGTATTGGATTATACTTGCCTCATTTCATTTCATATGCCATGTGATTTGGGTATCTTTAGGAAATGAATGTAATATGTGCATTATCTCATGTATAGGGTGTGTATGGTATTCATACACAATGTCGTTTCATTCCAAGTTCATAAACTTGTGAATCCCATGTGGAATGAAACATGCTCTATGCCCTTAAATGGATTATCTTTGGTGTGACCTACCAAAAGTGCTTGTCTAAATCCATTTATGTACTAGCTCTTTCAAGGAATTGGAGTATACTTGAAAGAATGGTAAATGTGTTTATCATGTTTTGGGTAACAACATGACAATAGGCATAAGAGTTGTGTATGTAACATCATACTTCATTTCCATATGCTCATAACCATATTCTAAAACAGGAAATGAATGTATGACCAGTGTGCTTTGTGTTTCATTCAAATATTCATTAATTCATACTTTATATGGAATGATACGTGTTCATAGACACATTGCTTGTATTAAAGTGTGGAAATGCCGCATCTCATGACATCACACACTTGGGTAATATACTTGAAATAGTGAATTAAATGTGTCCAAGAATCTTGGATTGATTTGGATCTAGGAAAAGAGATCTGTAATTGTAACACCCTGGAATTTCAAAGTTATCAATTTATATGAATTTAATCATATTTACGGAATTTCCATTGTGATATATTTGAGTTGAATTTAAATGGGTCAATGGTTCAATCAAGACCCAATGGTTAGTAGTTTTGTTTACAAGATAAATAAATGGATGAAATGTACTCAAACGGGTCAAGAGTTATAATTGGGTTAAATTTTGTTAAATGGGTCAAAATGGCTAAATGGGACCCAATGGGTCGTGAATGGCATGATTAATCATGGATTGAGTCAAGCTTAGTTAATTTAAGTTTATTAATTGCTTGAGTTTGGTTTGAGTTGAAATGAATGATGAGTTTAGCTGAGTTGAATTTATTAGTTGAGTTACATTAAATGAAATAAGAGTTGAAGATAAATGCAATAAGAGTTACAATTTATGGTACCAAAGAGATCACATGGGCTGAATGGAATTTAGCCAAAGAAGTTTCATTTTTACTCTCTCTATCTCTCTCCCTTGGTCGTCCTTCATCTCTCCAAAACCAAGAGCAGCAGTTGGTTGCTTAATCAGTCCTTGGATTGAATCCTTTCATCAAGACAAAAATCAGCAAAAGGGTTTTGGCAGCAAGGTTATCAATTTCATTCAAGACCAAAGTTCTCTCTCTCTCTCTTTCTCAAATCCTTGTCATCTGGCTGAATTATCTCAAGGAGCTTGCAACATGATCAGTCTCAGTCCAAAGACCAGTAAGAGAGGAGAGGTCAAGAAATAAAGGGTCAAAGAAGGAGTCAAAAGAACCGAAGGAGACGTGGTATTAGTAAGTGCATTTTGAACCCTTGTTTAATAGATTGGTTAAGAAAATGAGATATGGCCATTGTATGGCCAGATCCATCAATGGTTTAGATCTAGGATTATGACATTTAAAATGATAAAATATGGACCATAGGGTTCGGCCCCATTGGATGGCCAAACCCCATGGAAAAGATTGGTTGTTTTTGATGTTTTTGAAACATAGAAACTATGAATTTTGTGGACTGTTTTTAATGTTTCTTTAGGACTCAAATGCATGTTTTAAAGAGGGTTAAAAACATGGATTTGAATGATATAAGGACTAAAGGTATCATGGGTCTAAATCATAGATTTAAATTGATGAAATGGACCATTGGGATCGGCCATCTTGAATGGCCGAATTCCATGAAGTATTTTGGTTATTTGGATTGAGTTTTACAAAATGGAAATCATACAAAGTGATGGACTTATTGGATGGTTTTGAAGGGTAAAAACATGGTAACATTATACAGTTACCATATGTCTAAAAGAGGACCAAAACATGGACATAGGGTTCGGCCACCTTGGATGGCCGAACCCCATGTAAGTATTTGATTGTTTGGTTTGGCTTTCAAGAAGATGGAAATCATAGGGTTCGACCAGTTTGTGTAATGGCCCGGAATTTGTAAATCAATATATATGTGGCTATTATTTATTTTAATGGTGGAAATTGGAAATTTGATGGAATAAATGGTGAATGGATCAAGATATGGACAAAGGCCCAAGTATGGCCCAATGGCCCATGGATTGGATTTAAAATCATTTAAATGGTCAATGATGGTCAATGGGGCCAAGGATGGTCAAATTGGGCCCAATACCCATTTGGGACCCAATGGGTCAAGATAATGTAAGCTCTAAGGTAAATGGGTAAGGGTGAATTTAATTGGGCCATGGGCCCAATGGTGATCCAATAAGAGGAATGGATTCAATTAAATTTAAATCACCTAAGTTGGTGATGAGTTGACCAAGGTTACATGGCCGATTGGGACTCACCTCCACCTCACCAAGTGAGGTGGCGTGTGGACCAAGGATTGGTGGGGCCGGCCACCATGGTTGACTTGATCAACCATGGGTGGAATAATGGAATTAAGTTAAGTGGGAAGTAATTGACCTAAGGTAATTATATAGTTAATTAAATGATTAAACTATCCAAAAGGTGGTCAACGGGGTCAAAAGATGGAACAACAAACCATTCCATCTTAAGAAGCCAAAAACGTTGGCCAGTGGTGGTTTATCCCAACCACCACCATAAAGCATGAAAAATATCCCATGTGGTTGGTGGGAAAGTTAATGGTTGAGTATAACTTAAGCAACCTTGGGATAAGATGGGTTTTTATTTTCATTCTCTCCCATTTCACTCTCTCCCTCTCTTGCTCTCCCACATTGCCGTCCCACACCAAGAGAAAGAAGAAGAAAAGCTTGGAAGAAAAAGAGAAGAAAGAAGTCAAGCTTGGCCATCACTCCAAGATCAAGCCATAGTATCTTTTTCCTCTCCATCCTCTCCGTTCCCTCTCTCAAACACACCCCATGATGGCCGAAACCAAGCTTGGAGGTTTTTCATCTTGATCAAACATCCTAGCCGACCAACAAAGGAGAAGAAGAAAAGAGGAGACCAAGGAGTCCGAAGGGAGCAAAGAAAGTCAGAGGAGCCGACGGATTGTAAGTATTTCTAAACAAGAGATTGGATTTTTTTTAGGGTTTAAGATTTGGGGTCCATTACTTAGATTTAGTGGTGGCCAAAACATTATGGGCCTTGGATCTCAAATCCATCCCATGGAAGGATGAAAAAAATGGACAAAACCCTAATGGGTAAATTAGGGTTAAGAAAAATAAATGGATTAAGGACATTATGTAATTAAATTATTTAAGCAATGGATGTATGGAATTTTTGGAAGGAATCATGGTGAGTAATTAAGTAAATTGGAATGGGGTTTTTAAGGTTTAAAATCATGGAAGGATGATTTGTGATTTTTAGGGTTTTAATGATTTAATGTAGTGATTTTAAATGAGGGAATCCATGGATGAAGGTTAATGTTTCTATGGTCTTAAATGTCACCAAGGAATGATGAAACCTATGGTGATGTATTGGAATTTTAATGGGTTTAAGAATGGAGGTTATGGTAAGTGGTTAATGATTTTTAAAAAGTTTTAAATGAATGAATGTTAGTGATTTTTAAAGGGAGTATAAAATAAGGAAAACCATGAAGAGATGTTAGGGATGGAATTTTTTGAACCCTATGGTAATGTATTCATAATTTTAATGGATATGAAAAGATGGAAAAATGATGGAGAAGGTGCATTGTTTCTAAGTGGATGTTAGGTATTATAAATAAGGTTTTAAAAGGGTGGAAATAATGTTTTAAAAAAAATAAAACCATGGAGAGATTTTGTTGAACTTAGGTGTCTTGGAACCATGGAAAAATATTGGGAAGTATTGGTAGCTTTGATGGACTTAAAATGTACCAAATGATGATCAAAATTGGTGATTTAAAATGCATGATGTATACCCCTTCATGGTGGAGCTTATGGTAGACCTAAATGATGAAAATGGGTCCAAGTAAAAATAGGAAAAGACATCATGGGTTCGGCCATGGGCATGGCCGAACCCATGACCCAATTATAGGTCATTTTATGGGCAAAAATTGGTATTATGCATGTGTTTAAAATTAATGGGGATTAAGTGAACTTAAGGACTGATTTTTAATGTGTTCATGTCATGATTGATGAATCATTAATAGATCTAAATTTGTGAATCAATTATGGACAAAGAAATGTACATGGTTAAGTGAATGTGTAACCATGGGAGAGGTAGTGGTAAAATCGTCAATAATGGCCAAATTCAAGAACCCCATGGGAGATGATCATGGACTTAGGGGCTCCAAGTAACAAATTTACGTATGGTTAAATAAAGCCTAGGGTGGCTGATTTTTAGACTCATGTGAGTAAAATAGTTGATGGACTAAATGGGACCCACAAAACCTAGATAGTGATGTTCGGCCATGGGGTATGGCCGGACCCTACTAAGGTATGATTTATGGGCTTAGAAATGGTTAAAAACATGGACTGATTATTCATATGTAATAAGGTATCGGACGTCGCAATGAGTGCGCGATTGGCAACCGGATTCGTGAACGGAAATGTAAAGGGGCGCTAGTCGGTATTCGGTAGGATTCCTACCTTTTTGTAAGCCGTGGATTACATGTTATATGATGGTTTCCTTGATTTATTTTTGGATAATTATATGACTTATTTTATGATGGATTTTAAGGCTATGAATTATGTGTTATGGCTATGATTTAAACATTATATGGCATATTACATTTACAATGATTTAAATACTATATAGCATATCACAATTACATCTCATGCATGGCATGGGCGGGAAAATAAAGGAACCGGAGTCCATGCTCCGTCGGGGCGACCGAGAAACAGACATGGGGATAACTTTATATGCTATAACCGGAGTCCATGCTCCGTCGGGACGACCGAGAAACAGACATGGAGATAGCTTTATATGCTATAATCAGAGTCCATGCTCCGTCGGGGCAACCGAGAAACAGACATGGGGATAGCTTGATATGTTATAACCGGAGTCCATGCTCCGTCGGGGCGACCGAGAAGCAAACATGGGGATACCTTGACGAGGCCTTGCCGTCAAGGGGGATATGACATCATGATGGTATGGATGATGGGTGGGACACATGACATGAGACACCCATGGCATTGCATTCATTTTATGGTTTTCGTTTTATTAGTATCTATGTGCTTGTTAACACTAATCCATGTGTTAGCCCTACTCGGAGTCCTACTGGGCACATTGTCTAACGCCCTACTTCTACCCTAGCTGATGATGCAGGAGATGGCGCAGCGGATGGGCGCAACGGGAGCCAAGCGTAGGAGCTTGGGGAAGCGGGCTACTTAGTTTATTTAAATTTATTTTGGAATATGTAATTGAGTAGCTTAGTTCGTCGGATTTTAATATTTAGATTTACTCACTATGGTTTGGACTTTATTTTGGACATTATGACTTTGAAGTATTTTAGTAATTAAATTCATGTATCTTCCCTGCTATCTGAAAATTGGTAGGATAGTCTCTATTATAATGTTCCGCATGTAATTCTATTCCGCGGGCTTACTTCCTTCGCGTGAACCGTCCTCGTGGACTTCGTTCCACGTACGCGTAGGGTTGGCCAGTTAATGGCTGGGCTTTAGAAGCTCAGAACTTAACTCGTGTCGTGACGTCCCGTGCCTTTGTCACTCTTATTTCAAAAAAAAATAGACTCTGATTTTCACTGAAAAGGGGTGGGCGTTACACTTTGGCTGGCCGAACCCCATGAAATGTTTTTGGTTATTTTGATGGTTTTTGGAAGTTAAAAACCATGCAATGTTATGGAGGTTCTTAGGTGTTTTAATTGGAGTTAAGATTGATGTTTTGGGTTGGCCATTGGATGGCTGAAACATACTAAGATTATGGCTAAATTACTGTGTCAAAACTATGAATAATTATGGGAAGGATTGAGTCAAGAGAACCATAGGGTTCGGCCATGAGTATGGCCGAACCCCATGGACCCTTGTATGGGTATTTGGATTTAAGATTATGATTAGAAATTGTTAATGGTTTTTATGATGTTTTACAAAGGGTTTAACATAGGTGAAAGAATGAGGGATTTGGATATTTATGTTCATCGTAAAGGATGACAAAGGGGAGCACCAAAACCAAAGGGGTGAAGTTCGGCCATGGTGTATGGCCGAACCCCACCAAGTGCTATGTATGGTGTTTGGTTGTCAAAAGGTCTATAAATATTCCAATGGATGGAATTATAAGAACCATCCTTTGATGGATAAAGGTTTTGATGAATAAAAGAAAAATATAGGGTTGGGCCATGTATAGGGCCGAACCCCATAAAATGACATTAGTGGAGGGTTAAGGACTAAGGTAATTAAATGGATTAATTGGTAAGTAATCTTATGAATGAAGGATTGAAAAAGACCAAATCTAAGGTGGTGAGGTTCGGCCATGTTGTATGGCCGAACCCCACTAAAGTGGATTTGTGGTGGACCTGGATTATTAAGCAAAAATTAAACAAGGGTTAGTTAATGGCAAAATCGTAAATACAAGTTATAATGGAATGAAGGATTAAAGGACTTGAAAGAGGGGTCAAACCAAAGTGGTATGGTTCGGCCATGTTGTATGGGCGAACCCTACCAAGGTATAATATTTAATATAAGGTGTTTATGTAAGTTATACGGATAGTATTGATCAAATGAAAAGGAAGATCAAATCCAAAGTGGGTGAGGTTCGGCCATGGGTATGGCCGAACCCCACAAGATGATTTTTGGGTTTTAAACTTAATTAGAAATCAAAAGGATATGTGATTGACTTGTTGTTATATAAACAAGGTAACGGGACTTGAACGGTGCACAAGTCGTGAACGGGTGACGGATTGAGAAGAAAGGACAACTTAAGTAACTTTCTGTAGGTTTCCTATCTTTTTGTAACCACACTTATATTTGATGTTTTATCTTAATTTTGATGAAATATGTGTTAAGTTATTATGTTTCAAAGTGGTTTTGTGTGTTAAGATGTAATTACAAATGGCATGAACTCATTGACATCTCATGCATGGCATGGGGTGATGATTATGGAAACCGGAGGCCACACTCCGTCGGGGCGTCCGAAAGACCACTGTGGGCTACCTTGATGGTGAGATTCCCATCAAGAGGAAACCGGAGGCCACACTCCATCGGGATGTCCGAAAGACCACCGTGGGGTACCTTGACGATGAGAATCCCGTCAAGAGGAGGTTATGTATATTTGTGATGGGTGGGACTCATTACATGTGCATAACATACATGGCATTGTTTTTATAAGGTTTTGGTGAACATGTACTATTGTGATATTTGCATGTTTTATACTAACCTTGTGGTAGCCCTAATCGGAAACACCTACTGGGCGCGTTGATCTAACGCCTTATCTCTATCCTTAGTGGATGACGCAGGAAAAAGGAAGAACGAGGATCATGAAGGAAACCATGGCTTTTGAATGGACTTTTAATTATGGATTGATTTATGGGCTTTTTATTTAAGTTTACATGGACATGTAATTTGATAATTAGATGTTGGCATGTAATAACTTAGTTAACTATTTGCTATGGTTTGGAATGGTTTGAATGGACGTTTAGTTTAAGGAAATTAAGGTAATTTTGGATATATGAATTGTATTTGCTATCTAATAAAATGAAGTAGTCTTAGGTTCTATTATAACCCTCAGTTAAATTAGGTTTATTCCGCAAGTTTAAATTGGTACCTTATGTGAATTGTTTCTCATGGACTTAGTCCATGCACATATGGGTTTGGCCAGTTAAGGGTCGGATATTAGAAGTCCGAACTTAACTCGCGTCGTGACGTCCCTCCCCGATCACTTGTTTATTATTAAAAAATAAATAAACTCTGATTTTTAGAGTGAAAAAGGCGGGGTGTTACAGATTGAGACTTGAGCTTGCTGGGCTTGGATTCACTCTGGCCTGGCCCACATTGGGAAGTGTGCCTGAAGTGCTTGGCTTGGCCCAGTGTTTGGCATTTGCAATAAAGCTTCGCCCAATTGTAGTGGATCTCTGGCCCATGGATCTTGATTTCAACTCTTGGCCTTTTAATTGTAGACTTTGATTTTAAAATTAAAATAACTAATCAATACCACTATAATTCTAAATATTGAATAAATCTAAACTCTCATAAACAGATCCAGATTATCCAATTTACGTCAAAAACCGTAAGTGGCATGATTAAATCATTAAATTCTAAAATTTTCATTTTAAGCTCTCTTACATCAATTATCCACTGTTTTATGCATGAATCCTGTTTTTCCATATTTTTATCTACAAAACTAGAAATAACCATTAAACATATCTTTTATATACAAACTTAATGCTAACTTAATCATAGTTAAAGGGTAAAAATGTAAGATTTTAAGACTCAACACTTGCTTATGTGCTTGAATAGGAAAAATGATATAAAACAAGCTGAACAAGAATATGTGAAGATCATAATCTTGTTTTCCATTTGAATATGTACATGTAATCAATGTAATATTTTATATTAAAATGAGATGTAATAAGGGTGGGATCGTAAATGGGTAGCTTCTAGGTTTTGTCATGAAATTGATAAAAGGGGAAATTGTTAGTGCCTCGGCTTGGCCAAATCCCTAAGTTTGTCAATTACATGACTCGAAAAGAAGCATTTGTTAGAAGCTTGAAGACCAAATGTGATCAAGAATGAAGTGTAACGCCCGCCCTTTTTCACTCTTAAGAAATGAGATCCACCTCATCAAGTGAGGTGGCATGTAAATGAAATGGCTAAGTGGGACCCTAAATACTATATGCTTCATAGTCGGTAAGCCATGGTTGATTTGGTCAACCATGGGTGAGTTCAATAGAGTTGAGTTAATAAATGAGCTCAAGTGGGATAAATAATACTTGAGTTGGAAAGTGAATTCACGTGAGTTGAGAATTTATTAATGTGAGTTCAAGTGCTTGAGTTGGAAAATGAGTTCATTTAAGTTGAGTTGAACTAAAATGAGTGGAGTGAGAAGATGGAGGGTTTCCATCTCAAAGGAGGAAACCCAAAAGGCACAATCAAGGTGTACACGTTGGAGGTGGGAGTTTCATCTCATTGGATGAAACTCCAAAAAGGAGGAGATGAAAGGTTTTGAAGGTTACTCAAGGCATACCCATAGCATACGTTGGAAACATGGAGGGTTTCCATCTCAAGATGGAAACCCAAGGGTCAAACGGTGGGAGTGTTTCATCTCATGGATGAAACCTCCAAATGGAACATTAAGGAGGGAGGTGAAGGGGCATGGTGGTTACAAAGGGGTATCACTAAAGGACACCACCCTTGGCCGACACTCATTGATCAAGATAAGGAAGTTGGAGGGTTTTGATGTTACACAACACATACTCATGCATACACGTTGGAACATGGAAGCCCAAAGTTTCATCTCATGGGATGAAACCCCCAAAGTAAGTGTCAATGGGGAGGTGAAAGGTCATGGGAGTTACAAAAGGGGTATCAACCAAAGGATACCACCCTTGGCTGAACTACATTGGGCAGCAAAGGGAACTCTTTGCTTTATCTCACTCTGTCCCTCTCTCACTCAAGGCCGATCCTCTCTTAAGACAAAGGACTTAGAGTATTTTCTATTCCAAGTTTTTCTCTCTCTCTCTCTCAAACCTACACCTCTTGGCCGAACCACTCCTAGAGGTTATCAAGATCAATCTCGACCAAGGATCAAGAAGGAAGGAAGAAGAGGCTAAGTAAGGAAAAGATTGGAGGAGCAAGAAGGAACGAAAGAAATCGGAGGAGTCGCGGAATTGGTAAGTACATGATAAGATTTTTATAAGCATGGAAAAGATGGTCAAGGAACATGGTTTGGCCATTGCATGGCCAAACCCTAAGTTATACGTATGAGAACCATCAAGGACAACAAAAATGGGTGGATGAGGTTTGGCCATGATGTATGGCCGAACCCCATCAAAAGAATATGATCATGGTTATATGATTTTTAGAATAAATTGATGAACCATAGGGTTCGGCCATGTTGTATGGCCGAACCCCATGGAAGAACATCATTGGTTTAAATGGTTTTAAAGGTGGTTAAACCATGGAAAGGTATTAAGGATTTTAAAAGGTTTTAAAATGGTTGTATGTCAATGATTTGAAAGGGTTTTAAAGGAGGGAAATAATGGAGAATTGTTAATCATTTTAAATGGTCTAAAATGTTATATGGTGAAGAACCTTGGACCATGGGTTCGGCCATACACCATGGCCGAACCCCATGAAGGCATATTGTTGATGTTTAAAGGGTTTTAAGGATGAAAATGATGGATGGATGTTGGTAAATGTTAGTGAGTGGTAAAGGATGAAAATCATGTAAATTGATTAGTGATCTTAAATAAGGTTTACATGTTGTAAAATGATGACCTAAGTGTATGATTAAACCACCCCCCCCATGGAGGGACTTTATTTATGGCTTTAAATGTTGTAAATAATACAAAGGGACGATGAAGATGAATACCATGGGTTCGGCCATGTTGTATGGCCGAACTCCAAGGACCATTTTAATGGGTCATGTGGAGATTTGTACATGTTTAAATGAATGAATGATTAAGCTAGGAAATGGAGGATTCATTTATGGATCTATGTTTGGTTATGGATCATGCATGGATCTAAGTATGGATAAGAAAAATTAGGTGATTACCTATGGAAGGAAAGAATGGCTAAATGGTGAAATTAAAGGACCATGGGTTCGGCCATGGTGTATGGCCGAACCCCATGGATTATGTTTTTGGATCTAGGTTTGTATAAGAGACCTAAGTGTATTATTGAACCATGGAAAATGTTTAGTTGTGGATCTATGTTTTGGACCTAAGCATGAGGTGATGGAAATAATGGCAAAGAGGTAAATAAGATGAAAATGAAAGGACCATGGGTTCGGCCATGGTGTATGGCCGAACCCCATGGGGAAAATTTTATGGACTTAGGGCTTTTATGAATGTTAGATGATTAACTCATGTATGATTGGTTAATGTAAAACTAATGGAATGATCTTGGACTTAATGTAAAGATCAAAGGACTAAAAAGAGACACAAAACCAAGTGACTGAGGTTCGGCCATGTTGTATGACCGAACACCACTAAGGAATATTTGTGGACTTAGGGTTTCTTAGAAGGTTGAACTTATGTGGATTGGTTAATAAATAAAAGAGGGACCCAAATTCAAGTGGGTGAGGTTCGGCCATGTTGTATGGCCGAACCCACAAAGATGTGTTTATGGACTTAGACATAATTGTAAATCAAATGGAACATGGGTTTGATTAATTGATATGTAATAAGGTAACGGGACCCCACAAACGGTCTACGATCGTGAGCGGTTTCCGGACGAAAACGTAAGGACATATTAGTTGATCATTGGTAGGATTCCTACCTTATTGATACCATGGAATATGTATGATGGTTTTAATTCCTATTTGGATGAGTTATTTTGTATAAATGATATGTTTCAAATATGAGATTTTAATGCTATGATTCGTATAATTGCATAGCATGTGGACATTTGCATCTCATGCATTGCATGGGAGGGATGATATGTAACCGGAGACCACACTCCGTTGGGGCGTCCGTATGGCAACTGTGGGGGTACCTTGATGTGCATTATCCATCAGGAGGTAACCGGAGACGTACGCTTCGTCTGGGCGTCCGTAAGTCGTGAGGGGTACCTTGATGTGCATTATCCCATCAAGAGGTAACCAGAGGCCACACTCCGTCGGGGCGTCCGTAAGACAACTGTGGGGATACTATGTTTGTGATACCTTGATGAGGAGCTTTCCATCAAGAGGATGTTTTATGATTGTGTTATGGCTGATGGGTGGGACTCATGGCATATGGCACACATGGCATGGCATTATATCAGCATGATTATGATCTCTATTATCATGCACGGTTTCTGGTTTTTATCTGTATGATTGGATCTCTATTATCATACACTGTTTTGAATACGATGCCTTATAAGTATGGTGTGATATATTATATCTGGATTTTTGGTACTAACCCATGTGTTAACCCTAATTGGAATACATACTGGGCGCATTGTCTAACGTCCTATTTCTACCCTAGTTGATGACACAGGAAATGGACGGAACGAAGGATGTGATCGGAGCCAAGCTTAGGAGCTTGGATGTTTTAGTTTCATTTTGTTTAAGTTACTCATGGATAATGTATTTGAGTAATTAGTTCATGGGACTGTAATAACGTTGATTATTTGCTATGGGTTGTAATATTAATGTTGGATATTTTAACGTAAAATAATTATTATTAAGTGATGGATCTCCTTGCTATCTAAAATGGAATAGAATTGTTATTCTATTATAATTCCGCATCTATGATTATTCCGTATGTTAACTTGAGTACGTGTGAACAGTTTTAGTGGACTTGGTCCACGCGCAAGTATGGTTGGCCAGTTAAGGGTCGAGTTTTGGAAACTTGGACTTAGCTCGCGTCGTGGCGTCCCGCTCTCACTCACTCTTCTATTTAAATAAAAAAATAGACTCTGATTTTCGGCATAATGAAAAGAGTGGGGCGTTACACAATCCCTCTCTTTATGACTTGTATCTGACCAAGGAGTCCCTTGGCCAAACCAAGAAGACCCTTGGCTTCCAACGTGTGCATGGAGTTCCATCCATTGAGATGGAAACTCTCCACCTCCCCATCCAACTCACTTGAGATGGAAGTCTTTTCATCTTCCATTTTAACTCATCTCCAACTCATGCCTTAATTCATTTGAACTCATTCCCTTGAACTCACTTCCCACTCAACTCAAGTAATTTAATTTCCAGCTCAACACTTGGACTCAATTCAATGTGAACTCAATCTAATTGGAACTCAATTGAGCTCACCCATTTATGGTTGACCAAGTCAATCATGACTTAGCCGACCATGCATGTGGTGACATGGTCACCACATGGCACGTGCGTCCTACCCTTGCCATGTCATTTATGATGTGTTACCTCACATACATGCCACCTCTGTAACGCCCCGCCCTTTCCGAGAATTTCAGAGTCTAATTTTTTTTTTAAAGTAATAATAAAACATCGAAAGAGAGCGGGCGGCGTCACGACGCGAGTTAAGTTCAGACTACCCAAGTCTGAACCTTAACTGGCCACCCATGTGTACATGGACTAGACCATGATAATGAACACACATGGAACTAACATCAACATGCAGAATAATAAGACTAGATAGCAAGTAACAGTCTTAAACATTATTTATCATAGATCAAACATCCAAATGTTATCAACCTACTCAAACCATAGCAAGTAGTGAATTATTACATGTCCCACAAAAGTATTCAAAAGACAGTAATATAAAGTAGTTCAACCCTTCATTCAAGCACTTAGGCTTGGCTCCCCTCCCGGTCAACGACCTTTCCTTTCCCTTTGCTTGTACCTGCAATCTCCTCTGAGGATAGAATTAGGGCGTTAGATCAACGCACCCAGTAGGTTCCCGAATCAGGGCTACCACATGTTAGCATATAAAACATGCATATACATATCATAATATATGATCATCAAAACAGGTAAAACAATGCTATGATGTATGCACATGCAATGAGCCTCCCCCATCATGTACATCCATAGCCATCACTTGTCGTGCCATGCACTGACAAGATAAATCACAATACAACTTCCATCTCTTCATCACTGACTGATATCACGTATTAGTCCTCCTGGCGGGACTCTCTTTGCCTAAGGAGACCATTGTGACTATGATCATCATGTTACTCTTCCTGGCGGAACTCTCATCGCCTAAGGAGGACGTAACCCATAATTGTAACACTGTAGAACCTCATTCATCATCCCATGACCATGTATGAGATGCCAATGCCTGTATGCCATTTGTTAATGCATAATATATCATTTGAAACACATATATTAAAACAAGAGTATCATAAGAAAACTGGGTAAAAACCGTGGTTACAAGTAGGTAGGAAACCTACTGAAGAATCACTTCAGTAACTGATCTTTCTTTCGCGTCACCCTGGTCACGACTAGCACGTCGTTCGACTTCCGGTACCTTATCCATATATCAATCTGCAAGTCATAACATCATTTACTTATTCAATCACATCTACGACCCATCCACATCATGTGGGGTTTGGCCATGCCCATGGCCGAACATCATCAACTTAGCATTTGTCATTTTATGGGGTTCGGCCCTATACTTGGCCGACCAAAATCAGTAAACAATCACTTAAAATTTCCACCATTAGTATGGTTTATCTCTCCAAGAACCATACCAATTTATCAAACACTTAACCCTTTTAAACATGTCTTCCTAAGGTCCATACAACCATACACGTGATTATTCCACCTTTGATCAATAATCACTCTTTCCCATAATTTCAATCACAAAGTCGGCTACACAATAGGGTTACCAAAGACCCTTAGTGGGGTTCGGCCATACACATGGCCGAACCTCACCAATCTGGTTTTTGTCTCCACTTTCCATCTTATAACATGGTTGGTCAACTTAGTATTAAATCCATAACTCAACCTAGGTAATTCTTAGATCAAAAGCATGAAACAAATCATAGTTTCCAATAGGATTCAATCCAACCATGGCATCCAAAAACAGTCCATGGGGTTCTCTTGGTTCAACTAGTCCATGATTTACCCCTGATTTGAATCCATAACTTAACCCCAAAAAAATGACATGGTTCAGCCCTATGTTGGCCAACCAATAACAGCAAGTTAAACTTCCATAAATCATATCATACACCATATTTTATATGGTTTAAAACTCACCAACATCATCAAAACTAACATGGGGTTCGGCCATCCAAAGTGGCCGAACCCTATGTCCATGTCTTGGTCCTTATGTATGTGTTTTAAATCCTCATTTAGACAAGTATTAATCAGTATATTACTACTGCATTTTTACCTCTCAAAACCATAGAAATAAGTTAATCACTTTGTCCGAATGACCACAACATTTCATGGGATTCGGCCATCCAAGATGGCCGATCCAAATGGTCCATAATATCAATTTAAATCTACTATTTAAACCCATATTAACATCAGTCTTCTTGTCATTCAGATCCATGTTTATCATCCCTTCTATAACATGTATTTGATTCTTAAATAAAAATCCAAAAACAGTCCACCAAAGCTCTATGGTTTCCATGTTTCAAACACCTTAAAACCAACCATCATTTGCATGGGGTTCGGCCCTCCATGGTGGCCGAACCCTATGACCTTTGGTTTTGCATTTCTTTATCATTCAACTAGGTCTAAATCAAACTCCTTATTTGTGATTTAACCCTTGTAAAACATACACCTTTAATCATCTAAAAACAGTCCATAAAATTCCATGGTTTCCATGTTTCAAAACATGAAAAACCACCCATCTTTTACATGGGGTTCGGCCCTCCATGGTGGCCGAACCCAATGGTTATTTTTACCATTTTAAATCCTTCATTTATCAAGGCTAAACATTGGTGTATTCGGCCATGACCATGGCCCAATACATACCTCACTTGTTTCATGTTATTAAACCAAAATAACACATGGATACTTACCAAATTTTCCAAACTTCCTTCTTGCCTTTGATCCTTGGTTTCTCCCTTTTATTTCTTCTTTCTTTCCTTAATTCCTTGCTGGTTTATACTTGACTAACTGGTGCCAAAAACCTCTGCTGTTCAGCCAAGAAAATGAATTGGAGAGAGGGAGAGAGAGATGGGAATTCTTGGATTCCTTTGTGTGAAAAACGACCATGTATGGTAAGGTTTTTCTTTTATAGTTTCAGCCCCCCAACTCCCATTCATCCTCCCTCATTAATGTTGTTAAAAACGATGGGGCAAAGGGTGTTAACCAAGACACCTCTTGGTGCCAAACGTTGCACCCCTTGGTGCCAAACATTGTATCACATGGGAAATGAACCAATGCAACCCTTCATGAAAAGGTGCCGCCCAACCTTGGTGTCTTTTGGCTTTGCCAAAGCACCCTTTCATACCAATGGCTGAGATTGATTCTGATTAATTGTTGTGTGAGATTACAACTCATTTCCATCTCCTCTTGACTCACCTAACTCGGAATATTTTTATTCTAAACCAACTCATCCAACTCATCACTTTTAATGCACTAAGTTTGAGTCAACTCATTTCTTAAATCCAACTCATTTCAAATCAACCCAACTCAAGCTGAATTAGCTCACACTTGAGTTCAATTGAGGGCCCACACGGTCATCCGTGGTCAAACTGGTCAACCCGACCCGTTGGGTCCCCCCTTTAGCTCCTTGACCCGTTTTTGACTCTATGACCCAATTATGGGATTTTGGTCATTTGTAAGTGGTTTTCTCATATGGATCATGGCTACCCATTTCTTCTCTACTTGATTTCCAATCAAATAGGCTTAACCCTATTTAATTTAAGCTTACACAATGGTCAAATCATCCATTTTGACCCATTGGGTCCAATTGGGCCCTTTGACCCATTTAGCCATTTCCAACCCAATTGATGTACATAACCCATCCAAATCAACTTGATATATATATAATGTGCTCATACGACCTTAATTTGAGCAATGGGCCCCAACATTTCTTATTTTGACATCACAAAATAATTAATTTAATAATTCAGGGGCATTTTCATAATTTTCCATTTTATTGAAAAATTGGGGTGTTACAACCTCACTTGATGAGGTGAATTTATGCATTGGGTCTTAATTTGGGTAGTTGACCCAATTAAATTAAACCTTACCCATTTACTTAAAATCAGCTCATCTATGACCCATTGGGTCCCAATTGGGCAATTGGCCCATTTAATCACATTTACCCAATTACTTTCAAATCAAATCCTATCCATGATCCATAGGATCTTAATTGGGTTATTGACTCAACTTCTTTACCCATCTAAGGTCCATTTCATCTATAAATCTTAAATTCAACCAATTTAACAACTTAAATAGACAAAATCCAATATATTTATGCATTGAAAAATCTGGGTGTTACATGAAGATCACGCTCCACTGGATTGAAACTCATCGTTATGACAATCACAAAACATGTAATATGGTCATAGATGACTTTAGGTGGTACCCGCACCTTAGAGAAGACTATCCCTAGGCTTAGTTGAACAAATGGTTAAATCATAAAAAGCGTAGAGAGGAAGTTTAAAGTGAGTTGGAACCCAACTTTGAAATATGTATTTGATTTCATTGTCAGCTTGACCAGTTGTTCTCACGACCCCTCGATGGAGACATGATCAACTCATCGTGGCCAAAGACTGGTCGACCAGATTGAGATAGGTTCTGGTCTTAAGAACTGTCATTTTTAGAGAGCCTCTGATCGATAGTGAAGTATGCACCGACCCCTTGGTGATAAACTGAATGACCCCTCTTGGTCAAACTACTCGTCGATAAAAATGTTTGAGTTTTTGACTTGAACTCAGGTGGGCTCTCGAGAAAACAGACATATCGGTAATTCAAGACTGATTGAGAGTAGCTATGACTGACCCCTCGGTAAAGGACAACATGTGGTTTTGGGTTACGGGTTTCTAAAGTAGAAACTACTGTCAACATGCTTTTGGCCCAGACCGAGTCTCTCGTATGGACCAGCCTCTCGGTGCCATTATTGTAGACTCATTGGTGACAACATGTCGACTGAGAAAGAATATTACCGTTGGGAGTGCATTATTGCTCAACGGCCGGGCTGTTGAACAGTAACATTTCTAGTCACCGATCCCTCGGTGCGCCCGACTTGTCGATACATTACCGTTGCAACAACTGGTTGCGTTCTCTACATAAACCAATCTTTATGCAACCAGTTGGTATCCTTTGGCAAGATCAGTTGGACCCACATCTTTATTAGTGAGTTTAAACAAGGGTCAACAGAAGAATCACTCTCTCTATTGTGCTTATACTTGGGGAATCAAATACAACCAATCAGATTAATTGAGTTGTGAGGGAGAGAGAGGAGGAATGAAAATCCATAATCAACCAATCTATTGATTGAGTTTTCAAACGGAAAATGAGGATAACATAATCTAGGAAACCTTGATATAACCAGTTTCCTTGTCACCCTGGATTGTGATTACTATACTGCGGCTACGAGGCGGAAGGTCAACACACATTGGGTGGGATCTTCATGAAACACACATCAAGAGAAAGAGCTTAAAAGGAAGTGCTTCTTGGTTTTAATTTTCGTTTAAAACCTTTGTTCCGAAAGTGGATTAATGAAGCTTGGTTCCGGAATCACTATAAAAAATCTAGAGCGGAGTCTCCGGCAGAGTGGTGGGTGGAATTCCCAACCAAATGGATAGGTGGAATTCCTATTTGACAGTGTGGGTGAAATTCCCAGCCGATTGAGTGAGGTGGAATTCCTACTCTAATTGTGAGGGTGTAAGTTCCCACTTAGTGGATTTTGGGGATAGCTCAAGGTTGAGCAATTCCTAACAGTGGATGTATATTGGCTAACCGAACCACTTTAAATTGATCTTATGGTGTTTGATCTACGTGTGTTTGTATTTACTATTTAAATGCGCTTCTCAACACCCAACACTTCGCTTATTGATTATCTTATTTTATACATTGTACACAAGCATCGATAATCAAACATTATGTAAAGGGTCATAATTTAGTGTGATCAATAAATAAAATTATCACACTAAACAAATCTTGATATATGTTCCGCTGCACTGAAATTAATCAAGAAATATGTAAACACCATGAAAAATAGGATTTACCTATTCACCCCCTTCAAGGGTCAATCATGCTATTCTAGCACATTGAAAAAGGGATCTTTCAAGCCTCCAATGAAGAAAAAACCAAGTTGAAAGAAAATGAAAGAACCCTTCAAGAAGAGCTTGCAATTCATTGCGAAGATGTTGAGAACTTGTGGGACATCAAAAAACATCTTGAAGAGGAAGTTAAAAAAATTATCTTTGTAATTAAAAGAATTGAAATCTCATAAAGAAAACTTTCAAGATAAATTAACTCAAGGAGAAAAAAGAATTCAAGTACTCCTAAATTCTGGAAGAGGTATGGAGATAGGTCAGGACTTGGTGCTCAATCGACCAAAGGACCTATGAACCATGATGTGTTTGTGAAGGCCAGTGTCTCTCACCCTCCAAAGGGTAAATGTTTCTATTGCAATAAGATTGGTCATTTGAAGAGAGAATGCAACCTTAGGAAGAGACACATGAATAATTAAGCCTTGTACAAACCATCACAAGCTCAAGCTAAAACGTACAAACCATCAAAACCTAAGCCTAAAAGACGCATACCTCCAAGTAAGATTGAGCAAAGGCAAGACTTCTTACTAAGACAATTGGACCATGTCTTGAAGGAGTTGAGGAATCCAAGTTTGGTCAACAAAAGTACAATCATAGGGGTGTGTATGCAACACCAAACTCAACCATTTGGGTACCTAAGAAGTAAACCACATGTTTTGCATTGGTCTAAGACTCACTTCCATATCATAGACCATTACAAATGAACATCACAAGAGACCACATGAATTCACATAGTCCAAGTGCCATGACATGAAAATTCAAAAAAATGGCTAACTACAAGCTTAGACTATGTTATTCCTGCCTATAGCACTAGTCTCACTTGGAACGCCATACATTCCATTGAAAATGTCTATCATCTCAGTCTCAAGTTGTTTAAAATGCATGTTTGAGTGTTTTGTTAAAAATGGATTTGGAATGTGATTTTGTGATCTTGCATGGAAAATTCAATTCTTGATGTACATGTGTGAATTTAAAATGTAATGAATGCAAGATGTTTCTATGTCAACTGGATCGAAGTGTCAGTCGTAAGCCGTATGGTCAAGTTAGAAACCTCCTTTGAAAAAAATAGATTCTTTAGTCATGTTGACACATCGTGGTCATTGATGTATCGAGGTATAGACCAATCGACCTTATCGATGTGTCGGTATGTGTAGAGTTATTAAAACTCGAAGAGTTCTCTGATAAATGAAATCTCAGCAGAATAGATATGTCAATCAGCTCGACGTAGCGGACAACAGACATGTCAATCTCATCGACGTATCGGTGGCGATAGAAACTTAAGTTTAAAAGTCTCCTTCTGTGAAATTGAAATCTCATTTCTACAGAATCCTTTTCTCTCCCGTGCGGCTCTGGTGATTGTCCTCCTGTGCCCTAGACATGTCGGCTAACCCCTCGAGCCGATTTCTCACCTGAAAAAGTTGGGATTTTCAAGCTTATTGCTTAGGGAAGTCGATTTTTCTCTGATTTGGAGATTTTCGTCTATAGGGTAAGCATCTCATCTCTTCCACTTCGATTTCAGTCTATAGTTTTGGATTATCACTAGGAAATCATGCCTAGAGTAAGATTACCCAAGGATTATCGAACTTTGATAACGGAAGAACACGCTGAGGCTAGTTCTCCTCCAGCCAAGAGGCCCAAAACTAGGAAAGGAAAGCAAAAAGTGACTAAGCATAGGTCTTCTACCCTTAGTTTTGATGATCCCACCTCTGAATGTGTACCTCTTGCTAAGCTTCAAGTCATAAGACCTGGATCTAGCTCCATTCCCCGTCCACATCCCCAACCCGAAATTATTAAAGAACAGATAGTGGAGGAAGACATTGTAGGAGACAATGTAGAAGGATGAGAGAATATTGAGGAAGAAAAGGATTTAGAAGAACCTGAACTAGGAGGAGTCTAGAACTATGGTGTCAGTGATGAGGAAGGAGAATCCTCAGATGAAGATGATGAAAGACCTCACCTCTAACCACTGCGTAGTTATGCTTGCTTTAAAAATCTCAATATTGAGCTAGAAAGTTGTGCAGCTGACCTTCACAAATGTGGATCCCTTCTTCTTGAAGGACATGGGTTGGTTGAATATGGTTTACTGGGGTGGCAAGATGTATCCCTCTCTGGCCATTACGATGTATTGCTCCATTAGGGATGACAAAAGGAAAAATTGTTTCATGATTGAATTTAATAATGGAAACATTGTACTTGTCGCACCCAAGCTCGTCTCAGAACTTATTGGGATTCCTCTCGTCCCCAAAGTCCCCTTATCCTTCATTCCCCGAATCATAAAGGTGACCAAATAAAAAAAGTACTCCTAGCAATTGTATGGAACATAGGTAGAATGGAAGGAGAACAAATGGCTTAGACGGAGAGACTTGTTTCCGAAATACAATATACTTCATCTACTTTTCTGCACGAACCTCTATCTGAGACATGGGAACAGAGTGGATCTGAATGCTCCCATGGTGATTCTCGTGGACAAGTTGCGCATGGTGAAAAGTTTTGCCTCTCCACATGGATGTGCCACTCAATCATCACATACTGGAAGTCAGCTAAGAAAGGATACAACACCCCCTTCCTCCTCTTCCTGCTGGTAATGAGACTGTCAGCCGATAATATTTTGAAGAACGTGTTTCTTCAATTGAGAGGAGTCTGGAAGAACTGACCGAGTTCGTGAATTCATCAGTTCAAAGCATCTTCTCTGCGATCACCTCCTCCTACAGATCTGATGACACGGTCCCCCGACCTCGACCTCCTACCCCACCTCCTCCTCCTATTCGCACTGATTAGTCTTGTTTTCATAGGCTTTGTATCTTGAAAACACTCATTTTGGTATTGTACTTAAGCACCTATGGTGCAAAAACCACATGTGATACCATATGTGGATGCCTATATATCTCATGCCTGTGCTTCATATGGATTTTTTCTTTAAATAGACTCTCATGCAGGTTATTGTGAGTTGGTTTTATATTGGCTTGATTCAGGAGATATGGTTTGGCTCGTGATGTTCTATACATATTTGTAGTTTGGGGGAGCACAACACATGTGTTGATGAGCTTTTGTCAATGGTCATGACAAAATGGGGGAGAAAGCTTGAAGAAGCTAGGAAGCTAGGGAGATGTTGAAGAAGCTACGAAAATAACTTGCCCCATGACATCCTGTTTCCTGGGGGAGAAATCTGGAAAATGAAGAAGAAATTGGGGGAATGTACTTGGGGAGATATTTATATATATCTATGGGGAGACATGTGATAAATGAATGGAGACATGGGTTGAATGGTAAAACTAAATTTGAAAATGCATGAAGTACGGGGGACTTTATATGATTTTTGGACTAGCATACAAATATGTTTTATGTTTCCACAGCTTGCTTAATGTGTGTGCCTACAGGTGAATTTTTTAAATTGAATCAAGCTGAGCAAGAATGTGCAATGGTCCGAGTCATGTATACCATTTGAATATAATTTGTAACTTGATGTATACTATTTATTCAAATGTGTTGTCATAAGGGATGGGATTTTCGATTTTGAGTTGTAATACAAATAGCTTCTAGGTTTTGTCATGAAATTGATAAAGGGGGAGATTGTTAGTTCCCCGGCTTGCTGAGTCCCTTGTTTGTCAATTCCATAGCTTGGGAAAAACACTTGTGAGAAGAATGGAAAACTCAAAAGCAATCCGAAGATTGAAAATCAAAATCAAAATTCCAAAATCATTGGTGTATGACAACCACACAGGTAAAGTGACTATAAATGACCTTAGGTGGAACCCATACCCTTAGGTAGACCTTGCCTAGGCTTAGTTGAACATGTTAGTAAGAACATAAGCAAGCCTTAGTGGACCATGGAAGTCACAGAACTAGATGGGACAAACATTGAAAATCTAGTAAACTGTCAGGTCGACATGTCGAGTCCACCAATCCATCGGTGAGACATGACAGACCCATCGTTGTAATGACCCATTTTGTAGTTGCCCGATTTTGGAGAGATGTTCTGATCTCCGAGTTTTTCTTTTTCAAGACTCTGGTAACTTTTGGGAGAGAATGGACCCCGTGGTGGGCCCTAGTTTCCCTGGACCTGTGCTTGGGAGCTCGAAGGAGTAATTTAATAATTTTGAATGATTGTGTGTACTGTCATGAAAAACATTTAAAAATCACACGGTTTTCTCCGGCTTTTGACATTCATTTTTCCCGAGTTTTCGATTTATAATTTATCGAACACAGAATGTCCGTTTTGAAATTTGACCTTTCACGTTATTCGAAGTCTTCCTTTTCTAAATATAAAAAATAAAATGTATACTTATGTAGGTGTGTGTATTATATTAGTGTAATAACTAGATAAATAAAATAATTTTCTGGGTTTTGGTTTTATCAAAAAATGAAATAAATAGTCTTAGTGAGGAGTATTTTTATTTATTTCTTTTTTTTATTTAAAAAAAAGACATAAAACCCCAAAATCTCTAAAACCCTAGCCCCTGAGTGCTTATTTCCTTGCGGCAGAGCTACAACGCCACTTCCTCTCCTTCCTTCTCCTCTCCTACAACAACATCCGCCGCACCCCCATCTCCTTTCCTCTCTTTAGATCTCTCCTTCAATCTCTTTCGTCTCATCTTCTTCCCCTAGATATCTCTCTCTCGCCTTTTCTTCTCTCACTGTTCTTCTTTATCTCCTTCCCACTCGGTTGTCACCGTCACCCGGTCGTTGCCTCCCACCGCAGCTTTCCACAATTTGATGTCGCCATTCGGGATTTTAGATTTCCATTCGCAGTCGCCCGATCTTCCACATCTCCTCGCCCTTTTGTCAGGTCCCTCTACTTATCTTTTTTTCTTGTTCTTCTATCTGGTTTTCCCTCTCCCCTTTCCTCGTTTTCCCTCGACTTTTCCACCGATTTCCTTGATAATTTTTCCGCGGTTTTCCTTAACTTTCCCTCATTTTTTCGGGCTTTTCCTTAGTTTTCTTGGTTTTCTATGATTTTCCCCCTTTTTCTTCTTCCCTGTTTCAACATTGTGGCTGATTCGACTTGGTTAAATCATGAGTCGACTCAATTGTGTATAGAGCCAACCCAACCTACAAACCCATCCTGTAGTTAGGCCCAACTTTGGTCCGTTTTGGCTTGACCCAGCTCGGCCCAGTTCGGGTCTGACCCGACTAGGCCCAGCCTTGGCCCAGACCCAGTCAAGGCCCAGACCCACTCCAGGCTAAGACCCGATCTAGAGTCATATTGGATCCAGCCCAACAGTGGGCCCAGCCCTTGATCTGGTCCAGCCAGTCTTGGACCCAGCCCACCAGATTTGACCCAGCCCATTTCTGGTGGGTCCAACCCTTTCGGTACGGCCCGATTTCTGCCTGACCAAGTTTTTGGCCCGTTTTTTGTCCAGCCCAGTTTTAGGCCCGTTTTCAATTCGTTCTTGTTTTAACCCGTTTTACTTTATTTACTTATTTGTTCTTCCTTATTTCAACATATTGAGGTCCTTTCAACCCACCAAACCGTTTACATGCTTTGGATTTTTGACTCTACACACACAATGGGGGAACTTATCATTGTTTTATTATGCCTTCGCATCTATTTAACCTTTAACCTTAGACATGTAGTGACTTGAATGAGGCATTCGTTTATTAAGCCACTCAGTAAGGGAATTGTTGAAATGAACATGTGGCAAGGGATCCATTCGGGTGCAGTCATGTCAATTATACACAATTAATGAAGAATTGTAATCGGTTGGATGATTATTTGAACTTGGAAACTAGCTGGTAACATGTTTGTTTTAATAATTACATGGGAATGAACTTATAATGAGTATATTATGTGTTGTATATTGGACATGATGTTAAAAAATTGTTGATAATATGCTTGTGTTCAATCATAATGTGTATGTAAGTTTATGATGGGAATGAGATGTGCGTTGAATATTGAGTATGATGCTTGACAGTTTATTGATAAAATGTTGTGTGTTTATTTACAACAAGTGAACATGATCATGATGAGCATGGAGATATATGTCTAGATAACCTATTATATGTCATTGTTACGCACGATGCATGTGTCGTTGATCTTGATTAATATATCCAGAGCATGATTGTATTATTAGACATGACCTTGATATCATGTACATGCATGTAAGGTAACCCACAACGAACAATGTACCGTTGGGTTTTGAAATGGAGGAGTTGTTTACATGTGTATTTGTTCATGATGATATGATGGTTTGGGCGTTGGAAGGACTTCCCCGTTACGCTCCGGAGGTTGAGGTGCTTGCCCTTTAGATTGGCTTCCCCGTTATGCTCCGCTGGTCGAGACCCCCATAGGAGATACGGGTTTCCCCGTTGCATTCCGACAGTTGAGGGGATTGTATAATGTATGGTCTCCCGTTTGTATTGGTAGGGAGACCGAAGTTGTTGGAGGACTATTATGAGTTATGGAGGTGATGTCTCGGACTGATCAGTGGATGTTAGTGCCCCAGCTTGCCAAGTCACCTGTTTATCAAGTTTGTGACTTAGAGAAGGCTTGCCTTGAAGAGAGAAGCTCTAAACTCAAAACTCAAGTGTTGGTTGAAGTATGAAGACTCAATGGATCAACACATGTATGGCAATCACGGAAGGTAATTGGCCATAGATGACCTTAAGTTGAACCCAAACCTTAGGTGGACCATCCCTAGGCTTAGACATCATATCTGGAAAAGTAACCAAGAATAAAAAATGTTTGACACCAAGAGGAGCCCATCTTGGACATGTGTAAACAAACTGTCAGGGTTAACACATTGTCTAGGCGACCCATCGCCATTGATAGAGTACAACAGGTTCTGGTCATACGACCCCTCAACTACATGTCCACCGATGCATTGGTCCCAACGACCTGTCGGTGGGACTCAACCATGATTTGGAATGTCATTCACAGTTAGGCTCAGGACAATCAAATCGTCTGACGGTGAACCTTCGTGTGGTATAGCCCGAGCCGTTGGTCCTACAAAAAATCGCCAGGACAGGGTAATATCACATTGGGAACACGATCTGTTGCTCTGGGTTCGGATGAGGTTTGTCTTGACAAAGAACTGCCATAACAGGATAGCCTCAGGTCGATTCGATCACAAACCCACGATCTGTTATCCGAAACACGGACGATCAGTCGTGTATACGACCGATCGCGTGGTTACCATTATTGTGTCGTTGTTGTGCATTTAATGCGCAACAATCAAGTTGGTGAGCATGAATTTAAACACAAATGATAGATCGTGTGGTCACGACCGATCGTGTGGTTCTACTGTGCAAAAATTCTGTATTTGCCTATAAATACTTCATTTGTTGGTGAGTTTAGGTGAGACCTTTTGAGCATAAAAATAACCACATTCTCTAGGTAAAACTCTCAAGGATGAAAAGAAAATCATCTAGGCTTATTCTCTCTTGGAAAATCATAAGCAAATCATTCACGTATCCAATCCATTTGAGATTGAGATTAATAGAGAATGATTAAGCACATTTAACTAGGAGATATTGGAGGACCCAATTTCCTAGGAGCCCGTAGAATTTGGTCCCCTATTGGTGGCTCAACTGATTGGAATACCCATGGCTAAGGATCCCTTCGTACCAGTCATCCATAACAAGTTTAGGACAAGGATGAGAGACAAACAAAAATATGTAGACAAGTTCTGCGAGAAAGGAAAGACAGTTGTTTGGAGGAAAAGGATTTGCCAAACGAAAGCTGATATGCTTCCAGAATATAGGTTGCTACACCTATTTTTCTGTTCCAATCACTATCCCAGGCATGGGAACAAGGGTGATTTGAATCAATTCATGCTGGCTCACATGCACATAGTTGTGACTGGGAAGAAGCTATGTCTACCCACCATCATGTGTGAGACCATTCTAAAGTATATCAATTCTTCCATGGCCAGTCATCCTCCATTTTGCTACCTGATGTATAGGATAATACTGCATTTTAGAGTAATGCCATCTAGGGAGGATAAGCTCCAGTCAACTTGGCCTCTGGATACCACTGCAATAAGTAAGTCCCTGGGAAAGACTTTATAAGAGCAGTTTTTAGGTGTTGCCTCTATACCCCCTCCCATTCCTGGCCTAAACTCCTCCACAACCTCTGCATGAGAAACTGAAGCAGTAGAGGACACAGATGAAGAACCTAGATTTGACACTGTGAGTCGAAAGTTCATCGAGGATCACCTTCAAGATCTTGAAGATAGGCAGTCTACAAGGCACAATGCCTTGGAAGCCAGATTGGAAGCCAGGTTTGACGCCTTGACAATCTATGTAAAGGAATCCATCCAAAGCTTCACCTCCGCCATGTCGTGCGGTAAGGATGACACTACTCCTCGTCGCTCTTTCTCCCCACCAGCTGGCCCTGCTTAGGATAGATTTTCTTAAATGTTTTTGAAAAAATGAGTGTTTGGCCTGTACTTATTAAAATCTTTTTGCATGGAATGATATTGTGAATCAATACAACGATTTTGTTTAATCCCTCTCTCCTTGTTATGTGATACATGGTTATTACTTGCAGCTATCACGTGTATTGAATGGTTTGTTTTCAATATCAATGCATGAGTGCTTTGATGGTTTGAATGACATTTTTTTTTTCAATTGTTGACAAAATGGGGGAGAAAGTGGTAGAAGCTAAAGCCTTATGGGGGAGTAGGATGATGGAGAAACTACTGCAAGCTTGGGATGCTTGATGTATGGAGGAGATGCATTGTGTTGCATTGAAGTTTGAACTCTAGACTCAAGGACATTGGGGGAGAGAGTGAAAAAAATTCATGAAGTAAGGGGGAGTATGAGTTATGAATAAGATGTTTAGTCCATGGATACATGTTTATGTTTGGACTAACCCCACTAATGATTTTCAAATCCTTGTAGCTTGCTTGTGTGTTTACAGGTAAATTTCAAAATAGAACAATCTGAGCAAGAATATGAAGCGAAGGCATATTCCTTGTGTCATTTGAATATAATCAGGAAATTTGTATAAATTTTATGTCAAATGATGTATATTTGGGAAGGGATGATTATTGAGTCTGTATTTGTTTAGTTTCTACTTTTTGTCACGAATTGACAAATTGGAGATTGTTAGTGCCCCGGCTTGCCGATTCACCTGTTTGTCAAGTTCGTGACTTAGGAGAAGGCTTGCCTTGAAGAGAGAAGCTCTAAACTCAAAACTCAAGTGTTGGTTGAAGTATGAAGACTCAATGGATCAACACATGTATGACAATCAAGGAAGGTAATTGACCATAGATGACCTTAGGTGGAATCCAAACCTTAGGTGGACCATCCTTAGGCTTAGACATCATATCTGGAAAAATAACCAAGCCTACAAAATGTTTGACACCAGGAGGAACCCATCTTGGAAATGTGTAAACAAACGGTCAGGCATAACACATTGTCTAGGCGACCCGTCGCCACTAATAGAGTACGACCGGTCGTGGTCATATGACCCCTCGACTACATGTCCACTGACCCATCGGTCACAACGATCCGTCGGCGGGACTCAGCCATGATTTGGATTGTCATTCACAGTCAGGTTGAGGACGATCAAATCATCTGGAGGCGACCCTTCTTGTGGTATAACACGAGCTGTCGGTCCTATGACAAATAGCCAGGACAGGGCAATATCACATCGGCACACGACCTGTCACCCTGGGTTCAGGTGAGGTCTGTCTTGACAAAGAACTGTAATGACATGATAGCCTCAGGCCAATTGGATCGCAAACCCACGATCTGTTATCCGAAACACGGACGATCAGTCGTGTATACGACGGATCGCGTGGTTATTGTAATTGTGTCATTGAAGTGCATTTAGTTCGCAACGGTCGGGTTGGTGAGCATGAATTTAAAGACGGACAATCGATTGTGTGGTCACGACCGATCTTGTGGTTTTGCTGTCTTGATATTCTGTATTTGCCTCTAAATACTTCATTTGTTAGTGAGTTTAGGTGAGACCTTTTGAGCATAAAAATGACCACATTCTCAAGGTAAAACTCCCAAGGATCAAAGGCAAATCATCCAGGCTTATTCTCTCTTGGAAAATCATTCAAGTATCCAATCCATTTGAGATTGAGATTAAGAAAGTAGGATTAAACACATATAACTAGGATAGATATTGGAGGACCCAATTTCCTAGGAGCCCAATGACTATGATTTCTCTACACGACTAGTCTACAAGGCGGAACGTCGGGATTGTGCGAGCACACATTGGGTGTATCTTAAAGAAGCACACTTCTCGGAATTGAGCTTCAAGACAAGTGCTTCTTGGTTTTTAATTTTATTTTTTAAAAACCATATCAGTGTAAAGTGGATTAAGGAGGCTTGGTTCTGGAACCACTATAAAAAATCTAGAGTGTAGTCTCTGTCACACGTGGTGGGCGGAATTCCTAGCCAATCGACTAAGGTGGAATTCCAACTCTACATGTGGTGGGGGAAATTCCCGACCAATTGAGTATGGTGGAAGTCCTACTCTAATGTGAGGGTGTAAGTCCCCACTTAGTGGATTTGGAGATAACTCAAGGTTGAGCGAGTCCTAACAGTGGATGTAGATTGACGAACTGAACCACTATACATTGTGTGCATTGTCTTTTTGTGTGATTGATTGATTATTACACCTCCAAAATCACACACTTGATTAACAAAGATTTAATTCCGTACAATTTCTCATTAATCAAGAAAATTTTGAAAAGACCATTAACAATGGGATTGATCTATTCAACCCCCCTCTAGTTAATCTTTTCTAGCACACCGGGACTTTCAATGGGTCCATTGGTTAATAGTATTTTTGGGCACTCATGTACAAAGACATTCTTTCTATTATTATGTTAACTACAGTTCATACATGTGATGCATGTTATATTGTTGACACGTGATATGTTTTATCCCTTCACTAGGCTGGATGGTTCACCCCTTACCTTTTAGGCACCCCGATCGTGGAGGGGCTAGAGGGTCCCTTGAGCGTACACCTGAGGAGCACTATTAGTTAGACATAAATGTTCATACTTATGTTTTAAATTTGAGAGACTCTAGTTTGCATGGACTTATTATTACATGTTTGTTTGGACGACTATATAACCTTATTTGGTTAGTCTATGGTCGTTTGTTATGTTTTCTAAGCACTGTGGACTTATTGTTTGTTGAGCGAGAGGTAGTTACCCTGTTTAAAAAAAAAAAAGATTCACCGGATATCTGTCCTTCACAACTTTGGAGATATTTCGGAGATAACGTACCCATAGCGAGACGGGGCATTACAGTTGGTATCATAGCACAGTTCAACTCTCAGACTGTGCATGGGACAGAGAGATGTGAAGATGATTAGAGATTAGGTTCATCCCCTATGTGATAGGGTAGATGGAACAGGGTTATAGGGTAGTGCATAGACACTCTAGATTTGTGTGGTGTGCTTGATGCATTACCTTTCGATTGGGATACTTGAGACGTTTCTTGTAATTGATTCTTGCTCGGTTTGGAGTTAGTGATGGAGGTCTGTTTACGAGTTTTGGAGATGCCAGATTTCGACGTAATATTGGGAGGATTGGTCGTCCTCCCTTCAGTTTACCTTGGACTGTTGTTGTAGACGGGTGACGAGTTCCTCGCAGTGAATGCATTGGTCAAGCAACTTACAACTTACAATCTGAGTGTGGAGGAGTTTGCAGCTTGGTGGCTACCTTGAGTCAAGAGAGAGTTTGGGATTGGCAGATGTTGAGACACCTCGCGTTGTCCGAGCGTTTCCGGATGTCTTTCTTGAAGAGTTTCTTGGATTACCGCCACGTCAGGAGATATGGTTGTTGTGGGTCTTTTCCCCCAGTGCGACACCTATTTCGATTACTCATTATGCGGTGGTGCCAGTGGAGGTATTGGAGCTAAAGAGTTAGCTCGGGGAGTTGGAGTCTCTTGGCTACAATTGTCCCAATGTGCTCTGTTGACAAAGAAAAGGGATGGCTCTATGAGTTTGTTCTTTGATTACCGGTAGAGACTTTGAAGTTGGAGAAGCAGCTCAGGGAGTTAGAGACCCTTGGCTTCATTCGGCCTAGCACTTCATCTTGGACTGCACCGGCGTTGTTTGCTAAGAACAAAGATGGCTCCATGAGACTGTGCATCGACTATCGGCAGTTGAACATAGTTACAGTGAATAAAAAGTATTCGCTGCAAAGGATTGACGATCTGTTTGACAAGTCGAGAGGATCCAAGTGTTCCTATTGGGAAGACTCTCGATCGGGTTACCATCAGGTGAGGGTGCGGGAGTGTGGCATTGGGAAGATCGCCTTCTGCACTCGTTTTGAACTATTCGGGTTCGTGGTGACTAGTGCCTCGGCAATATTCAGGTCATACCTGGATCGGTTTGTAGTGGTATTCGTTGATAACATCATGGTATATTCAACATCAAAAGAGGATCGTGAGCGGCATTTGAGAACGGTACTTCATGTCTTGAGAGATCACAAACTTTGTGCGAAGTACTGCAAATATGAACTTTGGTCTTCAGAAGTTCAGTTTCTGCTACACGTGGTGTCATCTAACAGTGTGGTTGTGGATCCGACTAAGGTTGAGGCTATTCTGATGTAGGGAGCGACCACGGAGCGTGAATGATATCCACAGCATTTGGGTCCTACGGGTTATTATCGACGATTTATCAAGGATTTCTCCAAGATTGCCACACCCATGAAAAGTTTGACCTGCAAGGATGTACAGTTCATATGGGACGAAGCTTGTGAGACGGCCTTCCAAAGGCTGAAGCAGAGATTGACTTTCGCTCCGGAATTGGTAGTGCAAGAGAGGGGTCGTAGCTATACTGTCTATTATGTTACTTCGGTGGTGGTTTGGGTTGTATACTAATGCGGGATGAAAAAAGTGGTAGCCTACGGTTCGAGACAGCTTAAAACCCATGAACAAAATTATCCTACTCATGATTTGGAGTTAGTGGCTGTAGTTGTTACACTTAAGGTCTGGAGACATTACTTATATGGTGAGAGGTTTGAGGTTTTCTCAGATCATCATAGCCTTAAGTATCTATTCACATAGAAGGAGTTGAACATGAGACAAAGATAGTGGATGAAGTATCTTGGTGACTACAACTTCGTCTTGCCTTACCACCCCGACAAGGCAAATGTAGTTACGGACGCTTTGAGTCGCAAAACGAGGGTAGCCCTGTCGAGTCTGATCGAAGGATATAGAGCATCCAGACTTTGCAACATGTATGTTCAGCCAAAGGTTATGTTAGGGTTTTGAGAGCTCAACAGACGGATGAAAGGTGCATTGTGCTGAGAGATGCTATGGCGAGTGGTAGAGGACCTTTTGGATGGATTGTGAGACGAGATTGCCGTTTGACCTTTCAGTGCAGGCTATTTGTATCCGTATTCGAGCAGTGCCGCGAGAAGATGTTTCAACACTTTCATCACTCCATGTTCGTCGTACATCCGGGACGCACAAAAGTGTATCATGACTTGCATTAGCAGTTTGGTGAAGTATCAAGAAAGCGGGAGCTGAGTTTGAGACCCGCTAGTAAGTCGCAACCTCTTCCAATCCTTGAGTGGAAGTGAGATCACTTTTCGATGGATTTCGTGACTAATTTACCGAAGTCGCCTCGGAGACACCAAGCAGTGTGAGTCATAGTGGATCGATTGACTAAGTTGACTCATTTTATTATGATGGAAACGACAGATTTTCTTGAGACTTTGAGTCGACTGTACTTGCCAGAGGTAGTCAGACTACATGGTGTACCTAAGTCAATTGTTTCAGACCGGGACTCGAGGTTTGTCTCTTGGTTATGGCAGAACTTGCAGAAAGAGTTGGGCACACAGTTATGTTTAGTACAACATTCCATCTGCAGATAGGTGGCAACTCAGAGTGGACCATTCAGATCGTAGAGGATAGACTCCGAGTTTGTATTTTGGATCATGGCGGTAGTTTGAAGAGTTAGTTACACTTTGTCGAGTTCGTCTACAACAACAGTTACCATGCCAATATCAAGATGGCTCCGTATGGGGCCTTGTAGGTTAGACCGTGCAGATCACCCTTGTGTTGGACCGAGATCAGTGATGTCAGGAACATGTATGGTCAAAGAGACTACTGAGCTTGTGAGATTGATTTGGCAGAGGTTATTGACTGCCCATAGGCGGCATGAGGGTTTGGCTGACCGTCGGAAGAAGGACCAGTACAGATTGTGTAACACCCTGGAATTTCAAAGATAACAATTTATATGAATTTATTCATATTTACGGAATTACCATTGTGAAATATCTGAGTTAAATATAAATGGGTCAATGGTTCAATCAAGACCCAATGGTTAGTAGTTTTGATTATAAAACAATAAATGGAAAAGATGTTCATAAACGGGTCAAAAATCATAATTGGGTCAAATTTTGTTAAATGGGTTAAAATGGTCAAATTGGACCCAATGGATTGTGGTTGACATGTTTGACCATTAATTGAGCTCAAAGCTTAATTGGGTTAAGATGAGTCAAATGTTTGAGTTGGGTTAGAGTTGAAATAAATGATGGAGTTTAGTTGAGTGGACTTTATTAGTTGAGTTACATTAATGAATGAGTTGAGTTTGGGTGAGTTAAATACATGAGGTAGATGGAATAATTATTTTAGTGAGTAAAGTGTGTGTAAGATGGTGGTGTGGGCTGGTAGTAGGTTTTAACACAATAAATGTTGGCTGCATGGGAGGTATTACCATGCATGTAACTCCCATTTAAGTGATAAAGGAAATGAGTTACATTTTGAAATTACATGGGAGACGTTGGAGGAGGGAAAGAGTTTCATCTTATGATGAAACTCCAATTTGAATTATTTAATGAGAGATGAATGAGGGGAAGACTTAAACCACAAAGACAAGCATAGGGTCGTTGGAACATGGTGGATTTTCATCTTAAAAGAAATAGCCAATGGGAGACGGTGAAGCACATGGAGTTTCATTTGAAACTCCCATGTAAGATATGAATGAAGGTTGGCTGTTACAAAGACTAGCCGTTGGTGTGGGAGTTTCATTTCCATATGAAACTCTCACCTCCAAAGGTAATAGAGACGTTGGATGCTAGGGGGGGGTTTCATTTCATAGATGAAACCCCAAGGAACTTAAAGGATTTTAATTATGGAGAGGTGAGTTACACAAGGTTAAACCTTGGGCTGAAGTTGATTAGCCAAGAGGATTTCATTCTCCATCATTATCTCTTCCTCTCTTGGGCGTCCTCCACCTCTCCAAACATCAAGAACAGCAGCTGGATTATTGATATGAAATCAGTCCTTGATTGATTTATTTCACTAAGACAAAAGTATACTTTGAGCAAAGGAGTTGGCATCAAGGTTTCCCCATCCAAAGTCAAAATTCTATCTCTCTCTCTTTGCCGTTTTCTACATTTCAAAAATTAAGAGCAGCAGCTGGTTGCTTAATCAGTCCTTGACCATCAAGGAATCAAGAAGAAGGAGAGGCTAAGAAAGGGAAAGGAACATGCCGGAGTGAAGATCAATTGGAGGAGTCGCGGAAACGGTAGGTTTTTGATAAACTATTTTTAAATCATGATCCGGCCATTGGATGACCGAATCTAACAAGGGTTAGATATTAGTTGGAAGTGCATGACTAAGATGAAAAAAAATGGTTATAGGGTTCGGCCACATGGGATGGCTGAACCCCATGAAAAGAATGGATTAATTTGGATGCTAAGTTAAATTGATTGCATGCTTTGAAAAGTTCTAAAATTATGGTTTCGAGTGTCATGTGTTGGGCTATAGATTGGCCGAACACATCACGGAATTTAATCTAGAATTATGATGTTTAAATGATAAAATATGGACCATAGGGTTCGGCCTCATTGGATGGCCGAACCCCATGGAAAAACTTGATGATTCTTAATGGAGTTTGAGGGATAAAATCCATATTAGTTAATGAAGATTTTAAAGGATTTAAAGCGAAGATAAGCTTACTGTTTTTGGGTAACTATGGCTTGGCTGAACCATACTAATGCTATGATTAAATTGTGGATTAAAACCTTGGACAAAGGTTGGAATAATTACACCAAGAGAACCATAGGGTTCGGCCATATGTATGGCCGAACCCCATGGACTATTTTGAGGATATTTGGATTGAGTTTTACAAAATGGAAATCATACAAAGTGATGGACTTATTGGATGGTTTTGAAGGGTAAAAACATGGTAACATTATACGGTTATCCTATGTCTAAATGAGACCAAAAACATGTTTAACAGGAACAAAACATGGACATAGGGTTCGGCCACCTTGGATGGCCGAACCCCATGTAAGTATTTGATTGTTTGGTTTGGCTTTCAAGAAGATGGAAATCACATCAATTATGGACTTAGTATTAAGGTGATGATGGAACATAGGATTAAAATCTCTAGGGTGAGGTTCGGCCATGTTGTGTAACGCCCCGCCCTTTTTCTCACGTTTTCAGAAAATCAGAGTCTATTTTTTTTTTGAAATAGAAGAGTGAGAGAGGGCGCGGACGCCACGACGCGAGTTAAGTCCGAGCTTCTAAAGCCCGGCCCTTAACTGGCCAACCCCACGTGCGCGGAATGAAGTCCACGAGTACGGTTCACGCGTAGGAAGTAAGCTCGCGGAATATAATTACATGCGGAACATCATAATAGATACTATCCTACCAACTTTAGATAGAAGGGAAGACACAACATTAAATTACCAAAATACCCCCATGTTCACAATTATGTCTCAAAATGATAGTGTACTGCTATGAGATCCATATCATAGTAGGAAATCCAAAATTATTACAATCCGACAAACTAAGTTACTTAAATTACAATTTTCCCAAAATTAAACTTTAATAATTAAAGTAGTCGCTCCCCCAATCTCCTAAGCTTGGCTTCCGTCACGTCCACCACTTCCTCCATCTCCTGCGTCATCAGCTAGGGGAGAAGTAGGGCGTTAGTCAACTCGCCCAGTAGGACTCCGAGTAGGGCTAGCACATGGGTTAGTGATAACATGCATACTGATAACAATACTGATAATAATATAGTAAAATCATATGATGACTGTCATGCCATGGGTGTCTATGTCATGTGTCCCACCCATCATCCACATCATCATAAATGTCATATCCCCCTTGACGGCAAATCCTCGTCAAGATGTCCCCATGCTTGCTTCTCGGTCGCCCCGACGGAGCATGGACTCCGGTTATAGCATAAGAGTTATCCCCATGCCTGATTCTCGGTCGCCCCGACGGAGCATGGACTCCGGTTATAGCATAAGAGCTATCCCCATGCCTGATTCTCGGTCGCCCCGACGGAGCATGGACTCCGGTTCCTTTATTTTCCCGCCCATGCCATGCATGAGATGTAAGTGCATTATGCTATGTAGTATATGTATATATTTCATATCTTTAACATAGATTCCATATCATTGGAAATATAATCCATAGCATTTAATATATAAACCATAGCCTTTAAAATATAATCCATAAAACAAACCATATAATTACCGAAATACAATACTGAAACGATCACATAAACATAATCCACGGCTTACAAAGAGGTAGGAATCCTACCGAATACTGCTTAGCGTCCCGTTACGTTTCCGGTCGATACTCCCGGTCGCCGATCGCGTACCGTTTGTGACGTCCCGATACCTTATTATACATTTTTCCAAGTTAGTCTATAACTTGTCCATGATTAAGCCTCTAACTGATTATAGCCTAGGTTCATTAGTGCTCTTTAACCATGTTACAAGATTATCATAAATCAGCCCTTATCTTAGCCTCTTTTCCGTGGTTTAAAATACATCCATAAATCCAATTTTGGCCATTCTAAATATTCCGATTTGCGAGCCTAAAACGCAACATCTATCCGTTTCATTTAATCATTCGCAATGTATCCGATTTTTATGTCTAACATACATAGGATCATTAGACTCAGCCCCTTTAACTTAACATAATCTCCATTCATCCTACCGGATTAACAGCGACCACTGAAAAATACTCCAACCGTACTCTTCAATTCAGTCGACTGAATTAGAATATCAGTCGACTGAATCAGGAGTTCAGTCGACTGAATCACAGATTCAGTCGGCTGACTTTGAATCAGATTGTCTGTTTGTTCTACCAGTTTTCTTTCAGTCGACTGAAATACTCATTCAGTCGGCTGAAACATGGTTCGTGCCCTTTCAGTCGACTGAATCACAGATTCAGTCGGCTAACTTTGAATCAAATTGTCTGTTTGTTCTACCAGTTTACTTTCATTCGACTGAATCATAGATTCAGTCGGCTGAACTATCAACCATCCGTCTACGTGTTTAATAAGCAACCCTTCAGTCAACTGAATCATACATTCAGTCGGCTGAAACTTCCATAACCCTTTTCTTATCCGAGAAGTTTGTGTTCAGTCGACTGAATCATCACATTCAATCGGCTGAAACTCCCAGAAACTCCTTCTGTTTTCAGCCGCCATTAGTTCAGTCGACTGAATCCCTCATTCAGTCGGCTGAAACTCCCAAAAACTTGTTTCTGATTCGTTTATCACCAGTTCAGTCGACTGAATCACTGATTCAGTCGGCTGAAACTCCCAGAACTTCGTTTCTGGTTCGTTCATTATCAGTTCAGTCGACTGAATCTCTGATTCAGTCGACTGACTGTTTTGTCAGTCCTTTCCATTTCATGTTTTGTACCTCCTTCCTTCACGATTTTCTCTTAAAAGAACCATAACAGCGTGTTTGGAGATACTTACAATCCTTGGTTCTCCCGGTTGTCTCTTGCTCCTCTTGCTCCTTAGTCTTTCTCCTTCTTCCTCCTTGATACTTGGCCAATGGTGGGCTTGATCAAGGTAAGGTCACCAGGGTTTTGGTTCGGCTAATGGTAGGGTTAGATTTCGAGGGAGAGGGAGAGAAGGAGGGAATGGAGAAGATATCTCAAGTTTGGTTCTTGGAATGGTCGGCCAACATTTAGTTTCTTCTTCCCTTTCTTCTAAGCTTCTTCTCCTTCTTTCTTCCTTGTATGGGGTCGATGGTGAGAGGGAGGAGGAGAGGAAGAGAGTGAGATGAGTGCAATGGGATGGAAGACCCCTCTTTCCCTCTAGCCTTGGCTTGCTTGGTTTACACTCCTCCATGATGCTCCCACCAACCAAGCATGGAGGGGTATGGCCTTGCATGCCCCCATTTTAGGGCCTTTGTCCCCTTAGTGGAGGTGGTTGGCATAGGTTTGACCATTTGACCATGATTAGCTTAATTAATCTAATTCAATTGATTCTTAGGTTAAGTTAATTAATTAATTCCTACTTAATTTCAATCCCATTAATTCCCTTTATAAGATCCACCCATGGTTGGCCAAGTCAACCATGGTGGTCGGCCCCACCATCCTTGGGTCCATACGCCACCTCAATTGGTGAGGTGGAGGTGGGCCCCATTTGGCATATTACCTAGTTCAATTCATCACCAATTTAGGTGATTTACATTTTATTAAATCTACTCTTCTTATTGGATTACCATTGGGTCCATGGCCCAATTTCATTTTTGTCTTACCCATTTATCTTAGGGCTTATATTAATTTGATCTATCGGGTCCCAAATGGGTATTAGACCCAATTTGACTATCCATGACCCAATTACTTACCATTGACCAATTAAATGAATTAATTTCAATTCATGGTCTATTGAGCAACCATTGGGCCCAGGGCCCAATTAAATTCCGTCCTATCCACTTACCTTAGGGCTTAGCTACCTTGACCCATTGGGTCCCATATGGCTATTTGACCCAAGTGACCACCCTTGACCCAAATTTATCATCATTGACCCATTTAAATGAATAAATCAAACCCATGGCCCATTGGACCACACTTGGGCCATTGTCCCAAAATTTGGTCCATTTGGCATTTTATCACATCAGACTTCAAATTTAAAATAATAAATGCCACTATATATAGATCCAAAAATTCGAGCTATTACATGTTGTGTGGCCGAACCCCACCAATTGTCATTTGATGGACTTGGTAATTCACTCATAATGAATTTGGGCAAATGAGATATATGATCAAAGGATTTAAATGACTAAAATAAATGGTGACGTTTGGCCATGTTGTATGGCCGAACCCCACTAAGGTGGCTTGTTAATGGATTTTGTTTTCTAAGGAAAAATTAGGCAAAGGTTAGTATAGTGGCATTATTGTAAATACGGATGAAAAGATGAAATGATCAAAAGAATGGACATATGAGCCAAAACCCAAGGTGGTAAGGTTCGGCCATGTAGAATGGCTGAACCCTACCAAGGTTCATTTGAAAGTTTGGGACACTTAGATGGTTTTAATTAAATAAAAGAGTGACCAAGGTTTAAATGGGTGAGGTTCGGCCATGGGGTATGCTGAACCCCCACAAAGTGGATTTTTGGGTTTTAGATCAAATTAGAATCATATGATCAAATGATTAACTTGCTGCCATGTACATAGGATATTCGGATTTCTAGAACGGTGTACAAGCCGTGATCGGAAGACGGTTCAAAGGAAAGGTCAAACAAAGTAATCTAGTGTAGGTTTCCTACCTTTATTGTAACCACTATTCCATATGTTGTTTTATGTTGATTTCGATAACTTATATGATTGTAAAGTTATGTTTTTAAATGACATGTTTGCATAGACATCTCATGCATGGCATGGGATGATGGTGTTGTAACCGGAGGCCACACTCCGTCGGGGCGTCCGAAAGACCACTGTGGGTTACCTTCATGATGAGAATCCCTTCAAGTGATGGCTATGTTGAATGGTGATGGGTGGGACTCATTACATGTTCATTTCATACATAGCATGTTTTTATGGAATTTTGTCACACGTGTTTTATTATTATACTATTTGCATGTTTTTGACTAACCATGTGGTAGCCCTATTCGGAAACACTACTGGGCGCGTTGATCTAACGCCCTATCTATATACTTAGTGGATGACGCAGGGAAAGGGAAGAACCTGGACCGAGAAGAAAACCAAGCATAGGAGCTTGGGCGTTTGGAATGGATTTGAATGGACTATTTATGGATATGTTATTTGAATTTGGACAATGTAATTTGGTAACTAGTTTGGTTGGCATGTAATAAGTAGTTAATTAGATGTTATGGCTTGGTTTATTTTGGATGGTTGGATTTGTAACGCCCCGCCCTTTTTCACCCGTTTTCCGAAAATCAGAGTCTATTTTTTTTTTTTGAAATAGAAGAGTGAGAGAGGGCGCGGACGCCACGACGCGAGTCCGAGCTTCTAATGCCCGACCCTTAACTGGCCAACCCTACGCGTGCGCGGAGCTAAGTCCACGAGAACGGTTCATGCGTAGAAAGTAAATTCGTGGATTATGATTATTATGGAACATGATAATAGAATCTATCCTACCGGTTTTTAGATAGAAGGGAAGATACAACATTGAATTACCAAAATGCCCCTATGTTCATATGTATATCACAAAATATAATCGTCCATGAGTAACGTCCAAACCATCGCAAGAAATGTAAACTTATACAACCCGACAAGCTAAGTTACTTTAAAATTACATCTCCAAAATGTAAACGTAAATAAACTAAGACTGCGCTGCCCAAGCTCCTAAGCTTGGCTCCTGTCATGTCCACCGCTTCCGCCATCCCCTGCGTCATCAGCTAGGGTAGAAGTAGGGCGTTAGTCAACGCGCCCAGTAGGACTCCGAGTAGGGCTAGCACATGGATTAGTGATAACACATATATCGATAAAATAACATATAACAAAATAAGCATGTGATGAATGTTATGCCATGGGTACCTATGTCATGTGTCCCACCCATCATCCGTATGATCATACAATGTGTTATCCCCGTGTTTGCTTCTCGGTCGCCCCGACGGAGCATGGACTCCGGTTATAACCCTCAGGCTATCCCCATGTCTGATTCTCGGTCGCCCCGACGGAGCATAGACTCCGGTTATAGCCCTCAGGCTATCCCCATGTCTGATTCTCGGTCACCCCGACGGAGCATGGACTCCGGTTTCATTATTTTCCCGCCCATACCATGCATGAGATGTACGTGCATTATGCTATGTAGTATATAGATAAACCATAATGTTGATATACCATACATAGCCATATAATGCATAATATTAAAATATAATCCATATGATTCATAACTTAAAAACACATCATAAGATAAATCATAATCATAAATCCATCATAAGCCAAATCAAAATAATTTAAAACACCATCACATATCCGTCGCTTACAAAAAGGTAGGAATCCTAACGAATACCGTGTCGCGTTGCTTTTCGTTCGATAATCCGGTCGCCGATCGCGTACCGTTTGCGACGTCCGATACCTTATTACATTTACCGAATTAGTCCATACGTTATCCATGATTAAGTTCCTAACTAATCGTAACCCTAGGTCCATTCAATGATCTTTAAATACATTATAAGTTTATCGAAAATCGGCCCTTAACTTAGCCCATTATCCATTGGTTTAATCACATACATAAATCCGATTTTGACCATTTCGAATATTCAAATGAGCGAGCCTAAACACAGTATCTTTACGTTTCTTTTCATCTTTCATATTGCATCGAATTTTACATCTAATCCTCAATGTGGCTAATAATTACCCTTTTGCCACTTTCTCTTCCATGGTAAATCATTCACACACTTATGTCTATTTTTAGTCTAGATTTCATCCATAACTTAGACCTATTTATGATTCCATAACATATCCCAAAATCAGCCACCTATTTAATTAAATTTGTAATCATCTAACTCCATATAAGATTTACTGCTTGGCCCATAATCATGACCTCCAAATGGGTCATGGGTTCGGCCATACACCATGGCCGAACCCATGGTGCCTATTTTCCATTCCCTTGGGTCCATTTTACTCCCTTTAATCCAATCTCCAATGAATTTAATTTATCCATTCAAGTCCCCATTTTCATTCCATTTAAAACCTCACATATCATTTTTTATAAGTCCATTAAAATCTAGCATTCTTCTACATCATTTTCCATTTATTAAAAATCCACTAATCACTACCCTAAGGTTCACCATTTTCAAAGATTAGGTTTTGTCCCAAAATAATCCAATTTTAAAATCACAAATCTTCATTCTTTTTGGCCCTTTAAAAAAAACTCCTAGGCATTGATACATGCATTAACCTTAACCTAAAATTGATCAAAATTTGGGTCATGGGTTCGGCCATACACCATGGCCGAACCCATGATGTTTCTTTCCCCATTTTTCTTGGTTTCATTTACCCATTTAAACATACCTCTAATGAAAATTAAATCATCCATTTAAATCACCAACATCACATATCATACTTGAAACATCCATACAATCTATCCATTTTTTTTAACCAATTTCTATACTTTCCCATCATAAAAAAAAATTATTAAATACCACCAAGGGTTCGGCCATACACCATGGCCGAACCCATGGTTCATGGCTCATCATCCATTGATGCCATTCTTAGACCAATGTTTTTGTCCAAAAGACATCCATTTTTCTTTTCTTTTTTAAGATCAATAATCCTCATTCATTTTGGCCCTCTAAAAAAAATATCATACACTTTGTAAATCCATCTAAATTTCATCATTAACTTAACCTAATTTCCATTTCGTTTAACCACATATATAAACCATACTTAGCCCTTGAATGACCTAAAAACATGGGTCATGGGTTCGGCCATACACCATGGCCGAACCCATGATGTCTTTCCTCTTTTTTTTTTTTGATTTTTAATTACATTTAAAATCCACTTCTACCACCAATCATTTCCTCATTACCTCCATAATTCAAACTTATTTACTCCACCACTTCCATCTTTTAGCACCCATTTGAAAATCACATACCATACTCAAAATTTTCAAATTTTAGAAAACATCAACCATTGAGCATCTAAGGGTCCTAATCCTCATAGATCACTAAATCATCACCATTTAAATCACCTGAAAACTAAATATCATAAATCCTTCTCCACCATTTTAAACCTTCAAATCTTAATTAAATTACCCATCATTCACCATGGCATGGCCGAACCCTATGGTCATCCATTCATTTAATCTATCTCTCTCTAAGTTTATCCATTTCTTAATCTTCCATTGATAGATCTTAGATCCAAGGCCCATGATGTTTTTGGCCATTATCTAATAAATGGATTCCCTTTTTAACCATAAACAAAAATCTAAACTCTTGTTTAGAAATACTTACGGATCCGACGGCTCCTCCGGTCTTTGTCGCTCCTCTTGATTTCCTTAGCCTCTTCTCTCCTTCCTCTTGATCTTTGATAGGCTAGATGTGCTTGATCAATGGTGGGACATGCTTGGATCGGTTAGGGTTGAGTGGGTTTGCTTGAGGGAGGGAGAGGGGAAGGTGATGAGAAAGGTGTTTCAAGTGTTTATCTTGAGGTGGTGGGTCAATACTTAGCCTTTTCCTTTTCTTTTCTTCTCTTTTCTTCTCTTTTTCTTCTAAGTTTTTTCTTCTCTTCCTTTGCAAGGTGGGTGACGATCTTGGTGTGTGAGGAATGCTAGAGTGGAATGTGTTAGTTGGAGAGGAGGTGGAGGTGGTTGGAGTGGCCTTTACTCAACATTTAATTCCCTCACCAACCAAGCATGGGCTAGCTTGACTTTGGTGGTGGTGATTGAGCCCAATCCACCATTTAAGCCCATGGTTTTTATTTTGTGTTTCTTAAGAGTGGTTTGTGTTTGTCGGAGTGGTTTTGACCATTTGACCAATTTAGATTAGGTTAATTAACTTAGATCAATTTGATTTTTAGGTTAAGTTAATTAAGCCCCATTTTCATTTAATTCCATTAAATTCCTTCTATAAGATCCACCCATGGTTGACCAAGTCAACCATGGTGGTCGGCCCCACTATCCTTGGGTCCACACGCCACCTCCATGGGTGAGGTGGAGGTGGGCCCTATTGGTCATGTCACCTTGGTCCATTTATCACCTAACTTAGGTGATTTAAACTTTTATTAAATGTATCCCTCTTATTAGATCACCATTGGGCCCATGGCCCAATTAGATTCTTGTATTACCCATTTACCTTAGGGCTTAATTACCTTGGTCCATTGGGTCCCATATGGCCCTTTAACCCAATTTGACTAATCTTGACCCAATTACTCACCGTTGCCCGATTAAATGAACCAATTCTAATTTAAGGTCTATTGGGTAACCATTGGGCCCATGGCCCAATTAGATTCCCTCCTTTTCCACTTATCTTAGGGTTTGAACCGATTTTGATCCATTGGGCCCCACGTGGCTATCGGGCCCACTTTGACCATCATTGACCCGATTAGTCCTCATTGACCCATTAAATGGATTTTATCCAATCCATGGCCCAATTGGGCCATTCTTGGGCCATTGTCCCAAAATTTGGTCCACTTGGCATTTTATTATATCAAGCTTCAAATTAACATGAATAAATGCCAATATATATATTTATCAAAAATTCGGGTTATTATAGGATTGAATGGTAGATTAATATTATTTAGAAATTTTGGAGAATAATTATGTACTTTGCTATCTAAGAATGGAAAATTGGAATAGTCATAGGTTCTATTATAACCTCAGTTAGATTAAGATTAAGTTAATTCCGCAAGTTGCATTTGTACCATGTGTGAAACATTCTTATGGACTTAATCCATACGCACATGGGCTTGGCCAGTTAAGGGTCGGACTTTAGAAGTCCGAACTTAACTCGCATCGTGACACTCCGCCCCGATCACATGATTATTATATTTTAAAAAAAATAAACTCTGAAAATTAGAGTGAAAAGGGCGGGGTGTTACAGATTGAGGATTCGAATTAGCAGAGACTTTGTGGCAAGACTATGTACTTGGTTTCAGTGGTTTGGCAGTGCAAGGGTAGAGAGTCTCCCACTTAGGGTAAGGAGGCAGCGATACGAAAGTAGGTTCCAGCCTTGTTTGGGACTAGAGGTATGAGTTCAGATTGAAATTCGAGGACGAATTTCCTTTGAGGGGGCAGTGTTGTAATGACCCATTCCCTAGGCACCTGATTTTGGAGAGATGTTCAGATCTCCGAGTTTTTTTTTTTTTCAGGACTTTGGTGACAGCCCGTGGTGGGCCCCAGTTTGTCTGGACCTGTGCTCGGGAGCTCGAAAGAGTAATTTAGTAATTTTGAATGATTGTGTGTACTGTCATGAAAAACGTTTGAAAATCACACGATTTTGTCCCAACTTTTGACATTCACTTTTCCCGAGTTTTTGATTTATAATTTATCGAACACAGAATGTCGGTTTTGAAATTTGACCTTTCACGTACTTCGGAGTTTTCCTTTTAAATATATATATATATATATATATATATATATATATATATACTTATGTAGGTTTGCATATTTTATTAGTGTAATAACTAGATAAATAAAATAATTTGTTGGGTTTTGTTTTTATCAAAAAATGAAATAAATAGTCTTAGAGAAGAGTGGTTGTAACACCCCGGATTTTTCAAGTTATTAATATATATGAAAATTACCCATTTAAATTGTGAATTTTAGATATGGATCTTAAATGGGTAAAATGTTGGGTCATTGCCCAATTAAGACCCAACGGATTGTGAAAATGGTTTCAATAGAATTAAATGGGATTAATTAAATTAGTAATGCATTATGTCTATAATTAATTATTATGCGCATAAAGGGATTTGGATTAATTGTCATGGCCGTGTATGAAGGTTTGCATATCCATGAATATGCGCATAAGGGGATTACTAGATAAAGATTAAATTGAAAGGTTGCTTGGCCGTGTATAGGGATTTTCATATCCAAGATTAGGCGCATAAGATCATTTGAAAAGGGGCATTTCCTTGATTAAGAATGGCATTAAGGCAATGGCTAAAAGAAGGGGTGCATGGCACCTTCTAAATTGGGACCAATTGGAGATTAATAAAGGAAGAAGGGGCGCATGGCACCTTCTAAATTGGGACCAATTGGAAGTAATAAAAGGAGAGAACAAGGGGCGCACGACACACCCCCAAAATTAAGAGAGGGGCGCATGGCATAACAAGAGAAGGAGAGCGTAGCCAGCAAGTGAGAAAGATCAAGAAGAAAGAGGAAAAGGCTAAAGAAGGAGAAGGATTGGAAGAGCAAGAACAAGCGAAGGAACACCGGAGGAGTCGCAGAACCGGTAAGTGGTTTGATATTTTTGTTTAAGATAAGGAACCATAGGGTTCGGCCATGGTGTATGGCTGAACCCCATGGAAGAGAATTGGGAGATGATCATGATAATTTTAATGAAAAGGATGAACCATAGGGTTCGGCCATGTTGTATGGCCGAACCCCATGGAGGAACATTGGGTTTGTTTAATGGGTTTTTGGAGGATGAACTCCATGGAAAATTATTCATATTTTTAAAAGGTTTTACATGGAGAAATATAGAATTGATTACCTGTATTTAGTTCATGGAAGATCAAGGATGAATAATTTTTAAAGAGAAGATTTTGAACCATAGGGTTCGACCATGGTGTATGGCCGAACCCCATGGAAGATGTTATTAATTTAGAAAGTGAAGGGAACGGTTGGATTGTCTCTATGAGTGAGGTTCGACCACGGTGTATGGCCGAACCCCATTAGGGTTTATTTTATGGAAGATGCTTTTTAAATTAGAAAGTTTCTAATTATAGATTTTTGGATCAAAAAGGAAGTTGATTTATGGATTCAAGGATGGCAATTGCTATAATTGGAAAGTTAAACATCACCATGGCCGAACCCACGAACCAATTTTTAATGGGTCACTCATTGGTGGATCGTGTTTGGATTAAGGAATCGGTTATGGATCATTTTAAAGGGTTATTTGGAGTGTTATGCATGTTAAAATAAATTATGGACCTATATTGTGGACCTAAAATTAAGGAGATGAAAGATCATGGGTTCAGCAATGATGTATGGCCGAACCCCATGAGATGGGTTTGTGGATCAAAACATGGACTTAGGCATTTGTTAATGAATGAAAGGATTGGTTAAGGAATGTTAGCCATGAATGGCAATATTGTAATTTAAATGGAAATAAGGGACCATGGGTTCGGCCATGGTGTATGGCCGAATCCCATGGGAATTATTTGGTGGACGTAGGATCTATGTATGGTAGATTAAAATGAATGAAAAGTTAACTAAGGATTAGACCAATGGCAATGATGTAAATAAGTGTGAAAATGATAGACTATGGGTTCGGCCATGGTGTGTCGCCGAACCCCATGGGGATTGTGTTTATGGACTTAAAACATTATCGTAAATCAAATGGGACATGGTTTTAATTGATTAATGCATTATAAGGTAACGGGACCTCACAAGGACACGTAGTGGTCTTTGGTAGGATTCCACCTCTTTGAAACCATGGATTTTATGTACAATGATTTGATCTTGTTTTGATGAATTTATGTTATAAACGATATGCTTCAAATTGTGAGTTTTAATGCTATATTTATTTTATAAAATAGCATGTGTTTTCATTGTCATCTCATGCATGGCATGGGGTGAAGGATATGTAACCGAAGGGGCCACACTCCGTCGGGGCGTCCGGAAAACCTATGTGGGATACCTTGATGTGCTTTTCCATCAGGAAGAAACCGGAAGGGCGACACTCTGTCGGGGGGTTCGAAAGACCTATGCGGGGGTACTTATATGTACTTGTGATGGGTGAGACTCATTGCATTTGACATCATGACATGGCATGGTTTATATGGCTTTTGACATTATGATATTATCATATATGTTTTGTACTAACCATGTGTTAGCCCTAATTGGAATACCTACTGGGTACGTTGTTCTAACGCCCTACTTCTACCCTAGTTGATGATTTAGGAAACGAGGGGAACGCTGAACCCGAAAAGGGTAAAGCGTAGGAGTTTGGATGCTTTTAATTTATATTTTGATTAAGTTACTTATGGACTTGTATTTGAGTAACTAGACTTCGGACATTTAATAACTTAGATGATTTGCTATGGCTGGATGTTTATTTGGATAAGTCTTGATATTTTAATTATGGATAAAGACTTGACGTACTTTGTTATTTGAAATGGAATAGAACTAGGTTCTATTATAATTCCGCATGTTATGTTTTTAATTCCGCATGTTTATATTGCTATGTGTGAACCATTTTCATGGACTTAGTCCATGCACACATAGGGTTGACCAGTTAAGGGTCGGACTTTAGAAGTTCGGACTTAGCTCGCGTCGTGACGTCCCGCTCTCTATCACTCTGTTATGTTAAAAAAAATAGACCCTGATTTTCGGAAAGCGTAGAGTGAAAAAAGGCGGGTGTTACAGCTGGTATCAGAGCGAACCAGAAAGAATGAATCTTTCGGAGTAAATTAATCCGGCCCCCGTGCATTAATTTACTTCGTTAGACTCAGACGGAACAATGGATGATAGCAAAGGAAGTACAGTAAAAATAAATGGATTTATCAAACATAGCAAAAATAGGCTATATTTCCCCAAAGGACAAAATCAAGAGTGCTTATTTGGAAATTTCCCCAAAATAGGAAAATACAAACTTTACGATGAAAACTAAGTCGTGATATTTTTATGTCTTAGGGAAAATGCCTCCAAAGAGAAATCCCTGACAGAACCAGAAAGGGAAGGAAAAGGAGGTAGAAATCTCTCAACATGAAAGGGAGGTAGAAAAATCTCAACAAGAAGAGGAGGAACAAAGCAGCGTGAATATACCGGTGGTGCCTCATGAACTACAAAACTTGGTTCAAGCGGTGGTCACTTTGGTGCTTCAACAACACTTGAACAGGAATGGAACCACCAACGAGACCAGTGACAGGAGTATGGTCAGGGACTTCTAGCAACAGCGCCCTCCTTGCTTCAAAGGGAGAGAAGGGGTTGTCGGAGCGAAAAACTGGTTGAAAAAGATTACACAGATCCTGACTTTATTGAAGATCACGAGTCATGCTGACAAGATTTTACTGGCCACATCACAACTGATCGATGATGCCGGTAAATGGTGGGAGGTGATAGAGAAGCAGCGAGCACTTCTTCCGGAAGGAGAGAGGACTGCGAAGACCTGGGATAAATTCTCAGCTACCTTCTTGGACCACTATTTCCCTGAGGAGGAGAAGGAGCGCCAGACTCAAGCGTTTCTATCTTTGGTACAAGGTACCATGACGGTAGCAGAGTACCACCAGGAGTTTCTTAGTTTGTCTTGCTATGCATTTTATATGGTGGATACAGAGTATCGAAGGGCACGCAAGTTTGAGCGGGGCCTTCGGCCAAGCATTAGGGCCAAGGTAACTATATTCAAGGCAGCTACATTGGCAGAGGTGGTCAGTAGGGCCACTATAGCAGAACAAGAGATGGTTGAGTTGGTGCATTTTGACAACCGCCGAGCTCAGAGTGGGAGGGGTACATTTCAGCCCAACAAGAGGTTCTGACCAAACTTTAGCAAACCCTCACCATTCACTGGGTCAGGAGGGGCCTTTCGTCCCAATCATCCCTCCCCATCGGCATCAGTCACTCAGGCTCCCAGAGGGGTGAGCAACTGCTTCCATTGTGATCAGCCGGGCCATTTTAAGAGGGAATGCCCACAACTCAACAAACCCTCTAATACCAGGGGTTCATTTCGTCCACCAGCTAGGCCAACTAATTCACAAGGAGGCAGGACTTTTAACCAGGCGGAACAGGCACCTACAGGATCTGGACGGTTATTCACCTTAGCACCTCCAGAAGTAGAGGATCACTCTGTGATTCAAGGTATGGCCGTAGTCAGTAGTTCCTATGCCTTTGCTCTATTTGATTCTGGAGCATCCCATTTTTTCATATCTGCAACTAGAACTTTAATATAAAAACTGTTCACATCACTTGCCATTGTATCCCCCGTCGGAGACACATCATTGGGACTTATATGCATAGCAGTGAATACTGAACTCGCTGGACTCAGATTTGAGTTCAACTATTTGGTACTTGACATGACAGAGTACGATATTATCTTCGGCATGGACTGGTTGGCTAGTTTTCAGGCCAACATTGATTGTTATCGCCGCAGAGTGACATTTTTGTCACCCGAGGGAAAATAGCATGTGGTGCGTACTGACAAACAAAGCAGACTGCATGAAGGGTTGAATCACATAACAGAATCAACAAGGCACTGGTGGCTGAACTTCCGGCAATAGTAAAGGACTATGAAGATATATTCCCAACAGAACTCCCTAGCTTGCCTCCCATGAGGGAGATTAATTTTGAAATCAAGTTGTATCCTGGCACATCACCTGTGTCATTACCACACTACGGGATGGCACCAGCAGAGATATCAGAGTTAAAGAAGCAGATTGATGAACTGCTAAGACTGGGTTGCATCCGGAACAGTACATCGGTTTGGGAAGCTCCGGTTTTATTTGTGAAGAAGAAGGATGGTTCACTCCGTATGTGTGTGGATTACCGAAAACAGAATCAGTTGACTGTCAGAAACAAGTACCCTCTACCCAGAATTGATGATTTATTTGATCAACTTAGAGGTTCCAGTCATTTCTTTAAGATTGACCTGATGTCCGGATACCATCAAATCCGGGTTAGGGAGGATGACATAGAAAAGACAGCCTTCAGAACCTGATATGGGCTATTTGAGTTTGTAGTCATGCCGTTTGGGCTCACCAATGTACCGGTTGTGTTCATGGATCTTATGAACAGGATTTTCCAAAACTCAGGAAGAACACGCTGAGCACCTGAAGATAGTTTTGGACACTTTGAGGAAGAACAAGTTATATGCCAAAGCCAGCAAGTGTGAATTCTGGCTACCCAAGGTTAACTTCTTGGGACATGTCATATCAGCAGAAGGTATAGTCGTGGATTTGGCTAAAGTGGTGGCAGTGGGATAATGGAAAGCGCCAAAGAATGTAACCGAGATCCGTAGCTTCTTGGGATTGGCTGGTTACTATAGGAAGTGTATCATGGACTTCTCCAAGATTGCATCTCCACTGACTCGACTCACTCAAAAAGGAGTCAAATTTGAGTGGTCAGACGTATGCAACCGGAGATTTAAAGAGCTGAAGTAGAGACTTACAACTGCACCTATCTTAATTTTGCCAGAAAGAGGCAAGGGTTATGAGGTAGAATGCGACGCTTCAGGAGAAGGACTCGGGTGTGTCCTCAGTCAAACTCATTGTGTGGTGGCTTATGGTTCAAGACAATTGAAAACGAACCACTCCACTATTTGAAGATACTCTCTCAAACATGAACGTCTATATCCTACGCACGATCTTGAACTAGGAGCAGTGGTCTTCGCTCTCAAAAGTTGGAGACATTATTTATATGGTAAGAAATTTGAAGTGTTTTCAGATCATAAGAGCTTGAATTACTTGTTTGATCAGAAAGAGCTCAACCTGAGGCAGCGCAAATGGATGGAATATCTGGCGGATTATGAGTTCGCACTTCGTTATAATCCTGGCAAGGCAAACAAGGTGGCAGATGCCCTCAGCCGCATATCACATGCATCAGTGCCATGTTTGATCAGGACAGAATGGGTGATGCTGAATACCATACGAGAGTTCAATTTATATATCAATAACCATGAGAGTATGTACAATTTGATCATACGGTCCAATATGGTTACTAAGATTGAACAGGAACAACGGATAGACCCGGAAGTGGAGGAGATATGGGCCAAGATGTTTACTGGTGAAGTCATACCGGAATGGGAGTTGTAACACCCCGCCCTTTTCACTCTAATAATCAGAGTTTATTTTATTTTTTTTAATAATAATAAAGTGATCGGGGCGGGATGTCACGACTCGAGTTAAGTTCGGACTTCTAAAGTCCGACCTTTAACTTGCCAAGCCCATGTGCGTATGAACTAAGTCCATAACAACTGATCCACACATGGTACAAATACGACTTGAGGAATAAACTTGGTCTTAATCTAACTGCGGGTTATAATAAATCCTAAGACTACTCCATTTATAACTTAAGATAGCAAAATACATGATCATATTCTCCAAAATTACTAAATAACCTTAGACTAATATTCATTCAAACCATCCAAATAAATCAAACCATAGTAACTACTTAACTACATTCTTACATGCCGACACGTCTAATTATCAAATTACATTGTCCAAATAACTTAAATAAGAAGTCCATAAAACAATCCATTCAAAGTCCATTCAAAGTTCATTCAAAATGCCCAAGCTCCTATGCTTGGTTTCCTTCTCGATCCTCGTTCTTCCCCTCTCCTGCGTTATCCACTAAGGATAGAGATAGGGAAATAGATCAACGTGCCCAGTAGTGTTTCCTTTTAGGGCTACCACAAGGTTAGTATAAAAACATGCAAATAATAGAATAATACATGTTCATCAAAATCTCATAAAACAATGCTATGTATGAAATGAACATGTAACGAGTCCCACCCATCACCATTATACATAGCCTCCTCTTGACGGGATTCTCATCGTCAAGGTACCCCACAGTGGTCTTTCGGATGCCCCGACGGAGTGTGGCCTCCGGATCCCTCTTGATGGGATTCTCATCATCAAGGTACCCCACAATGGTCATTCGGACGCCCCGACGGAGTGTGGCCTCTGGTTACAACACCATCATCCCATGCCATGCATGAGATGTCTATGCAAACATGCCATTTGTAAATATAACTTTACATTCAAACAACTTATCAAAATTAACATAAAACAGCAAATATCATATGTGGTTACAAAAAGGTAGGAAACCTACACAATGTTACTTAGTTTGACCCTTCCTTTGAATCGTCTCTTGTTCACGACTTGTACACTGTTCTAGCAATCCCAATACCTTATTTACATAACAACAAGTTAAACATTCATCCATGTGATTCCAACTTAGTCGAAGTCCCAAAAATCCACTTTGTGGGGTTCGGCCATACCCCATGGCCGAACCTCACCCATTTAAACTTTGGTCACTCTTTTATTTAACTAAAACCATCTAATTAACCCAAACTTCCAAATGAACCTTGGTAGGGTTCGGCCATACAACATGGCCGAACCTTACCACTTTGGTTTTGGTCTATATATCCAATCCTATGATCATTTCATCTTTGATCATTTCATCCATAATTACCATTATGCCATTTAGACTATCATTTTGTTTAATTTAGTTTAAACACCAATATCCATAACTAATCCACCTTGGTGGGGTTCGGCCATACAACATGGCCGAACCTCACCACTTGATTTGGTCTTTAAATCATTCTTGCACACATATAAATTAACCACTAAGTCCATCAATCACCATTAGTGGGGTTCGGCCATACTTCATGGCCGAACCTCACCAAAATGGTTTTTTTGTTCCTCTTTCCATCATCCATGATGGCTGATTATATACCTATACAAACATACATAATTCTTAAATCAAAGCATATAATTATTACATAATTTCCATCCATGTTTTTGCTCTAACTAACCCATAAAAACAGTCCATGGGGTTCGGCCATACACATGGCCGAACCCTATGGTTCTCTTAATTCAATTAATCCATCATCTATCCATGATTTATGATCAGCAATTTAGCCATGAAAACAACATGATTAAACCATGCAATTTCCGATCCAAAACAGTAACCTTATCTACCTTTAAAAATCCTTTAAACCTTCATAACATGGTATGGTTTTAATCTACTAAAAACCCTAAAATCCACCAAGTCTTTACATGGGGTTCGACCATCCAAAGGGGCCGAACCCTATGGTCCATGTTTTGCCATTTTTAAACAACAAAATCCTTGATCTAATCCCATGGTAGATTCGGCCATGTGATGGCCGGATCATAATCCTTAATCCATTTTATTCAACAAAGGTTATGATGCACTTACCAATACCGCGTCTCCTTCGGTTCTTTGATTCCTTCCTTGGTCCTTTACTTCCCTAGCCTCTCCTTCTTTCTTCTTTTTCTTTTGGTTGAGACAAACCTTGCTGCAACCTCCTTGGAATAATTCGGCCAAGGTGTAGGTTTTGAGAGGGAGAGATAGAAATTTGATCTTGAACCTTGATGCCAAGTTCCTTTGCTCCAAACACACTTTGACTTGGAAAGATGATCGGCCAAGGACTGATTGGTATGAAAGACAATCAGCCAATGCCTTGAGTTTTGAAAGATGAGCAACGTCTGAGAGAGGGAGAGAAAGAGAGAGAGAGAGAGTGCCAATGAAAATCCTTTCTTTTGAGTAATGCACTTCAGCCCATGTTTGATACCAAATGTAACTCTCCTCCCATTTACCTCCATAATTTATTTCATGTGGGGGTTTCATCCTTGAGATGAAACCCTCCAACAGTTTTGGCTCCTGGTTGCCCTAGATGCAACCCTTCTCCAAATGTGAACACACTTTGTAACCCCCATTTGTTTAATACCTTTCCTTGGGGTTTCACTTTTGAAATGAAACTCTCCATGTTCCAACGGCTCTATGCATGTCTTTGTGGTTTACATCTTCCCCTCATTCATCTCTCATTACCATTGTATGTGAGAGTTTCATTTTGAAATGAAACTCTCCTAGGCTCCAACGGCTAGCCCTTGATTCACCTTGTGTAACCGCCACTCATCATCAATTGCCCAAATAGGAGTTTCATCCATGAGATGAAACTCCTTGAACCCAACAGTATTGATCCTTGATCTTTGGACCACCCAACCATCCATTGGCTGTCCCTTTGAAGACCCAAACATGGAATAAACCTCATGCCATTCCAACGTGCATATAGACTTGAATTTGAAATACATTTCTCACATAAGTAACTCCCATGTAACGCCATTATCATTCATCTCTATCTTAGGAGTTTCATGCATGTAAAGCCTCTCCATGCAGCCAATGTTTTCTTAGTTTAAATGGAATTTAAAACACACCATTCTCATTCACACACTTCACTTATTTATAATAATTTAACTCTCTCAACTCAACCCATTTAACTCATCAATTCCATGTAACTCAACTCATAAATTCAACTCAACTAAACTCCATTATTTATTTCAACTCAAACCAACTCAAATGTTTAATGAACTTAAACCAATTAAGCTTTGAGCTCACTCAATTATTAATCATGTCATTTCCGACCCATTGGGTCCCATTTGGGTCCTTTGACCCATTTAACCTCTTTGACCCGAATAAATGTATATTACCCATTTAATTTAATTTAACCCCATAACATCTATATTAGGTCTTATTGGAACAATGGATCCCACCATTTTTCTCATCTATGATCATAACCTTTCAATTTATAAATCCAATGGCATTTTCGTAAATATTCCTATATTGAAAATTGAGGATATTACAGGAGTTACGACCAGGACAGGGTCTTGTATTCCGAGAAAGGATATATGTGAATAAGAGCTGCAGAAAAGAGTTACTGATTGAGGTATATCAGACCAAACTCTCTATTCATCCGGGCAGCACCAAGATGTATCACGACCTGAAGAGACATTACTGGTGGCACGGACTCAAAAATGATGTGGCAGAATTTGTGGCTCATTGTTTAACGTGTCAGCAGGTTAAGACAGAACATCAAAAGCCACCAGGGTTACTCAAACCCTTACCAGTGCCAGAATGGAAATGGGAACACATCTCCATGGATTTTGTGACAGGGTTGCCAAGGTCTTCAAAGGGCAACGATGCAATATGAGTTGTGGTAGACAGACTGACCAAGTCTGCACATTTCATTCCCATCACGATGACAGACTCATCTGAGACTTTGGGTCGGCGGTATATCAGGGATATCATCAGATTGCATGGTATTCCTCGGACTATTGTGTCTGACAGAGATGGTCGATTCACCGGCAGAGTATGGCAGAGCATGCAGTCGGCCATGGGAACAGACCTACTGACGAGCACAACATTCCATCCACAGACTGATGGGCAGTCTGAGAGGACAATACAAACATTGGAGGATATACTGAGAGTATGTATGCTAGATTTCAAGGGTGGATGGGAGGATCACTTGCCGTTGATAGAATTCTCATACAACAACAGTTACCAGGCAAGCCTCCAGATGGCTCCATTTGAAGCATTATATGTTAGACCATATAGATCACCTGTGTGCTGCACAGAGGCCGGTGAGCCTGCACTGATTGGACCTGAGTTTGTTGCAGAAACTACAACGCAGATACAGTTGATACGGCAACATCTATTGACTGCGCAGAGTGAACAGAAGAGCTATGCTGACAAGAGGAGGAGGTTCCTTGAATTTGAAGTGGGGGACATGGTGTTCTTGAAAGTCTCGCCACGAAAGGGACACATGAGATTTGGAAAGTAGGGGAAATTGTCGCCAAGATATGTGGGACCGTTTTCAATCATAAGAAGAATGGGGGACGTGGCTTTTCAATTGGCACTCCCATCACGGTTGGCATCTTTGCACGATGTGTTCCATATATCGATGTTGAGGAAGTACAATCCTGATCCCTCTCATGTACTGAACATACAAGACATAGAGGTCCAAAGCAACGTGACATACGTCGAAAAGCCTGTCCGAGTGGTGGACATAGAACAAAGGGTATTACGGAAGCGAGCGATCCAGTTTGTCAAGGTGGTATGGGATCGACATGGCATTGAGGAAGCCACATGGGAACTCGAGTCGGAAATGAGGACAGCTCATCCTAAGCTATTTATGTAAATGTTTGAAACCCTTCTTCACTCGATTTTCGGGACGAAAATTTTAAAAAGAGAGGGTTGTATTGTAATACCCCGGATTTTCCAAGTTATTAATATATATGAAAATTACCCATTTAATTTGTGAATTTTAGATATGGATCTTAGATGGGAAAAATGTTGGGTCATTGCCCAATTAAGACCCAATGGATTGTGAAAATGGTTTTAATAGAATTAAATGGGGACTAATTAAATTAGTAATGCATTATGTCTATAATTAATTATTATGCGCATAAAGGGATTTGGATTAATTGTCATGGCCGTGTATGAAGATTTGCATATCCATGAATATGCCCACAAGGGGATTACTAAATAAAGATTAAATTGAAAGGTTGCTTGGCCGTGCATAGGGATTTCCATATCCAAGGTTAGGCGCATAAGATCATTTAAAAAGGGGTCTTTCCTTGATTAAGAACGGCATTAAGGCAATGGCTAAAAGAAGGGGCGCATGGTACCTTCTAAATTGGGACCAATTGGAGATTAATAAAGGAAAAAGGGGCGCATGGCACCTTCTAAATTGGGACCAATTGGAAGTAATAAAAGGAGAGAACAAGGGGCGTACGACACACCCAAAATTAAGAGAGGGACGCACGGTATAACAAGAGAAGGAGAGGGCAGCCAACAGGTGAGAAAGATCAAGAGGAAAGAGGAAAAGGCTAAAGAAGGAGAAGGATTGGAAGAGCAAGAACAAGCGAAGGAAAATTGGAGGAGTCGCGGAACCGGTAAGTAGTTTGATATTTTTGTTTAAGATAAGGAACCATAGGGTTCGGCCATGGTGTATGGCCGAACCCCATGGAAGAGAATTGGGAGATGATCATGATAATTTTAATGAAAAGGATGAACCATAGGGTTCGGCCATGTTGTATGGCCAAACCCCATGGAGGAACATTGGGTTTGTTTAATGGGTTTTTGGAGGATGAACTCCATGGAAAATTATTCATATTTTTACATGGAGAAATATAGAATTGGCTACATGCTTTTAGATCATGGGACATCAAGGATGAATGATTTTTAAAGAGAAGATTTTGAACCATAGGCTTCGGCCATGGTGTATGGCCGAACCCCATGGAAGATGTTATTAATTTAGAAAGTGAAGGGAACGGTTGGATTGTCTCTATGAGTGAGGTTCGGCCACGGTGTATGGCCGAACCCCACTAGGGTTTATTTTATGGACGATGGTTATTAAATTATAAAGTTTCTAATTATGGATTTTTGGATAAAAAAGGAAGGAACCTTGATTTATGGATTCAAGGATCGCAATTGCTATAATTGGAAAGTTAGACATCATAGGGTTCGGACATAGTGTATGGCCGAACCCCATGAACCAATTTTTAATGGGTTACTCATTGGTGGATCATGTTTGGATTAAGGAATCGGTTATGGATCATTTTAAAGGGTTATTTGGAGTGTTATGCATGTTAAAATCAATTTTGGACCTATATTGTGGACCAAAAATTAAGGAGATGAAAGATCATGGGTTCAGCCATGATGTATGGCTGAACCCCATGAAATGGGTTTGTGGATCAAAACATGGACTTAGGCATTTGTTAATGAATGAAAGGATTGGTTAAGGAATGTTAGCCATGAATGGCAATATTGTAATTTAAATGGAAATAAGGGACCATAGGTTTGTCCATGGTGTATGGCCGAATCCCATGGGAATTATTTGGTGGACTTAGGGTCTATGTATGGTAGATTAAAATGAATGAAAAATTAAGTAAGGATTAGACCAATGACAATGATGTAAATAAGTGTGAAAATGATAGACCATGGGTTCGGCCACGGTGTGTGGCCGAACCCCATGGGGATTGTGTTTATGGACTTAAACATTATTGTAAATCAAATAGGACACGGTTTTAATTGATTAATGCATTATAAGGTAACGGGACCTCATAAGGTGTATACGATCGTGAGCGGTTACCGAACGAAAGCGCAAGGACACGTAATGGTCTTTGGTAGGATTCCACCTCTTTTAAACCATGGATTTTATGTACAATGATTTTATCTTATTTTGATGAATTTATGTTGTAAAGGATATATTTCAAATTGTGAATTTTAATGCTATGTTTATTTTATAAAATAGCATGTGTTTTCATTATCATCTCATGCATGACATGGGGTGAAGGATATGTAACCGGAGGAGCCACACTCCGTCGGAGCGTCCGAAAAACCTATGTGGGATACCTTGATGTGCTTTTCCATCAAGAAGAAACGGGAGGGGTAACACTCCATCGGGGCATCCGAAAAACCTATGTGGGGGTACTTATATGTACTTGTGATGGGCGAGACTCATTGCATTTGACATCATGACATGGCATGGTTTATATGGCTTTTGACATTATGATATTATCATATATGTTTTGTACTAACCATGTGTTAGCCCTAATTGGAATACCTACTGGGTGCGTTGTTCTAACGCCCTACTTCTACCCTAGTTGATGATTTAGGAAACGAGGGGAACGCTGAACCCGAAAAGGGTAAAGCGTAGGAGTTTGGATGCTTTTAATTTATATTTTGATTAAGTTACTTATGGACTTGTATTTGAGTAACTAGACTTCGGACATTTAATAACTTAGATGATTTGCTATGGCTGGATGTTTATTTGTATAAGTCTTGATATTTTAATTATGGATAAAGACTTGACGTACTTTGTTATTTGAAATGGAATAGAACTAGGTTCTATTATAATTCCGCATGTTATGTTTTTAATTCCGCATGTTTATATTGCTATGTGTGAACCATTTTCATGGACTTAGTCCATGCACACATAGGGTTGACCAGTTAAGGGTCGGACTTTAGAAGTTCGGACTTAGCTCGCGTCGTGACGTCCCGCTCTCTATCACTCTGTTATGTTAAAAAAAAAATAGACTCTGATTTTCGGAAAACGTAGAGTGAAAAAGGACGGGGCGTTATAGTAGTTTAATTTCTTCTTTCTTTTTTTTTAAGAAAGGGAAGATTTTATGCAAATTTTAAATTTATTACTCGCAGGCGGACAAACCATTAGATATATAACGATTGATTGTGAGGTGGAACCCATAGAAAGTTAGGAAAATATATCCGTGGAAAATACACCACTGAATTATATATTTTAAGAAATCTAAAAAATCATAGATATAGATCTTAGATATGGAATTGATTCTCTAATCTGGGAAATCTAATTTTAATTTAGAAATATTTTAAAAATAGAAACTAGAATCTAAAATTAGAAAAAAAATATAAAAATAAAAGCTAAACATTCAAAAGATCTAATTTTCATGGAAAACACAAAATTTATCTAATTTCAATTAAGATGGTGGAATTAATCTAAAAATTATAAATAATCTTAATCTATCTTAAAACAGAAAATTAAGATGCAATTAAATTAATTAACCAACGTAGTTTCACAATTTTCAAGAATTTTGAATTTTAAAAAATAAATAAAAATAACATCTAAAATTACCTCTATACATATTTACTATGGAACTGGTTCAAGTAAATCAAGGAGGCATTACTTTCCATATTTTCAAAATAAAACAAAGGCATAGAATACGGAGCTCACGTAAATCACCAACCATGGATTCAAATTTTTCATTCATAATTATTATAAGAATTAAATCTATGGATTTCATTAAATTAAAAATGTCAAATTAAACCTTATAATGAATAGAATTTAAACTTTTTCTCCAAATCTAAAATATTTCATCAAACTCTTATAATAAAGCCTTAGATCGAAGAAGGAAGTTTATTCAATCTAAATTTTCATCACATTTAATTTGAAACACTTAAAATAGATCCACACATAGACTTAATTAAAGAATAAAAATCAAATCAAATCAAATAATCAGCATACATCAATTGAATAATTGGAAAACCATAGACGAAATACTTCACCACACCTTTCTCTTATTATTAAAATATGAAATTAGAATTACAAAACAAAAGACTTTGGAATTAAGAGAACTCAATAATACAATGGAAAATTAAAAACCACCAACCTCAAATCCTTGTGGAAATCAAAATTGCCAAAGTTTATTTTCTTCTCTTCTTTCCCTCCACTCCTATGCACAACCCTTCAATTTCTTCATCCAAGTTCAATTTTCTCAATGGGAGAGGGAGTATTTATAGATGAAATGAGGTGGAATGAATGGCTTGGATTAAAAGATTTAAATAAAGCAAGTGACACTTTGAGGGATGATATGGTTTGTGCTAAATATGGAATGGTTTAAAGGAGGAAAGGACGTGAAAATAAATAGTAAAATTCGTGCAAGGAAAGTGGGTGCAAAATTCCGTTTTTTACACATGTACCACCATGAAGCTCAGTTTTGACCTAGTTAAAATTCGTGCAATCGGAAATTGGACTGAAATGTTATGGCTAAAATACTGAAGCTGTGTCAAATCTTCCTTCTTTTTCTCCATTTCTTATTTTGTTTCTTTTTCCTTAATCCACGAGCCAAATTCGAAAATCCTCTTATAATGACTTGTAAATTTATAATTTCCTCATATGTATCTTGAGATAATGAAAATAGACTCATACATATGGATTTCTTCATGGGTTTTTCTTAATGGGCTTAATAATTGGAGTTTTCAAAGTAAGGAAAATCTAATAAATAATTTTACCACTTACATTCAATTCTAAAAATATACTAAATTATTCTAAACTCTCATAAATGGATTTGAATTAATTAGTTTACAAATAAAACCCCTAAAATTGTGGTAAAATAATTATTAAAAATTCCAACTTTCCAAAAATATCAACTTCTGCCCATAATTTGCAAAATTCACCATTAAATTCTCATATCTTGTATTTACCTGTAAATTCTGCAAAATTTCCAAAATCCCATTAAACATATCCTAAAACACACAAAACAAGGGCTAACTAGTCCAAATACAATGGTAAAATAGTCATTTTCCTGTGCTCATCAGAAGACATAAAACCTAAAATCCCCAAAACACTACCCTAAGTGTTTCTTTCCTTGCAGCAATGTAGCATGAGAGCTATAGCACCGCTTCCCCTCCTTCCTTCTCCTCTCCTACAATAGCAACTGCCGCACCCGCATCTCCTTTCCTCTCTTCGAATCTCTCTCTCACTTTCATTCGTATCCTCTTCTTCCCTTTGATCTTTCTCTCTCTCTCTCTCGCCTCTTCTGCTCTCATTGTTTTTCTTCGTCTCATTCCCTCTTTGTTGTCACCGTCACCCTATTGTTACCTCATACTGCAGCTTTCCACAAGCTGCTGTCGCTGTCCGAGATTTTAGATTTCCCCTCACAGCCACCGGATCTTCGACCTCTCCTCACCCTTCTGTCAGGTACCCTCTTCTTCGATCTGGTTTTCCCTCTCCCTTTTCTGCATTTTCCCTAGAATTTTCCATTGATTTACTTATTAGTTTTTCCGTGATTTTCCTTGACTTCCCCTCTTTTTCTCGACTCAGTTAAATCATGAGTCGACTTAGTTGTGTGTTGAGCCAACCCAACCTGCAAACCCAGCCTATAGTTGGGCCCAAATTTGGTCTGACCCGACTAGGCCCAGTCTTGGTCCAGCTCCAGTCAAGGCCCAGTCTTAGCCCAAACCCAGTCTTGGCCCAGACCCATTCCAGGCCCAGACTCGATCAAGATCCAGTCCAGGCCCAGACTGGCTCTAGAGTCCTATTGGATCCAGCAGAACCGTGGGCCCAGTCATTGATCTGGCCCAGCCAGTCTTGGACCCAACCCAAGCAGACTTGACCCAGTCCATTTCTGGTGGCTACAACACTTTCGGCTCGGCCTGTTTTCTGCCTGTTTTGGGCTCAACCCGGTTTTAGTCCATTTTTTGTCCAACCCAGTTTTAGGCCCATTTTTCAATTCGTTCTCATTTTAATTCGTTTTACCTTATTTACTTATTTGTTCTTCCTTGTTTCAACAGATTGAGCTACTTTCAACACACCAAGCCACTTATTCGCTTTGGATTTTTTACTCTACACACACAGTGAGGGAACTCATCATTATTTTAGCATGCATTCACATCTATTTAACCTTTAACCTTAGACTTGTAATGACTTGAATAAGGTCTTTCGTTTATTAAGCCATTCGGTAAGGGAACTGTTGAAATGAACATGTGGCAAGGGATCCATTCGGGTGCACTCATGTCAATTATATGCGATTAATGGAGAATTGTAATCGGATGGATGATTAATTGAACTTGGAAACTTGTTGGTAACATGTTTGTTTTAATTATTATATGGGAATAAACCTATAATGAGTATAATATGTGTTGATATTGGACATGATGTTAAAAAATTGTTTATAATATGTTTGTGTTCAATCATAATGTCTATGTGAATTTATGATGGTAATGAGATGTGCGTTGGATATTGAGTACGATGCTTGACAGTTTATTGATAAAATGTTGTGTGCTTATTTACAACATGTGAACATGATCATGATGAGCATGGAGATATATGTCTAGATAACCTGTTATATGTCCTTGTTACGCATGATACATGTGTTGTTGATCTTGATTAATTATATGAGAGCATGATTGTATTGTTAGACATGACCTTGATATCATGTACATGCTTGGGACGTAACCCACAACGGACAATGTGTCGTTGGGTGTTGAGATGGAGGAGTTGTTTACATGTGTATACGTTCATGATGATATGATGGTTTGGGTGTTGGGAGAACTTCCTTGTTACGCTCTGGTAGTAGAGGCCCCCATAGGAGATGTAGGTTTCTCCTTTGCACTCCGGCGGTTGAGGTGCTTGCCCTTGAGATTGGCTTTCCCGTTATGCTCCGGCGGTCGAGACCCCTAGAGGAGATGCGGGTTTCGCCGTTGGATTCCGGCGGTTGTATATTATATGGTCTCCCGTTTGTATTGGTAGGGAGACTGGAGTTGTTGGAGGTCTATTATAGTTATGGAGGTGATGTCTCGGATTGGTCAGTGGGACCATTGGTTAGTAGTATTTTGGGCACTCATGTATAGAGATATTCTTTCTATTATTATGTTTACTACAGTTCATACATGTGATACATGTTATATTATTGACACATGAAATGTTTTATCCCTTCACTAGGCTGGATGACTCACCTGTTACCTTTCAGGCACCCCTATCTCAGAGGGGACGAGCGGGCCCCTTGAGCAAACACCTGAGGAGGAGCACTAGTGGTTAGACATATATGTTCTTACTTATGTTCTAAATTTGAGAGACTCTAGTTTGCATGGACTTATTATTACATATTTAGTTGGATGACTGTATAACCATTTTTGGTTAGTCTATGGTTGTTTGTTATGTTTTCTTACCACTGTGGATCTATGGTTTGTTGAACGGGAGGTAGTTACCCCGTTTCCAAAAAAAAAAAAAAAAATTCACCCGATATCCGTCCTTTACGACTTTTGAGATAGTTTGGAGATAAGGCCCCCCTAGCGGGACGGGGCATTATAATCATGGTCTTCGACACGTCTACCGAATTGACAAAGGTTCTGGAATGGACACACTGTCATTCAGGGTTACTATCAGATCGAGTGTAGCGAGTTCACCGGCCCCTAGGTGATACAAAACCAACCCAATGTGGTCATCGATACGTCGTCTTGGGTAGAGTGTGAGTTCTGGAACTTAAAACTTAGTGCTACTCTCAGAACAAACACATCGATGTAACAGACCCATCGAGAGTACCAGGATGACCCATCGATGGACCGATATGTCGACCTGGGTTTGACATGTTTCTGGACTTGAAACTCTATCTACATGGTTTTGCTTTAGGTCGATATGATCTACAAGAACGACATATCGAATATAAGGTGTCGACCCACCGGTGACATAGACCCATTGATTGCCCCCGTTACTGTAACGTTGGGTGCATTTAATGTTGTTGAATGGTCACATTTAAGTTCACTGACCCATCGATATGGTGGACCTGTCAATGATGAATTGTTTCGAAAAACTGGTTTGCCTCTCTACAAATATGAAACTATTTGGTACTATTTGGAGATCTTTGGAGTGAACATTTATTAGCCTCATCTACCATAACCAACTGAGAAAACAATAGACTAAGGAAGGATCAAACATCTCTCTTCAGCATTCTCTTGGTGAATCATTCAAAAGATCCAATCTTCATAGATTGTGATTGAGAGAGAGGAAAGGCAAATGATCTAGGATAGACATTGGTGATTCAATTTCCTAGAGACTTCCCAAGTTCTTGTAATTGCTCTACACTCGGCAAATCTTCGTCAACATGCGAGATCACATTGGGAAGGAGATTTCAGAAGCACATCTTCACATTTGAAAAGCATGAAAGGCAATTGCTTCTCTTTGATTTTATTTTTATAAATCAAACTTGTTAAGTGGATTAAAGAGGGTTTACTCTTGAACCACTATAAAAAAATAGAGGGATAAGGAAGTAGACCGGGGTTGGTTGAACCTTTTAAAATAGGATTGTGTAGGTGAAAGTCTTACACTATTAGTGTGGGTGTAATTCCTCACTTAGTGAATTTGGGATAGCCCAAGGTTGGGTGACTCCAACAGTGGATGTCGGACGGCTTACTCCGAACCACTTTATATTGGTCTTGTGGTGTTAGAGTTAATTTTTCGAATTCTTGTTCAATCATAATTACTAACACACACACACACACACACACTTTTGATTGACTTGTATCCACTGCAAATTGGTTAATTAATCAAGGAATTTTTAAAGAACCAACAAATTTGTAGATTTCACTATTCACCCCCCCCCCCCCCCCCACCCCCAAGGGTTAATCGTGTTCTAACACCAAGAATTTCACAAGATATTCACTAAAGGCCTAATTGCCCTAAACCCTGAGATCCAAATACCTCATGTTCAAATTTCACCCTAAGCCCTGATCCATTCACACGCCCCCTCTCCTTAAACATCCACCATTCATTTCATCATTTCTTAATCTAAGCCATTCATTTCATGCATGAAATATAGGTAACCCTATAGCCTACATTTGAAATACACTCCATACATTCTTCATATTAGATGTTGGACATTCATTTAACCTTTCATTTAGGTCAACCGTTGAATCTCAACTCTCCACAGAAAATCTCATCATTTATACAATCCATCTTAACCATCCATTGTTAGAAGCATTAGATCTAAACCTCATTTAATAAAAACCATTCATTCAAAGCCTCCACTTGAAAAACCCTAGATCTATTCCAACCCAATCCATTCGACTCTGACATGTCATCAACACCTCACATGATCTTATTCCACCCCATTCAAATTTTATACACAATAAACCCGAGACACGTCACACTCCATCCATTAAAGTCACTCTTGCATCTCATCCATTCATTCATTGCATAAACACAAAACCCTAATCCCACATGTAAAATTCGGCCAAGCCAAAACCAATCTTATTTCCTTTTTGGCCACCAAGTCAACCTCATCCCCTAGCAACCCTAGTCGACCAACCCTATGTAAACCCTAGTCTTTTCATTTTTTTAATCTCATCCATCCTTTTTAATATCATTAAATCCAAGCCATCCATTCTCTCATTTAAACCTTGATTAAATCCTAGCCATCCATCCTTTCCCAAAGCCTAAAAATAAGAGCATTAGGGCACCACTAAAGTTTGAATTAGGTCTTTGGATCTCAAGGACTGGTGTGGACCAAAGGAGGAGAAAAAAGAAACAAGGGAAAGCTCTAGAAAATTTGTGTGCTCCAAGGGTTCTAGGTTTGATTTTATGTTTTATTTTCCATCTTATTCCTGTAATTCTTTTATTCAATTTCAAGTTATGAATTTCGAATTCCATGTTGTTAATAAGGTTTAAGTGAGCTGAAAAATTTGTCTCGGGTTTTCTAATTAAACAACATCTGTATTATGATTGTTTTTCTATTTAATTTTATTTTTAAATTATATCTCATGTTCGAATTTTGCTGTTTGCTTAAGAGTTAGATGTAGTGAAAATTTAGATCAAAGTAAGGCTTCTATTTTAGTTTCTAAGGCTGTTGATTTCAAAGGTGCAGTGAAAATTTAGAACCTCAATTGAACACCTACTTAGAGTCTAAGGTCTGACTTTTGAGTATTTAGTTGGAACACATGCATTTTATGATTTTCCTATTTGTTCAACTAAGCCTAAAAATGGTGCTGCAAAGGTGTGTGTACCACCTAAAGTCATCTATGGCCAAATACTTGTTTTTCTGATTACCATAACCATGAGCTTTAATCTGGTGGAGTACGATCTTCAATCTTGATCATCTTGAGTTTTCAAGCTTCTAGGAAGTGCTTCTTGCCGAGTCATGGAATTGACAAACTTAGGGACTCGGCAAAGCCGGGCCACTAACAATCTCCCCTTTTGTCAATTTCATGACAAAACCTATAAGCTAACCCAATTACAAGCCCACCCTTATTACATCACATTTGAATACAAAAAAAATATTACACAGATTACATGTACATATTCAAATGGAAAAACAAGACTATGATCTTTGCATATTATTGTTCAGCTTGTTTCATTTCATGTTTTCCTGTTCAAGCACATAAACAAGCAACACTAGAAAATTATTAGAGGGGTTAGTCCAAAACATAAATATTTATCAATGGACTAAACTAGATTTGTATTCATGCTCCCCCATACACCATCATTTCCTAGAAACCAACACTACCCATAGCATATCCAACCTATTAGTGTTCAGAAGATTTTCTCCCCTCAATCTTCTATGAGTTTGAAGTCCCAAACTCTAACCATAGACATTCTCCCATGTCCATTGCTTCTCCCTATTTTACAAATTACTCCACTTAATTGGCTTTGATGTCTAATAACTTCTACTAATTTCTCCCCCATTTTGTCATACAATTGACATAGGTTTAGTAGGCAGGCATCAATTTTTCCTTTCATTTTGAAGGAATAGGATTTCAAGCACTCTCCTATATTTCTTGCATTCAGTGCTTCCATGAGTTCACTTCCAACTCATTTAATCTTTCCATTGATCAATGCATACTTCTCATGTATTAAAACATTGATCTCCCCTACAGTACAATGCAAATTGCCATTGCATTACTGTTTTTCTTCTTCTTCCCCTTTAAGAGTTATGTTGTCTTAAAGGTGTTCTCCCAATGGAGTCAAACTAACTTACCTAGCTATTTTGACTTAACTACCCCATAAACTTAGCTGCCTCTAAGTTTATTTTTCTCCAAGCTTTCTTTCAAGCTTACATCATCCTTCCTCCCTACACCGTCATGACCAGTGACAGGTGTTAAACAACACATATTTTGTGCTCCCTAAACTCCAAGGATGTGTGCAATATCACAGCTTGATCCCTATCTCCCAAACATGCCAATACAAAACCAACTCATTCCAACATGCATGTTAGTCTATTTAACAAAAAACATGTTAACCATAGACAAGAGATAGAAGGTATTCAAATACAGTAATACACACATCAAACCATAGCAAACCATATCATATCATTGATAATCAAAATGTGTTGTACATATGGTTTTGGAGGGGACGTCATGGATGCTTAGATAAAATACCAAAAATATACAATTTTTTAGATCAAGCAAAATGTGAAAAACTATCCTAAGCAGAGCATGAGGAGGTGATGCTGGAGGGGAAGGGTATTGAGAATCTGGAACTGTGCTATTAGATCTGGCAAAGGAAGAGATAGTAGAGACTAGTTCCTGGAAAGACAACCTGATGTTATCTAAACTTCTTTCAAGGTTGTTTATTCTCCTTTCAAGTGTGAAGACCCTTCTACCTACACTGACATTATCTTGAGGGCGATATTGGTATTCTTCTTCATCCTCAGTGTCTCTCCAAAATTCCTCAGAACAATGACTTTCTTCCTCAGTGCTGTCATTAGGGATAATGATATGGTCTTCGTTACTAGTTCTAATACCATTTTCCTCTTCTGCATCTTCTCTCCTTCCCTCACGACGTTCTTCGACGAAAACGACATCTTTGTCAATGATGGGGCCTTCTTCAACTTCGGGTTGGGTTTTCTAGTTAGAACTGGATTCTGGTATGTGGGGAGAGAGAGTGAACTTACCAGCCTAAGCAGACGCAGGATTTCTAGAGCTAGGGCCAGGGCAAGATCGAAAGCTGATCTTTTGGTTCTTTTGGGCACTGACTAATTTCTCCTCGTCCTTTAGAGGTCTGAGGACATGACTGGGCTGCCATCTTTTTGGGCATGGTTTTTCCAAGAGGAGATCCTCAAACAATAGCTTGGAGGTGGATGAGGTGAAGACTGAGCATAAATTGATCTAAGAAAATTATAAAAATCGTATTTTTCAGGCTTGTAGAGACGGGAAGAGCAAAAACTCTATGGTTTTCCAACGAGAAATCACTCTGAGAGGTTACGTCGAGGAGAAAGGGAGAGGATACGACAAATTCGAATGAATTGTCATGTTTACAGAAAGGGTCTCTTTTAATTTAAGCATTTTGTCTCACCAACATGTCATTTCCATCGACAGGTCGAACCTTTCAACAATTTTTGCCCTTTTCAACAGTGCTCGATGTAGCACAGCACTGACATGTCTGTCACACCGACTAGTCTATTCACCTACATGTCGACTATACCGAGAGGTTTAGATAGTAGACCAATCATCCCTGATTTGTGCAACTTGATGAAATCCTATTCTAAGCATGGCAAACATAGATTTATTCCAATGTGATAAAACATAGATATGCCAAAAATAATTCATCAAATCATTAAAACATGCACAAGATCAAAATTTACATTCCAAAACACATAAAGTTCAAAATACTTTGAATGGAATGTGAAAGTACCCTTTACACGGGTGCTAGAACAACCAGATTGACCCTAGATGGGGGGTGAATAGGTCAATCTTGTAACGCCCCCCCCTTTTCACCGAAAAATTAGAGTCTATTTTTTTTTTTTTAAAGTGACAAGTAAGAAGAGTGACAAAGGGTACGGACGTCACGACGCGAGTTAAGTCCGAGCCTCTAAAGCCCGGCCCTTAACTGGCCAACCCTACGTGTGCGTGGAACGAAGTCCACACAGAACAGTTCACACGTAGAAGTAAGCTCAAGGAAATACTAACCTAAGTGCAGAAATTACAATAGAGGCTAACCTACAATGTTTAGATAGCAGGGAAGATTTCATTCATTTAACTAACAAAAGTATCTCAACATCACAATGTCCAAATTTAAAACCAAAATATCGCAAGTAATCTAATTATACAGTCCGACAAGCTAAACTATTCAAATATACATTTCCCAAAATAAACTTAAATAAAGTAAATAGTCCGCCTCCCTAAGCTCCTAAACTTGGCTCCCGTCTCGTCCTTCTGCTCCGGCATTTCCTGCGTCATCAGCTAGGGTAGAAGTAGGGCGTTAGACCACGCGCCCAGTAGGACTTCGAGTAGGGCTAGCACATGGATTAGTAATAACAGCATACAGATAATAGTATAATGAAAACTGATAGACAATCATGTAATGAAACTATACAATGAATGCCATGCCATGGGTGTCTATGTTATGAATCCCACCCATCATCCCCACCTCATGATGTCATATCCCCCTTGACGGAAAAACCTCGTCAAGATATATCCAATCATAAAATATCCCCCTTGACTGCAAGGCCTCGTCAAGGTGTCCCCATGCCTGTTCTCGGTTGCCCCGACGGAGCATGGACTCCGGTTCCTTTATTTTCCCGCCCATGCCATGCATGAGATGTAATGCATTATGCTATGTAATATGTATAATCCATAGTCATAATATAGAATTCATAACTTAGCATATAATTCATAATCTTGCATTATGCCATATAAGATACATAAATCATGATCTTAAAACCCATCATAAAATAAACCATAAAATTTCCAAAATAATTCAAATAAACTATCACACAATCCATGGCTTACAAAAAGGTAGGAATCCTATCGAATACCGACTCGCGTTCTTTTACGTTTTTCCATTCTCGAATCTGGTCGCCGATCGCGCACCGTTTGCGACGTCCAGTACCTTATTACACATTAATAATTAGTCCATGTTTTTAACCTTTTAAGTCCATTAATCACACCTTAGCGAGGTTCGGCCATATACCGTGGCCGAACCTCACTAACTAGGTTTTGTGGGTCCCATTTAATCTATTAACCACTTTAATCACTAAGTCTAAAAATCAGGCCCCCTAGGCTTTATTTAGCCATACATAAATTTGTTACTTAGAGCCCCTAAGTCCATGGTCATCTCCCATGGAGTTCTTCATTTTGGCCAGTAATTACGGTTTTGCCACTACCCCTTTTTCCATGGCTAATCACTCATTCATCCATGCATGATTAAGTCTATAAACGATCATAGACTTGGATCCCTACTTAGGTCCGTTAATGACCTATTTAATCATGTCCTATGACCATTAAAATTAGCCATTTAACTTACTTAAACTCCATTAATTTAACATGCACATATGCACTAATCTTAGGCCAAAAATGATCTACAATTGGGTTCACTAATGTCTCATTAACCATAACATAACAACACTAGAAAATCAGCCATTTAAACACTCTAATCCTCATTCATTTCTCACACACATACTACCAAATTTATCCAAGTTTACAAATGGGTCATGGGTTCGGCCATACACCATGGCCGAACCCATGATGTCTTTATCCCATTTTTTCTTTGGCCCATTTACACACTTGGACCCATCATCCTTAATCACATCCAAGCCTATAAACTTAGCCACATTCACATTACAACTAACAACATTAGGTCCCTTTTTGGGTCCATCAACACCACCAACATTCCCATTTATTTTTCCATTACTCACAACCATTAAATCCATCATTTGATTACCATAGGGTTTGGCCATACACCATAGCCGAACCCATGGTTCATGATCCACTCTCATTTACCATTTTAAGGTCCTTAACATCATTCATAATTCCCATGCATTCTTCATTTACAATGCCTTTAAAAATTACCCCATTCAATCATTAAAACCCTAATAATTATAATTCACCCTCCATAGCTTCCATTCTTTACAAAACCCTAACAATTAATCAATAACATAACCAATCACCTAATCACCCACCATGGGGTTCGGCCATGCTACATGGCCGAACCCTATGGCCCATAATTTTCATCCAATTACATAATTCCATGCTTAAATAATTTAAATACATCACCTCCTTAATCCATTTATTTTTTCCTTAACCCTAATTTACCCATTTAGGGTTTACCCATCTTTCCATCCTTCCATTTTATGGATTTTAGATCCAAGGCCATGATTTGGCCACCTCTAAATCCAAAAAAAAATGGATTTCATAGCCTCTTAAACCCTAAGAAAATCCAAATCTCTTGTTTTAGAAAATACTTACAATCCGTCGTCTCCTCTGACTTTCTTCGCTCCCATCGGACTCCTTGGCCTCCTTTCTTCTTCCTCTCCTTGTTTGATCGGCTAAGATGCTTGATCCATGGTGAAAACCTCCAAGCTTAGGGTCGGCTAAGGTAGGGTTTGCTTGAGAGAGGGAGAGGGAGAAGATGGTGAAAAATAAGATCCCAACCTTTGATCTTGGAGTGGTGGGCCTTTGCTTTGAATTTTTCTTCTCTTCTTAGCTTCCTTTCCTTAATTTCCTTCTTCTCTTCTCCTTCCTAGTGTGGGACGGCCATGAGAGAGTGAAAGAGAGGAAAGAGTGAAATGATGATGAAAAGAGAGGGAGAAAAGAAAAGATAAGGCTTATCCCCATTTGGTTACTTAATTTACATTTTACATTAATTCTCCCAACCACCCCACATGAGATATTTCTCATGCTTTATGACCCAACCACTAGCCAACGTTTTTCATGGATAAGGTGTCTTGGTCTCCCACCTTTTGACCACCTTTTGACCACCATTTTAACTTAGCTTAATTAATTACTTAATTGGTCATTAGGTTAAGTTAATTAATACCCATTTGAACTTAATCCCACTTGCTTAAATTGCCTTCATACATACTCCCATGGTTGACCAATTCAACCATGGGGGTCGGCCCCACCAATCCTTGGCCCACACGCCACCTCACTTGGTGAGATGGAAGTGGGTCCCATTGGACCATGTCACCTTTGTCAACTTCAAATTAACCTAGGTGATTTAAACCCATTCCATTCATTCTAATTGGATCACCATTGGACCCATGGCCCAATTACATTTTCATCTTACTCATTTACCTTAGGGTTTACATCTCCTTGATCCATTGGGTCCCAAATGGGTATTTGACGCAATTTGACCATTCTTGACCCATTTAGTCATTATTGACCCATTAAATGAATTTCATCCAATCCATGGTCCAATTGGGCCATAATTGGTCCATTGTCCATGTTTTGATCCACTTAACATTTATTCCATTAAAATTCTCAATTTCCATCATTAAAATAAATAATATCTACATATTCATTGATTTAAAAATTTCGAGGTATTACAAATCTAATTTCGTTGGTTCTTTTCGAAATTACTTGATTGATTAGTTTAAATGCAGCGGAAACAACAATCAAGAGTGTGTGTGTTAACAAATTTGATTAAAACAATCAACACATGAATTTGGCTTTAACACCACAAACACAATGACACAAGATATATAGTGGTTTGATTCACCAATCTACATCCACTGTTAGGACTCGCTCAACCTTGAGCTATCCCCAAATTCACTATGTGGGGACTTACACTCTCACAATTAGAGTAAGGAATTCCACCTCACTCAATTGGCTGGGAATTCCACCCACCACTGTGCCAGAGATGACGCTCTAGAGTTTTTTAAAGTGGTACTAGGGTACCTCCCTTTAACCCACTTTAGGGTTACAGGTTTTTAAAAAGAAACTTAAAAATCAAGAAGCACTTGCCTTAAAGATCTTTCTCGCTGATGTGTGCTTCTTGAAGATCCCACCCAAGTTGTGTCGACGCTCCTTCTTACAGCCGTTGTGTAGCAATCACAATCTTCTCGGCGACAGTGAAATTTGGCTTAACCAAAGCTTTCCTAGTTTTTAACTCTCTCACTTGAAAACTCAATCTAAAGATTGGTTGTTTATGATCTTTCTCTCCTCCTCTCTTTCTCATTTACGAACACAATCCGAAGATTGGTTGTTTATGATCTTTCTCTTAAAAGTGTTGATCGTTCCTTAGAGTTTTTAACTCTTTTACGCTCAAGGAAGATAGTAAAACAATCACCCAACACTCATATTTATAGAGGAGTTTTAACGGTCATATTAACTGTCCAAGACCGACAGGTCGGTGGCACTGATGGGCCGGTGTTCATATTTATTACCGTTCAACCACCCGACCATTGCGCATTAAATGCACCCCAACGACGTAGTTACTTTCCAGCCGAAATGTCGTTGTCATCGATGCGTCGACACTTATGGCACCGATGGGTCAGTCCATACGAGAGGCTCCTTTTGGTGCAAGAACACGTTTGATAGTAGTTTCCCTTAAGAAACCTGTTACCAAGAAAGACCTATCGCCCTTTGCCCAGGGGTCGGTCCTGTATCTCTCGATCGGTCATTGATTGCCGATATGTCTGTTTTGTTGAGAGCCCTTATATGTTCCCAGTACAGAACTTATAAGTATTATAACGACGAGTCCTCGACCACGAGGGTTCGTTCAAGTTCATCACTGAGGAGTCGATGCATACGAGACTCTCGATCAGAGGCATTTCCTTAATTACAGATTTAATGTAACACCCCAATTTCTTAATGAAATGGATAATTACAAAAATGCCCCTGAATTGTTAAATTTAATGCTTGTGATGTTAAATGAGGAAATAGTGGGGCCCATTACTCAAACTAAGATCCTAAGAGCATATTATAAGGGTTGGATTAAAATGAACGGATAATGTACATCAATTGGGTAAAAAATGGTTAAATGGGTCAAAGGGCCCAATTGGGATCCAATAGGTCATAATGGACTTATTTGACCATTGTGTGAGCCCAAATTTAATGGGGTTAAGCTGAATTAATTGGAAATCAAGTGGAACAAAAATGGGTAGGCGTGATGTACATGTGAAAACCACATACAAATGGTTAAATTAGACCATAAATGGGTCATGTTGTCAAAACGGGTCAAGGAGCTAAATGGGGACCCAATGGGTCTGGTTGACTAAGTGGACCACTACTGACCGTGTGGACCCCCAAATGAACTCAAGTGTGAGTTAATTCAGGTCGAGTTGGGACTGAATTGGATTGGGTTTTAATTAAGAAATGAGTTGACTCAAATGCATTAAATGAGATCCATTAAGTGTGTTGAGTTGGGTGAGTTGAGTCAAGTGAGTTAAATGGATATTGAAAGGGTGTTTTAATCTCACACAACACTTAGGGAATCAATCCCAGCCGTTGGAGTGAAAGGGTGCCTTCGCCAAGCCAAGGGACACCAAGGTTGGGCGGCATCATCTCATCTCATGAGATGCATTGGCTAATTCCAATGGATGCATCGGTTGGTGCCAAGGGGTGCCTTGGATGGTACCAAATGCCTCCTTGGTTTTATCAAAGATTAATGAGGAGTGATGAGATACTATGGGCTGTTTAACAAAAGGGAAACACACCTCACTTGGCCGATTGCACATTGCAAAAATTTGGAGTTCCATCTCTCCCTTTCCCTCTCACAAGAACATCTCTTCCTGGCCGAACCAGCTGCTGGTGTTTCACCATAGATCAAGCACCTTTTCGGCAAGAGATTAAGGAAGAAGGAAAGAAAGGAAGCAAGAGGGAAAAAACAAAGGAAATTGGCAAGTTTTACATAAGTATTTAGTTAAATAAAGGTGTAAAAGGGAGTATGATTTGGCCATTACTTGGCCGAATCCATCTAGGGTTAGACCTTGGATGGTGCTTCATAAATGTGTTGAGAAATGGATCATAGGGTTCGACGACTTTGGATGGACGAACCCCATGAAAAGAATTGGTAAATTTTGATTGGTTTTGTAAGATAAAACCATGGACTGTTTTAGATGTTTAATTAGACTTAGGATACATGTTTTGAAAAGGTTTAAATCGTGGTTTTAAGTGTCATGTTTTGGGCCATGGGTATGGCCGAATGCATCAAGGTTTAAAACTTGGTGATGGTGGTTTAAAAATGATAAATTGTATCATTGGGTTCGGCCACCTTGGATGGCCGAACCCCATGAAATTATTTGGTTAGATTGATGGTTTTGAAGGCTAAAAACCATGCAAAAACCATGGAGATTGTACATGTTTAATGGACATAAGATGTAAGCTAAAAAGGTCCAAATCATAGGCATAGGGTTCGGCCACCTTGGATGGCCGAACCCCATAAGTGTGTTTGATATTTTGGTATGGTTTTTGGAAGGATAAAAACCATACCAATGATGGAGAGTTGTTATGTTATTTAAATGGAGTCAAGGTGTTTAAAAATGAAGATAAAGTGAGTATATTGGATCGGCCAATATATGGCGGAACCATGTATTGATCATGGTTAAATTAGCATGCCAAAACCATGAGTAATCATGGAGAGTATTGAACCAAGTGAACCATAGGGTTTGGCCATGTGTATGGCCGAACCCCATGGACCATTTGATATGGACTGTTTTGTTGAATTAAATGGTTTCAAATTTAACGATCATGGAACAATATGAAGTGTTTAAAAAGGGTTTCAAGTGAACATTTGGACAAGTCATGGGTCGGTCATTCCATTGCCGAACTATGGGGTACTATGGCTAAGTTAAGACATGGAGGTTTAAATGTGAAAGCCATAGGGTTCGGCCATATGTATGGCCGAACCCCATGGACCATGGTTTTGGTATTATGAATCAATTTCATGGAAATAACTAGTGGTCATTTAGTAGACCTAGTGGCTAACTTGTAATTGGATTGGTTAAAAATCAAAATGAAGATTGATGTATGAAAGGTGTAAAGGATCAAAAACAAAGTGGTGAGGTTCGGCCATGTTGTATGGCCGAACCCCACTAAGGTAGATTACTTTATGGACTTTGATTATGAGCAAGATTAGACATTGGTTAGACCAATGGCAAATCTGTGAATACAAGTCAAATGAAGGGATTGATCAAAGGACTTACAAGAGGGGTCAAACCAAAGTGGTATGCTTCGGCCATGTTGTATGGCCGAACCCTACCAAGTTATATTAGGTAGTAAATGGCATTTTGGTATTGATCAAAAGAAAGGGAGATCAAATCTAAAGTGGGTAAGGTTCGGCCATGGGTATGGCCGAACCCCACAAGATGTTTTTGGGTCTTAGATGTGAATGGACATTTAAATGATAGTATGATTTACTTATTGTTACATCACAAGGTGACGACAGTTGAACGACGTGCAAGTCGTGACCAGGTGAAGTTCAAAGAGGAACGGACACTTAAGTAAAGTTTAAGTAGGTTTCCCTACCTACTTGTAACCACTATCATGATTTGGTGTTATCATGTTTTAATGAGATATATTGTTAATGATATTAGTTTTCAAATTGGTTTTGAATGATGTGATATGTATTTACAAATGATATATAAAATGCAATGACATCTCATGCATGGCATGGGGTGATGACTTGGGAAACAGGAGGCCAATCCATAGGAAATGAGGAATACTATGGGTTACACTGTGAAATACCTTGACGTAAGAATCCTATCCAGAGGAAATGTGGATTACTCTGGCTTACTTTGATATTAGACTTCTGTTCAGAGGAAATGTGGATTACTCTGGATTACCTTGACGTGAGAATTCCGTCAAGTGATGGCTATGTATACTTGTAATGGGTGGGACTCATTACATATGCACTTACATACATAGCATTGTTTTCAAATGTTTTATTGATGATCATGTACTATGATATATATATATATATATATATATATATATGCATGTTTTATAAACTAACCATGTGGTAGCCCTGATCGGGAACCTACTAGGCGCGTTGATCTAACGCCCTAATTCTATCGTTAGAGGATAATGCATGAACAAGGAAGGGGAAAGAGAAGGTTGAGGACCAGGAAGGGAGCCAGGCTTAAGTGTTTGATTGATGATTTGGGATTTATTTATTACTGTCTTCTGAGTTACAGTTTATGGACATGTAATAGTTAGTTAACTTTGCTATGGTTTGCTTATGATATTGACAATGGATGTTTGGATTAAGTTATTTTAATATTTGAGACTTGTACTTGCTATCTATTCAGTCTAATTCCGCAGTTAGTCTAGTTTATTCTGCATAACTTGTTTAGTTCCATGTGTGGATTGTTACCATGGGTTTAGTCCATGCACACATGGGTGGCCAGTTAAGGGTCGGACTTTGGAAGTCCGAACTTAACTCGCGTCGTGTCGTCCCTCCGCTCTTGTCCAGTTTTAATTTATAAAAAAAAAAATTATACTCTGAATCTCGGAAAGGGCGGGGCGTTACAGTTGGTATTAGAACGAAATGGGAAGTTGAATCATCGAAGTAAGATTAAGACGGTTTCATGTCTCACTGACAAATAAGAATCCCTACTGACCGACTCTTCGGAGTCCACTGACTGGGGGCCGGATTAATTTACTTCAAGTGACTCAGACTGAACAATCAATCTAAGAACGATAATGAAAGATAGCAAAGTAAAGTACAGTCAACATAACTGGACATATCAAACATAGGAAAGTAGGATGCACTCTCCTGATATCCCTACTTTGAGAAACAAACAACAGGAATTTAGAGATTTCACCAGAAACAAAAGAAAACAAAGAGTGATGATTTGGCAATCTCCCCAAACAAAGTACATGATATTATGCATAACAAATTCCCCCAAAACCAAGAGTGGTTTATTTAGAATTGTTGTTGAATATTCTTGCGTTCTATTGATATGATACAGATATGTCGAGTAACGTGGAGTATACGGAGTTGTACAGCGGTACCCCTAGCAATCCCGTAGATTTGGTGTCTGCTTCCAACAACTCCAACGTGGAAGTTATCATGGACAATCAAGAGGTATTACCCGAGGAAGATGAGGTGGACCTAGCACTTTTTCCGGAGGATCTTATGGGAGATATTCCTTGGATAATGGAACCTCTCGAGGAAATTGAAGAGGATCTCCAGAAGAGCTTGTGGAAGATTATCCCGCGATACGAGAGGTGTTGGGGGAGATAGACCCTGACTACATGTGCTAGTTGTGCAACCAGGATGGGTACACTGCACATACTGCCCCCACCCTCTTGAGGTTGTCTGCCTGGTTTGTGGACTTCATGGGCACGGAGAGGCAATGACTAATTGTCCTTGCATTGGAGGACCGGGGTTAATACCCTTCTTGACATGTGGAGTACTGGGTCACATGTCAATGACATGCCCTGATAGTTTCTATATGTTTGAGGACGATGTAGGGTCTTCTACAGAAGACTAGGCTAAGAAGTAGCAAGAAAGGTCATTAAAAAAAGGGTTATTTTGTAAGGGTTGTGGGTACAATTTGTTATTAGTAGGGTTTGTCTTAGCCCTACCAACCCTTGTACAAAGATGAAATATGAATATATATGAAATATGCAATTTTATGATTCTATGAGGATTTATAGCATTTAATGTATGTTGCGAAGAAAACTAAGCCAATAATGTTTCCATGAATTAGGAAAAAATGGCTCCAACGAGAAAGACCCTACAAAAGCAGAAGGAAAAGGAAAAAGTATTACAGATTGGCTTTGGCGAGATGGCTCCAAAAAGAAAGACTCGACAAGACGATAAAGGAAAGGAGAAAGAGATACCATTTATTCCACATGAAGAGGAGTTATCTCAACATGTGAAGGAGAATTCAGTTCATGAAAAATCAGTACATGTGGAAGAGTAGCATCATTCTCGACGAGAAGAGGACGATAGTGACCCTTCATATCGACGGGAGGAAGAAGGAAACAACAACAACAACGTGACTATACCACATGTGCCGCATGAACTACAGAGCTTGGTACAAGCAGTAGGTACTTCTGTCCTCCAACAACATATGAATGGAGGTGGAAGCACGAATGAGTCTAATGACTGGAACATGGTCAGAGACTTCCAACAATAGCGCCCACCTTACTTCAAGGGGAGAGAAGGGCCTGTAGGAGCGGAGAACTGGTTGAAGAAAATCTCCCAAATATTGACTCTGCTGAATATCAAGAGTCATGCACACAAGATTCTACTGGCCACGTCACAGCTGATAGATGACGCTGGTAAGTGGTAGGAGATAATGGAGAAACAACAGGCACTTGTGCCAGAAAGGGAAAGGACCGCTATGACCTGGGAGCAATTCTCAGCGACGTTTCTAGATCACTACTTTCTGGAGGAAGAAAAGGAACGCCAGATCCAAGCATTTTTGTCACTAGTGCAAGGCTCGATGACAGTAGCTGAGTACCATCAGGAATTTCTCAGCCTATCAATTTATGCATTTTATATTGTGGACACGGAGTATCGGCGTGCTCGTAAGTTCGAGCGTGGTCTACGGCCAAACATTAGGGCCAGAGTGACAGTGTTCAAGGCAACCACGTTGGCGGAAGTGGTCAGCAAGGCCACCATTGTGGAGCAGGAATTGGCTGAGTTTGCACGAGTTGACAACCGTTGAGCACCGAGTGGGAGGGGTATGTATCAGCCTAACAAGAAGTTCCAACCGAACTTCAGCAGACCCTCACCATCTGTTGGATCTACTGGGGACTTTCGCCCCAACCAGCCCTCTCAATTTGTAGCGTTCACTCAGGATTCTAGAGGAGGGAGTACCTGCTTCCATTGTGATCAGCCCGGTCACTTTAGGAAAGACTGTCCAAAACTCAACCGACTTTCTTACTCCCGAGGATCATTCCGACCACCGGCCAGACCAGCTAACTCTCGGGGAGGCAGAATGCACAATCGGGAGGACGAGGGCCTAATCCTACTGGAGCTGGACGAGTGTTTTCTCTAGTACCCCCAGAGGATGAGAATCACTCAGTAATACAAGGTATGGCAGTAGTGAGTAGTTCTTATGCATGTGCACTATTTGATTCAGGAGCTTCACATTCCTTCATAGCTGCATCATTTATAACTGCTACTGGTACTCTAGTTCAAAGATTAGCCAAAACACTCACAATTGTGTCCCCTGTCGGAGACTCGGCATTAGGACTTATATGCACGGCAGTTAATACTGAACTAGCTGGACTCAGATTTGAGTTCAATTATCTGGTACTGAACATGACGGAGTAGGATATAATCTTCGGCATGGATTGGTTGGCTGAGTTCTAGGCCAACATTGACTGTTATCGCCGAAGAGTGACATTTTGGTCACCCGAGGGTAAGCAATACGTAGTTCGTGCAGACAAACAGAGTGGATTGCAGGAAAGGTTGAACCACGTGGTATTGACTAATATCACCATAAATAAAGCTCCAATTACTGAACTTCCGACAGTTGTAAAAGAATTTGTGGATGTATTTCCAAAGGAACTCCATGGTTTACCTCCTATGAGGGAGATCAACTTCGAAATCAAGCTGTATCCGGGCACTGCACCAGTGTCCCTACCACATTATCGGATGGTACCAGCAGAGATGTCTGAGCTAAAGAAGCAGATTGATGAACTGCTCAGGCTGGGTTGCATCCGAAACAGCACATCGTCATGGGGAGCTCCAGTATTATTTGTAAAGAAAAAGGACGGTTCACTCCGGATGTGTGCGGACTACTGGAAGCTGAATTAGCTAACGGTCCGGAATAAGTACCCTTTACCTAGGATCGATGACTTATTCGATCAATTGAAGGGCTCCAGCTACTTTTCAAAAATTGATTTGATGTCCGGATATCATCAAATCCAGGTTAGGGAGGAAGATATAGAGAAGACCGCCTTCAGGACTCGGTATGGACTGTACGAGTTTGTAGTCATGCCATTTGGACTCACAAATGCACCGGCGGTGTTCATGGATTTAATGAACAGGATCTTTCGTCCGTATCTCGATCAGTTCGTAATTGTGTTCATTGACGATATCCTGATCTATTCCAAGAGTCAGGAGGATCATGCTGAGCACCTACGGATAGTTTTGGATACCCTGAGAAAGAACAAGTTATATGCCAAGGCAAGCAAATGCGAATTTTGGCTATCTGAGGTTAATTTCTTGGGGCATGTTATATCCGAAGAAGGTATAGCAATTGACCCAACTAGGGTGGCGGCAATGAAAGACTGGAAAGCACCAAAGAACGTAACCGAGATCCGCAGTTTCTTAGGATTGGCGGGTTATTATCGGAAATTTATCATGGATTTTTCCAAAATAGCGTCTCCATTGACTCGACTCACTCATAAAAGAGTCAAATATGAATGGTCAAAATTGTACGACCAGAGATTTGAAGAACTGAAGACGAGACTTACTACTGCACCTGTCTTAGTTTTGCCGGTAAGTGGCAGGAATTACGAGGTATATTGTGATGCTTCAGGAGAAGGACTGGGGTGTACGCTCAGTCAAAGTAATCGCTTGGTGGCGTATGGATCAAGACAGTTGAAAATACACGAACGTCTCTATTCTACACACGATCTGGAATTAGCCGCAGTAGTTTTTGCTCTCAAAAGTTGGAGACATTATCTCTATGGCGAGAAATTTGAAGTGTTTTCTGATCATAAGAGTTTGAAATACTTGTTTGATCAGAAAGAGCTCAACCTGAGGCTGAGCAGATGGATGGAGTATCTAGCGGATTATGAGTTTGCGCTTTGGTATCATCCAGGCAAGGCAAACAAGGTGGCGGATGCTCTGAGCCGCATATCACATGCATCAGTGGCATGCTTGATTAGAACGGAATGGCAGATGTTGAATACCATTCGAGAGTTTAAACTCTATCTCAATAACCATGGGACCATGTACAATTTGATTATACGTTCCAACATGGTTACTAAAATCGAACAGGAGCAACGAGGAGATCCGGAAGTAGAGGAGATATGGGCCAAGATGTCTACTGGCATAGCTCTACCGGAATGGGAATTACGACCAGGACAGGGTCTTTTATTCCGTGGAAGAGTATATGTGCCAAAAAGCTGTAGGAGAGAGCTATTGATTGAGGCACATCATGTAACACCCCGATCTCTAAACGACATGGATAATTATGAAAATGCCCCTAGATTGGTAAATCTAATGGTTGTGATGTTAAATGAGGAAATAGTAGGGCCCATTGCTCAAACTAAGATCCTAAGAGCATATTATAAGGGTTAGATTAAAATGAAAGGATAATGTACATCAATTGGGTCAAAATGGTTAATTGGGTCAAAGAGGCCAATTGGGACCCAATAGGTCATAGTGGACTTATTTGACCATTGTGTGAGCCCAAATTTAATGGGGTTAAGCTAAATTGATTGGAAATCAAGTGGAGCAAAAATGGGTAGGCTTGATGCACATGTGAAAACCACATACAAATGGCTAAATCAACCCATAAATGGGTCATGTTGTCAAAACGGGTCAAGGAGCTAAATGGGGACCCAATGGGTCGGGTTGACCAAGTTGACCATGGTTGACCGTGTGGGCCCTCAAATGAGCTCAAGTGTGAGTTAATTCAGGTCGAGTTGGACTGAATTGGATTGGGTTTGTAATTAAGAAATGAGTTGACTCAAATATGATGCATTAAGTATGTTGAGTTGGGTGAGTTGAATTGGAATAAAAAGGGCCATGAGTCAAGTGAGTCAAGAGGATATGGAAAGGTGTTTTAATCTCAACAACACTTGGGAAAACAAATCTCAGCCATTGGAGTGAAAGGGTGCCTTGGCAAAGCCATGGGACATCAAGCATGGGCGGCATCATCTCATCTCATGAGATGCATGGGCTGAAATGAATGGGTTAAACGGTTGGTACCAAGGGGTGCCTTGGATGGCACCCAATACCTCCTTGGTTTTAACAAGGATTAATGAGGAGAGATAAGGGAGTTTAAGCTGATTAACAAAAGGAAAGAAACATCAACACTTGGCCGATTACACCTTGAAGAGTTTGGTTTCCATCTCTCCCTCTCCCTCTCTCAAGAACACCATCTTTGGGCCGAACCAATTGTTGTGTTTCACCATTTGATCCAGCACCATTTTGGAAAAGGGATTAAGGAAGAAGGAAAGAAAGGAAGCAAGAGGAAAGAAGCAAGGAAATTGGTAAGTTTTTACATAAGTGTTTGGTTAAATAAAGGTGTAAAAGGGAGTATGATTTGGCCATTACTTGGCCGAATCCATCAAGGATTAGACCTTGGATGTTATTTCATAAATAAGATGGAAATTTGATCATAGGGTTCGGCCATTGGGGATGGCTGAACCCCATGAAAGGAATGGGTTAAATTGGATGGTTTTTGTAGGACAAAACCATGGATTATTTTTTATGTTAAGATAGATTATTTACATGTTTTGAAAAGTTCTAAAATCATGGTTTTGAGTGTCATATGTTGGGCTATGGATTGGCCGAATATATCAAAGGATTAAACCTTGGATTAGACGGCTTAAAAGGATAAAAAAATATATCATTGGGTTCGGCCATCTTGGTTGGCCGAACCCATGAAAAGAGTGGTTTAGTTTAATGTTTTGGAAAGTTAAAAACCATGTCAACTATGGTGATTTTTACATATGTTAATTAGGTCACCTTGTGGCTGAATTAAGGAATGATGTAAAGTAAGAGGATGAGGTTTAAAAGATGGAAATTTAGAGCATGGAGTTCGGCGACTTGGGATGGCCGAACCCCATGGAAATCATTGGTGAATGGTATGGTTTTTGGGGACAAAAACCATACCATGTGTATAGATTTTTAAAAGAATTGTAAAATGGAATTAATTAACTGTATGGGATCGACAGTGGATGGTTAAACCTTGCTGTTTTTATGGCGAAGATACAGAAGATAAACTATGTGGAATTATTGGAAAAGTTGCATCCAAAGAACCATAAGGTTCGGCCATGTGAATGGCCGAACCCCATGGGTTGCCTTATGGGTTTTTATTTGATTTACTTGGGGTTATGGTTACTGATTTGGGTCAGCCTTTGGATGGCTGAACCATGTAATTACCTTGGTAAAAGGGTGTAGCCTAAGTTAAATACATGGGTTAAAATTATTGGATCAAGGGAGCCATTGGGTTCGACCATGTGTAAGGCCGAACCCCATGGACCATGGTTATGGTGTTGTGAATCAATTTCATAGAAATAATTGGTGGTTTTAAAGTTAGTGCATGATAAAATTATTTATTGGTAGCAATGGCATAAAGGTAATTATTGATGAAATGATCAAAGATGGAATGATTATACGATTGGATGTATGGATCCAAACCAAAGTGGTATGGTTCGGCCATGTTGTATGGCCAAACCCTACCAAGGTATTTTTGTGGTATGTGATGTTTAATAAGGATTAAATAAAAGAGAGATCAAATGAAAAGGGAGGCTAAATCCTAAGATGATGAGGTTCGGCCATGGGTATGGCCGAACCCCACAAGATGGCTTTTGGGTCTTAAGATATGAATGGAAATTTAAAATGATAGTATGATTGACTTGCTGTTACATCACAAGGTAATGGAACGTGAACGGCGTACGAGTCGTGAACGGGTGATGCTAAAGAAAGAACGAACACTGAAGTGAATCTTTAGTAGGTTTCCTACCTACTTGTAACCACAGTTTTATCTTGGTTTTTATGAGACTCATGTACTGTTTTATTGGTTTTGAATGATGGATATTATTTACATGTTTTCTATATACATTGGCACCTCATGCATGGATATGGGATGATGATTGTGGAAACCGGAGCCCACACTCCGTCGGAATGCCCGTGATGCAACTGTGGGGCCTCCTTAGGCGGTGAAAGTCCCGCCAGGAGGATTAATATGTTGATATAAGACACGTCAAGTGATGGCTATATGTATGTGTGATAGGGTGGGGCTCATTACATTTGCATACATACATAGCATGGTTTTATATGTTTTTGATAATCATACATTTGATATATGCATGATTTATAATCTAACCGTGTGGTAGCCTTGATCGGAAATCCTACTGGGCGCGTTGATCTAACGCCCTAATTCTATCCTTAGAGGATAATGCAGGATCAAGGAAGGGGAAAGAGAAGGTTGATGACCAGGAAGGGAGCCAAGCTTAAGCGCTTGAATGATGATTGGGATTTCTATATTACTGTTATATTGAATACATCTTTATGGACATGTAATAGCTAGTATCTTTGCTATGGTTTGAATTATAGTCTTGATGTTGGATATATGAATTAAGTTATTGTGGATAAATGCTAAGTTTGAGAATAGTCTAATGAGGTTATTATGTTAAAGCAAACTTGACTTGTACTTTGCTATCTGATAATGGAGCAGTCTGAGTATTGATTATAATTCCTCATATTTGACTTATTCCACAATCAGTTATGTCCATTCCGCAAGTTTTATTTAGTTCCATGTGTGGTTTGTCTTTCATGGGTTTAGTCCATGCACACATGGGTGGCCAGTTAAGGGTCGGACTTGGGAAGTCCGGACTTAGATCGCGTCGTGACTCTCCCCGCTCTCTTCCACTTGTTAGTTTATAAAAATAAAAATTAGACTCTGAATCTCGGAAAGGGAGGGGCGTTACACATCAAACCAAGCTCTCCATTCATCCCGGCAGCACCAAGATGTATCACGACCTGAAGAGACATTATTGGTGGCATGGACTCAAGAGAGATGTTGCAGAGTTTGTGGCTCGTTGTTTAATTTGCCAACAAGTTAAAACGGAACATCAGAAGCTACCAGGGTTACTCAAACCCTTAGCAGTACCAGAACAGAAGTGGGAGCACATTTCCATGGATTTTGTGACGGGGTTGCCGAGGTCCTCAAAGGGCAACGATGCTATTTGGGTCGTAGTAGACCGATTGAGCAAGTCTGCGCATTTTACACCTATCAAGATGACGGATTCATCGGAGACTTTGGGTCGGCGTTATATCAAGGAAATCATTGGCTACATGGAATTCCCCGTACAATAGTATCTGACAGAGATGGCCGATTCACCGGCAGAGGGTGGCAGAGCATGCAGTCAGCTATGGGAACAGAATTACTGACTAGCACTGCGTTTCATCCACAGACTGATGGACAGTCGAAAAGGACTATACAGGTACTGGAGGACATGCTGAGAGCATGAATGTTAGAATTCAAGGGTGGATGGGAAGATCACTTGCCATTGGTGGAATTCTCGTATAATAACAACTATCAGACAAGCCTTCAGATGGCTCCATTCGAGGCCTTATATGGTAGGCCGTGTAGATCACCAGTGTGCTGGACAGAGGCTGGTGAGCCTGCACTGATTGGACCTGAGCTAGTCTCAGAGACTACGGCACAAATCCAGTTAATACGACAACACTTATTGACTGCGCAGAGTCGGCAAAAGAGTTACGTAGATAAAAGAAGACGGTTTCTGGAATTTGAAGTGGGAGACATGGTATTCTTAAAAGTCTCGCCATGGAAAGGACACATGAGGTTCGGAAAGAAGGGAAAATTGTCGCCAAGATTTGTGGGACCGTTTCCCATCATAAGAAAGATGGGGGATGTAGCGTATCAACTAGCACTTTCTCCATAATTGGCATCTTTACATGATGTGTTTCATGTATCAATGCTAAGGAAGTATAATCCTGATCCGTCCCATGTATTGAATATGCAAGACATAGAAGTACAAAGTGACGTGACATAGGTCGAGAAACCGGTCAGAATAGTAGAGACTGAACAAAGAGTGCTACGAAACAGAGCGATTCAGTTCGTCAAAGTGGTATGGGATCGACATGGTGTTGAAGAAGCCACATGGGAACTTGAGTCGGAGATGAGAACAGCTCACCCTGAGTTATTTTTGTAGTTTATTTTGAAACCCTACTTCGCTCGATTTTCGGGACAAATTTTTTTAAAAGAGGGTTACATTGTAACACCCCAATTTCTTAATGAAATGGATAATTATGAAAATGCCCCTCAATTGTTAAATTTAATGCTTGTGATGGTAAATGAGGAACTCAAACTAAGATCCTAAGAGCATATTATAAGGGTTGGATTAAAATGAACGGATAATGTACATCAATTGGGTAAAAAATGGTTAAATGGGTCAAAGGGCCCAATTGGGATCCAATAGGTCATAATGGACTTATTTGACCATTGTGTGAGCCCAAATTTAATGGGGTTAAGCTGAATTGATTGGAAATCAAGTGGAACAAAAATGGGTAGGCGTGATGTACATGTGAAAACCACATACAAATGGTTAAATTAGCCCATAAATGGGTCATGTTGTCAAAACGGGTCAAAGAGCTAAATGGGGACCCAATGGGTCTTGTTGACTAAGTGGACCACGGCTGACCGTGTGGGCCCCCAAATGAGCTCAAGTGTGAGTTAATTCAGGTCGAGTTGGGACTGAATTGGATTGGGTTTTAATTAAGAAATGAGTTGACTCAAATGCATTAAATGAGATGCATTAAGTGTGTTGAGTTGGGTGAGTTGAGTCAAGTGAGTTAAATGGATATTGAAAGGGTGTTTTAATCTCACACAACACTTAGGGAATCAATCCCAGCCGTTGGAGTGAAAGGGTGCCTTCGCCAAGCCAAGGGACACCAAGGTTGGGCAGCATCATCTCATCTCATGAGATGCATTGGCTAATTCCAATGGATGCATCGGTTGGTGCCAAGGGGTGCCTTGGATGGCACCAAATGCTTCCTTGGTTTTATCAAAGATTAATGAGGAGTGATGAGATACTATGGGCTGTTTAACAAAAGGAAAATACACCTCACTTGGCCGACTGCACATTGCAAAAATTTGGAGTTCCATCTCTCCCTCTCCCTCTCACAAGAACATCTCTTCTTGGCCGAACCAGCTGCTGGTGTTTCACCATAGATCAAACACCTTTTCGGCAAGAGATTAAGGAAGAAGGAAAGAAAGGAAGCAAGAGGGAAGAAGCAAAGGAAATTGGCAAGTTTTACATAAGTATTTAGTTAAATAAAGGTGTAAAAGGGAGTATGATTTGGCCATTACTTGGCCGAATCCATCAAAGGTTAGACCTTGGATGGTGCTTCATAAATGTGTTGAAAAATGGATCATGCGGTTCAGCCACCTTGGATGGCCGAACCCCATAAGTGTGTTTGATATTTTGGTATGGTTTTTGGAAGGATAAAAACCATACCAATGATGGAGAGTTGTTATGTTATTTAAATGGAGTCAAGGTGTTTAGAAATGAAGATAAAGTGTGTATATTGGATCGGCCAATATATGGCTGAACCATGTATTGATCATGGTTAAATTAGCATGCCAAAACCATGAGTAATCATGGAGAGTATTGAACCAAGTGAACCATAGGGTTCGGCCATGTGTATGGCTGAACCCCATGGACCATTTGGTATGGATTGTTTTGTTGAATCAAATGGTTTCAAATTTAAAGATCATGGAACAATATGAAGTGTTTAAAAAGGGTTTCAAGTGAACATTTGGACAAGTCATGGGTCGGCCATTCCATGGCCGAACTATGGGGTACTATGGCTAAGTTAGGACATGGAGGTTTAAATGTGAAAGCCATAGGGTTCGGCCATACATGGACCATGGTTTCGGTATTATGAATCAATTTCAAGGAAATAACTAGTGGTCATTTAGTAGACCTAGTGGCTAACTTGTAATTGGGTTGGTTAAAAATCAAAATGAAGATTGATGTATGAAAGGTGTAAAGGATCAAAAACAAAGTGGTGAGGTTCGGCCATGTTGTATGGCCGAACCCCACTAAGGTAGATTACTTTATGGACTTTGATTATGAGCAAGATTAGACATTGGTTAGACCAATGGCAAATCTGTGAATACAAGTCAAATGAAGGGATTGATCAAAGGACTTACAAGAGGGGTCAAACCAAAGTGGTATGGTTGCGCCATGTTGTATGGCCGAACCCTACCAAGTTATATTAGGTAATAAAAGGCATTTTCGTATTGATCAAAAGAAAAGGAGATCAAATCTAAAGTGGGTAAGGTTCGGCCATGGGTATGGCCGAACCCCACATGATGTTTTTGGGTCTTAGATGTGAATGGACATTTAAATGATAGTATGATTTACTTATTGTTAAATCACAAGGTGACGAGAGTTGAACGACGTGCGAGTCGTGACCGGGTGAAGCTAAAAAAGGAACGGATACTTAAGCAAAGTTTAAGGAGGTTTCCCTACCTACTTGTGACCACTATCATGATTTGGTTTTATCATGTTTTAATGAGATATATTGTTAATGATATTAGTTTTCAAATTGGTTTTGAATGATGTGATATGTATTTACAAATGATATATATAATGTAATGACATCTCATGCATGGCATGGGGTGATGACTTTGGGAAACAGGAGGCCAATCCATACGAAATGAGGAATACTATGGATTACATTGTGAAATACCTTGACGTAAGAATCCTATCCAGAGGAAATGTGGATTACTCTGGCTTACTTTGATATTAGACTTCTGTTCAGAGGAAATGTGGATTACTCTGGATTACCTTGACGTGAGAATTCCGTCAAGTGATGGCTATGTATACTTGTAATGGGTGGGACTCATTACATATGCACTTACATACATAGCATTGTTTTCAAATGTTTTATTGATGATCATGTACTATGATATATATATATATATGCATGTTTTATAAACTAACCATGTGGTAGCCCTGATCGGGAACCTACTGGGCACGTTGATCTAACGCCTTAATTCTATCCTTAAAGGATAATGCAGGAACAAAGAAGGGGAAAGAGAAGGTCGAGGACCAGGAGGGGAGCCAGGCTTAAGTGCTTGATTGATGATTTGGGATTTATTTATTACTGTCTTCTGAGTTACAGTTTATGGACATGTAATAGCTAGTTAACTTTGCTATGGTTTGCTTATGATATTGACAATGGATGTTTGGATTAAGTTATTTTAATATTTGAGACTTATACTTGCTATCTATTCAGTCTAATTTCGCAGTTAGTTTAGTTTATTCCGCATAACTTGTTTAGTTCCATGTGTGGATTGTTATCATGGGTTTAGTCCATGCACACATGGGTGGGTAGTTAAGGGTCGGACTTTGGAAGTCCGAACTTAACTCCCGTCGTGACGTCCCTCCGCTCTTGTCCGGTTTTAATTTATATAAATAAAAAAAATTTAGACTCTGAATCTCGGAAAGGGCGGGGCGTTACATCTAATTTCCAGAACCAATGTTAATTTGGCCGAACAATCTTTGACAACAATGGGTCGATCCTGACTACACCGAGGGGTCGGTGAGATAGATTGGTCGTGCTGACAGTGAACATAATTCATATTTTCAAGTTCACTTCCAATTCACTGTTTAGCTTCCTCTCTAGACATTTTATGTTTATTACCAACATATGCAAGTAAGCCTAGTAGTCCTCTCTCAGGTGTGGATTCCACCTAGTGTCATCTATGGCCATATACATGTTCTTGTGATTGCCATGACGACGATCTTTGTGCTTGGTGGAGCATGATCTTCTTCCTTGACCATCTTGAGTTTTCAAGCTTCTGGGCAAGTGCTTCTACCTGAATCATGTAATTGACAAACAGGGACTCGGTCAAGCCGGGGCACTAACAATCTCCTCCTTTGTCAATTACATGAAAAAATCTAGAAGCTAACCCATTTACAAGCCCACCCTTTATTACAATACATTTGAATACAAAGCATTATGTCAATTACATATATATTTAAATGGATTTACAAGATTATGATCTTCATATTCTTGCTCAGCTTGCTTCATTTTCCTGTTTAAGCATAAAAGCAAGCAACACTAGACAATCATTAAATACGTTAGTCCAAACCATAAACATCCATGGACTAAATAAGATTTTCTCCCCTATACACCAATGAATTGCTAGACTCTCCCCATCTCTTTGGGTTGGATCTTCCTTCCACCAATTATTCTGCTAATTTGTTTTTATGTCTGATAGCATATATTATTTTCTCCCCTATTTTGTCATTCAATTGACAAAGGATTAGTAGGCAAGCATCAAGATTAAGTACTCCCCATGCTTCATGTGTTGGTGCATTAACTGAGATCGAATCTCAGACATGGTTCACCCCATGGATTAGTGCACACATTTCGTGCATCAAGCTTCTGGGTTAAGCTAATGTTCTTAGCCGCTTTTGGTTTTCTCCCCCATTCTCTAAGCTATTTTTCTTGGCTTTTTCTTCTCTGCTCCCCCCACAAACTTAGCTGCCCCTAAGCTGATTTTGCTTCAAGCTTTCAAGCTTGCATTCTTCTTCCTCCACAAACTGTCATGACCAGTGACAACATCTAATCATCAAATATTTTGTGTTCCCCTATACTCCAAGGATATGTGTAGCATCACAACTTGAACCCTTATCTGTCTAACATGCCAATACAAAACCAACTCATTTAAACCAGCATGCTAGTATATCATACACAAGTGATAAATGGTATACATACATAGCAATACACATGTCATACTAAACCAAACCATATATTGCATTTGACAAAATGTGCATTTAGTTACATATGGTTTTTGCTAAGAGGGTACTATGGGTGCTTAGACAAAATACCAAAAGTATAGTTTTTCTAAAAACTATCCTAATCAGAGCCATCTTGAGGGGTTATAGGAGGAGGAGGAGATGAAGTATCTGGAACTCGGTCAGAGAAGGAGGTACAGCAAAAAAAACCTGGACTGTCATCCTCAACCTATCCAGGGATCTCTCAAGGCAATTAATCTTTCTTTCCAATCTGAAGACCTTGTTGTTCAGACTGTCATTCATTTGATAAGGATATTAATATTCTCTTTCCTCATCAGAATCTCCCCTAAGATCCTCAGACCGACGACTGTCCTCCTCACTGGTGTCTTAAGAAATATCAACATGGTCTTCATAACCAGTTTGATGACCATTCCCCTCTTCTGTTTCTTCTCCCCTTTATTCTCGTCGATTTTTGAGGAAGATGACTTTTTTGTCAATAATGGGTTCTTCTCCCACCTCTACTTGAGTTTTTTGTTCATCTTGAACATGAGTTTGAGAGCACGACCCTGGGTAAAAATGAGAAGTTGACCTTTTGGTCCTTTTGGCCCATCAACTAGCACGATTGGATTCTCTTCGTTCGATAGTGATTTTGGGACGTGACTGAGCTGCCATCCTTGTATGAATGATTTTTCCTAGAGGAGGTCCTTAAACAATGGTTTGAGGAGGGATGAGATGAAACCTGAGCTTTACTCAGTCTATGATAATCACAAGAATGGTGATTTTCAGGCTTCTAGAGGCTTCAAGAACGAAAGCCACATGACTTTGCTTCGGAAAATCACCACGAGAGGTCATATTTACTGGTCTAGGGCACGGGAGGAGAAGGAGGGACCACAAACCTGTAACACCCCAGACTTTCAATTTATTTATATATATGAAAATTACCCATTTAACTTGTGAATTATTAGATTTGGATATTATATGGGTAAAGTGTTGGGTCATTGGCCCAATTAGGACCCAACGATTTTGGAATTGGTTTCAATAAAATGAAATGGGGTTGAATTTAATTAGTAATGCAAAATTAAATAAATGATTGTGCATGGCCGAATATTGGATTTGAATATCCAAGGAGATGTTTAAAAATCAAATGAAGATTACATTGGCCGTGATTACCATATCTATGTTGGGCGCATAAGATCATTTAAAAGAGGCAATAAGAGGAGCACACGGCAATGGTAAATTAAGCAAGGGGCGCACGGCCCTAAGGGGGTATGGTTATCTTAAGCACCTTCTAAGTTGGGATCAAGGAAAGGTTTTATAAAGAGATACATAGCAAGGGCGCACAGATTGCACATACCATAGCCGAATTTTCCCTATCTCAATTCTCATTCTCGGCAATACATCAAGAGAAGGAAGGAAAGGCAGCCAGCAAGAGGTGTTCTCAGCCTGGGAAAAATCAAGAAAAAAGGAGAAGGATTGGAAGAACAAGAAATCGGAAAAAGGTTAGTATCTTGTTTGATAAATTTATTTTGAAATAAAAGAACCATAGGGTTCGGCCATGGTGTTTGGCCGAACCCCATGGAAGAAGATTGGAGATGGGTTTAATGTTTTGAATGGAAAGAAAGAACCATAGGGTTCGGCCATAGTGTATGGCCGAACCCCATGGAAAGTTATGGTTTATTTTGTTGGGTTATGAATATTGAAAACCATGGAGGAACATTGATTGATTAATGGAAAGACATGGTTCATTTTGTTGAATTGAAACCATGGAAAGTCATGGTCTAATTATGGGTTTATGTTCTTAGATTTTAGATCATAGAAACCTTGGACGTTAGATGTTTTGGATTTAAAATAGGGAATATGGAACCATAGGATTCGGCCATAGTGCATGGCCGAACCCTATGGAAGGTGTTTGGTTAATGTTAAATAAGTATTTGAGATCAATGATTGGTGATTTTAAAGAGAGGATCTTGAACCATAGGGTTCAGCCATGGTGTATGGCCGAACCCCATGGAAATATGTAAGTATTATTGTTGAATTTTAATGGACTGAAATAAGGGTCAAGATCATGAACCATAGGGTTCGGCCATGGTGTATGGCCAAACCCCACGGAGATGGTTACTATTTTGGAATAGTTGATGGAAGGAGTTTGCTAAATTTGGAAAGCATTCCAATCATGGAAAGATGGTTTCTAATCTAGGAAACTATCTAATTATGGAAGATGGTTTCTAATTTAGGAAACTATTTAACTAAGGAAGATGGTTACTAATTTAGGAAACCTTCTAATAATGGAAGGTGGAGTTTAATTATGGAAACCTTCTAATAATGGAAGGTGGAGTTTAATTATGGAAACCTTCTAATAATGGAAGGTGGAGTTTAATTATGGAAACCTTCTAATAAGGGAAGGTGGAGATTATTTATGGAAACCTTTTAATTATGGAAACCTTCTAAAGTATGGAAGGATGGATTATTAATTGGAAAGAAGGACATCATGAGTTCAGCCATGTGTATGGCCGAACTCCATGAATCAAATTTGTGGGTTATGTTTTGTGTATTTTAAATAAATTGGAGGATCATGGGTTCGGCCAAGGTGTATGGCCGAACCCCATGAGGTTTATTTTGTGAACTCGGATTAATGGGTTAATTATTAGTCTAAGTACATTATGAATGAGAATAAGGGATAATGATAGCCATGGATGGCATTGTTGTAAATATAAGTGAAAGTGTTGGATCATGGGTTCGGCCATGGTGTATGGCCGAACCCCATGAGGAATTATTTGGAGAACTTAGATGTTTATGATCTATGTTTTTGGACCTAAACATGGGAATTGTTTGGTAGACCTAGGGTTATGTATTTTGGATTAACTAAGGTTTAGACCAATGGCATTTTGGTAATTAATGGAATAAATGAACAAAAAGGGTGAGGCTCGGCCATGGGTATGGCTGAACCCCACAAGTATGGTTTATGGACTTAAATATTGCAAATCAAGTGGGACTTGGTTTTGATTGGTTATTATATTATAAGGTAACGGGATCTCACACAGCGTTTACAATCGTGAGCGGTTACGGGACGAAAGACGCAAGCACACGTTAGCGGTCTTTGGTAGGATTCCACCTCTTTGAAATCATGGGTTTATGTACTTTGTGTTTATCTTATTTTTGATGAGATTATGTTTCAAAGTCTATGCTTTATATTGAATTTCAAACGCTATGTTTATTTGTATAAGTAGCATGTGTTGGATATGTTTCAAAAGTGATTTTAAATGCTATGTTTTGTGTTATAAAATAACATGTATTTCATTGACATCTCATGCATGGCATGGGGTGAAGGATTTATAACCGGATGGGTCACACTCCGTCAGGGCATCCGAAAAACCTATGTGCAGTACCTTGATGTGATTTCCATTAAGAAGATTCTGGAGGGTCCACACTCCGCCGGGGTGTCCGAAAGACCTATGTGGTTTGTACTCTTATGTACATGTGATGGGTGGGACTCATTGTATTTGTCATCATTGCATGGCATGGATTTACATGGTTTTGGATATTATGTTATAATATATGTTTTGTACTAACCATGTGTTAGCCGTAACTGGAATACCTATTGGGCGCGTTGTTCTAACGCCCTACTTCTACCTTAGTTGATGATACAGGAAATCAGGGGAATGATGAATGCAAGACGGGCCAGGCATAGGAGCTTGGAAGACTTATTTTATATGTTTTGAATAAAGTTACTCATGAACTTGTATTTGAGTATCTAGATTTCGGAATGTAATAACTTAGATGGATGGATGTTAATTTTGATAATTATGGTATTGGAATGATGATTACGGACTTGATGTACTTTGCTATTTGAATGGAATAGAACTTGGTTCTATTATGATTCTGCAATTTTGATGTTGTTATTCCTCATGTTTTATATTGCTATGTGTGAACCATTTTCGTGGACTTAGTCCATGCACACATAGGGTTGGCCAGTTAAGGGTCGGACTTTGGAAGTTCGGACTTAGCTCGCGTCGTGACGTCCCACGCTCTATCACTCTACTCTGTTATAAAAAAAAATAGACTCTGAATTTACGGGAAGAATCGAGTGAAAAAGGGAGGGGCGTTACAAAACCTTCGCGGGAGGGGAGACAGCGAATCTGATGTTTCTGTCTCACCGCTATGTCGGTTCCACCGATAGGTCGACCTTTTCCCCCTTTTCAACAATGCTTTGATTTCACATAGCAACGACATGTCTGTCACATTGACAGTCTATTCACCAACATGTCGACAACACCGAGAGGTTTAGATTGCTGAGCAATCATCCTTGATTTGTGCAACTTGATGGAGATCCTAATCTAAGCACGGTAAACACATATTCATGCACAAATATACCAAACACAGTTTCATCAAATCATGCACACACACATAGCAATTCTTATTCAAAATATTATATCTTTCAAAAACACTTTGAATGGAATGTATGGCTTTCCATGTAGAATATGTACTATAGCCAGGAAGAGTACATTCTAGACTTGTATGTGTCCAATTCCTCTCTTCATGTCATAGCATTTCTCTGCTACGTGAACTCACATGGTCTCTTGTTAGTTCATTTGTAGTGGTCTAAGACATGGAAGTGAATTTTAATCCACAACAAAACATGATTAATGGTCTATCTCCTAGGTACAACGATTGTGGCATTTGGTGTTGCATACATACCCCTATGATCGTACCTTTGATTACCAAACCTTGTATTCATCAACTCTTCTAAGACATGATTTATCTGTCTTAATAAAGAGTCTTGCCTTATATCCACCTTCCTTGGGTTACTTTTAGGATTCGGTGTTGGTGGATATCTTTTATGCATAGGCTTTAATGGATTGTGCCTTAGTGATTTCTTTTCCAGGTATCTCTTCAGATGATAGCAATTTCTTTTGAAATGTCCATCCATGTGGCAGAAATTGCATTTACCCGTTGAAGGGAGAGAGATACCTGTTTTCCTAGACACTTCATGGTTCATGGGTGTAACGCCCCGCCCTTTTTCACTCTATGCTTTCCGAAAATCAGAGTCTATTTTTATTTTTTAAATAAACAAAGAGTGAGCAAGAGCGGGACGTCACGAAGCAAGCCAAGTCCGAACTTCTAAAGTTTGACCCTTAACTGGCCAACCCTATGTGTGCATGGACTAAGTCCATGGAAATGGTTCACACATATCAATATAAACATGCCGAATAAAATCATGATTGCGGAATTATAATAGAACCTAGTTTTATTCATTTTAGATAGCAAAGTACGTCAAGTCCTTAATCATCATTAACATAACATAATTATCCAAATAAACATCCAACCATAGCAAATCATCTAAGTTATTACACGTCCGAAGTCTAGTTACTCAAATTACAAATCCATAAGTAACTTAATTAAAATTTAAATTAAAAGCATCCAAGCTCCTATGCATGACCCGTTTCGCGTTCATCGTTCCCCTTGTTTCCTGTATCATCCACTAGGGTAGAAGTAGGGCGTTAGAACAACGCGCTCAGTAGGTATTCCAATTAGGGCTAACACATGATTAGTAAACAACATATATAATAATATTATAATGTCAAAAACCATATAATCCATGCCATGTCATGATGTCAAATGCAATGAGTTCCACCCATCACAAGTACATATAAGTACCCCCACATAGGTCTTACGGATGCCCCGACGGAGTTTGGCCCCTCCGGTTTCTTCTTGATGGAAAAGCACATCAAGGTTGTAACACCCCAATTTCTCAATGAAGTGGAAAATTACCAAAATGCCCCTGAGTTGTTAAATTAGTTATTTTGTCATGTTAAGTAAGGAAATAGTGGGGCCCCATTGCTCAAAATAAAATCATATGAGCATATTATGAATGTTAAGTTTTATTGGTTGGGTAATTTTCATCAATTGGGTCAAAAATGGCTAAATGGGTCAAAGGGCCCAAATGGGGCCCATCGGGTCTTGCTGGGTTATTTGACCGTTTTGTAATTTTAAATTAAAAGGGGTTAAGCCTATTTGATTGGAAATCAAGTGGAGGAAAAATGGGTAGGCTTGATCCATATGTAAAAACAATTGGAAATGACCAAAATACATAAATGGGTCATGTTGTCAAAACGGGTCAAGGAGCTAAAAGTGGACCAACGGGTCGAGTTGACTATTGTTGACCGTGTGAACCCTCAAGGGAGCTCAAACACGATTCAAATCAATTGAGTGGGATGGAGGTGAGTTGGAATTAAATCAAAAGGTGAGTTAACTCATATGCATTAAATGAAATGCATTAAATGTGATGAGTTGGGTTGGAATAAAAATACCTTGAGTTGAGTGAGTCAAAATGGAAACTCAAGGGGCTGTAAATTCAGTGAGTCCAAGGGGAATTGGAGGAGTTTAGCTGGTCTCAAATCAGCCAAAACAAGTCCCACACGTTGGGGACTTGTTTTGGTGAGTTCCATGGTACATATTAAATACAAGTGCATGGGTTTGAGGTGGGTTACTTAGGGATGTGAATGGCTGCATTGGTAGCTGCCAAGGGGTGCCTTGGATGGCACCCAATGCCCACCGTTTTGAGCAAGAAGTTATGAGGGAGTGGAGGAGTCTTGGTGGCTGAAAATGCAAAAGCAAACAACACCATGCTTGGCCGAATTTCTTGTGCAAAAGTTTTAGAATTCTCTCTCTCCCTCACTCAAAAGAAAAACACACTCTCTTGGCCGAGTTTACCTTGGTGTTTTTCACCATTAGATCAAGCACAGACAGTAGAAGAAAGGAAGGAACAAGAGGGAAGAAGGCAAGGAGCAAGAGGCAAAGGAAATTGGTAAGAATTCCTTACAATGTTATTTAATAAGTTAGATTAAGTGGAACATGAATTGGCCATGGAATGGCTGATTTTATCAAGGACCTAAGCCTTGGTTAAAGGTTGTCTTAAGTGGTAAACAAATCACATTGGGTTCGGCCAGTTTGGATGGCCGAACCCCATGACATTTGTTTGGGTATTTTGATGGTTTTTGGAGGCTAAAAACTATGCAAAAATGATGAACAATTGTATGTGTTTAGATGAAGATAAAGGATTTTAAATCTTGGATTTGGATGGCATAATTCAGCCTTGGAATAGCCAAATGCATCAAGAGTCTAAAACATGGAAGAAGGTGTCAAAAGAAATGAAATGAACCATTGGGTTTGGTCACTTTGGTGGCCAAACCCCTGAAAAAGTTGGTTAATGGTTATGGTTTTTGAAATTTAAAACCATCCATTTGGGGACTGTTTTTACATATTTTATTAAGATTTAAAATACATACTTAAAGAGGGTTAAAACATGGGTTTGGATATCAGAAAAGGTGAAGATATGTGGTCTAATCAGTGGAGTAAAATTGGAGAAGATGGACCATGGGGATCGGCCATCTTGGATGGCCGAATCCCATGATATCATGTTGGTTTTTGGATGATTTCTTTGAGAGTTAAAACTTGATATTAGTATACTGTTTATGCATGTTTATATGAGGTTCAAAAACAGCAAACATAGCATTGGGTTCGGCCACCATGGAGGGCCGAACCCCATGCAAATGATGGTTGGTTCTAAGGTGTTTGAAACATGGAAACCATGAACTTTCAAGGGCTGTTTTTGGATGAATTTAATTAGATGGTTACTAAGAGGTATGAAGGCAGCAATATGATATTGATATTGCATGTTTAGATAAGGCCTAAAGCATGTTTGAAAGACCATAACATGGCATAGGGTTCGGCACATTGGATGGCCGAACCCCATAAAAGTGTGTGATAAATTGTTATGGTTTTTGGAGAGATAAAACCATACCAATTGTGGAGTTTTTTTTTTAGAGATAAGGTTACTGTTTTGGTTTGGCCATGGGATGGCTGAACCATGTGGTTAACATGCAAAAGGGTAGTATTCAATTGGTATATGAATAAGGGAATCATTGAGCAAAAAACTCCATGGACTGTTTTATGGTTATATGGAGTAAGAACATAGTGGAGATTTTGAATGAATCCGTGCCTTTGATTCAAGAATTATGTATGTATAATAGGTATTTAATATCAGTAAACAATCAAGCATGATAGATAAGGGAATATGGGATGAAAATACATAGGGTGAGGTTCGGCCAGTAGTATGGCGAACCCCACCAAAGATTATTTGATGGACTTTGTACTAATTCAATGAATGGGAGATGTATGTATGAATGATGTAATGAACCAAGTAATTTGAATGGTCATGGAATGTGATTGGAATGGATTAAGAGATTCAAATGGGAAAGGTGAGGTTCGGCCAAGTAGTATGGCCGAACCCACCAAGGTAGTTTTGTTATGAACCATGGGTTATCAAGGAAAATTAAACAAGGCTTGGCCTAGTGGCAAAGCTGTAAATACAAGTGATATTTAGTGGTTTGAAGTGTAATAAATCATTTGGATGGTGTTAATCCAAAACCAAAGAGATCAAGTTAAGTGGGTAAGGTTCGGCCATGGGTATGGCGAACCCACAAGATGTTTGGGTCTTATATGTGAATGGATATTTAATATTAGATGATTTATTATTGTTATATCACAAGGTGACGAGAGTTGAAGGAAGTGCGAGTCGTGACGAGTGAAGCTCAAAAAGGAACGGACACTTAATCAAAGTTTAAGTAGGTTTCCTCCTACTTGTAACCACGGTTTACCCAGTTTTTCTTATGATACTCTTGTTTTAATATATGTGTTTCAAATATATATTATGCATTAAACAAATGGCATACAGGCATTGGCATCTCATGCATAGTCATGGATAATGAATGAAGTTCTACAGTGATGGCTACGATTGTACATGATGGGGGTTGCCCATTGCATGTACATATTGTATAGAAGAGATGAATGTTGTTGTAATTTACCTTGTCGGTGCAAGGCACGTCAAGTGATTGGCTATGGAAGTACATGATGGGGGGATGCTTCATTGCATGTGCATATTTCATAGCATTGTTTTTACCTGTTTTGATGATCATGTATTATGATATGTATATGCATGTTTTATATGCTAACATGTGGTAGCTGATTCGGGAACCTACTGGGCGCGTTGATCTAACGCCCTAATTCTATCGTCAGAGGAGATTGCAGGTACAAGCAAGGGGAAAGGAAAGGTCATTGACCGGGAGGGGAGCTGAGCCTAAGTGCTTTAATGATGGATTTGGATTACGTTATATTACTGTCATTTGAATACTATTGTTGGACATGTAATAATTCGTTATTTGCTATGGTTTTGATTAGGATAATAACCTGTGGATGGTTGATCTATGTTATAAAATATTTAAGACTGTTACTTGCTACCTCGTCTTTCTTTTCTGCAATTATCTAGTTTATTCCGCATGTTGATGTTAGTTCCATGTGTGATTCACTATCATGGTCTATTCCATGTACACATGGGTGGCCAGTTAAGGTTCAGACTTGAGTAGTTGAACTTAACTCGCGTCGTGACGCCGCCCGCTCTCTTCGATGTTTATTTAAAAAAAAAATTAGGCTCTGAAATTTTAAAAAGAGGGCGGGGGTTACAGTTGGTATCAGAGCGAAACGGGAAGTTGAATCATCGAAGTAAGATAAGACGGTTTCATGTCTCACTGACGGATAAGAATCCAACTGACGACTCTTCGGAGTCCGCTGCCTGGGGGCCGGATTAATTTACTTCGAGTGACTCAGACTGAACAATCAATCTGAGAACGACAATGAAAGATAGCAAAGTAAAGTAAGTCATCATAATTGGACAAATCAAAGTAGCAAGGTAGGATGTACTCCCCTGAAATCCCCACACTGAAAAAAAACAGACAATAGGAAATTAGAGATTTCCCAGAAACAAAAGAAAACAGAGAATGTTGAATTGGTAATCTCCCAAACAAAGTACATGACTTTATGCCTGATCAAATTCCCTGAAAACCAGGTTGGTTTATTAGAATTGTTGTTAAATATGCTTGTGTTCTATTGATATGATACAGATATGTCGAGTAATGTGGAGTACTCGGAATGGCACAGCGGAACTCCTAGCCATCCCATAGACTTGGTATCTGCTTCTAACAACACCGACGTAGAAGCTCAAGTGGACCTTCAGGAGGGACATCTGAAGAAGTTGAGATGCACTTAGCACTATTGCAGAGGATTTGAGGGATGATATTCCTGGGATGGTGGAACTTCTGAGGAAGAAGAGGAGGAGGATCTGGGATTTTTCTTTTATGAGGATCGATGGAAGACTTTCCTATAATACTGGAATCGGCGGGGGAAGATATTATGATTACCTGTGAGTTGTGTAATAGGACGACCACAACAGGTTTATTGTCCTCATCATTGGGAGTTGTATGTCGGTTTGTGGACTACACGGGCATGGAGAGGCGAGGACTAATTGTCCTTGTATTGGAGGACTGGAATAATCCCTGCACGACATGTGAAGTATTGGGGGCACACGGCGATTACGTGTCCTGATAACGATTCAAGTTCGCTTTTGATGCGGAGTCTTCTACGGAAGACTAGGATAGGAAAGTAATAGTAGGGGTATTAAAGAGGGTTATTTTTGTAAGGGGGTATATTTGTTATACATAGGGTTTGTTTCACCCTACCCACCTTTGTACAAAGATGCAGTTTGAATTTATAAATATGTGATTTCATGTTTTTATGAGGATCATGGCATGTGTTGCATATTGTTAATGGAAACTAAGTCTATGATGTTTCCATGAATTAGGACTAAATGGCGCCACAGAAAAAGGTGGTAAAGATCGAAGGGAAAGAGAAGGTTTTACAGATCGGACTAGGTGAGGGGGTGTCAAAGAGGAGGACTCGTCAGGACGATAAAAAGAAGGATGAGTGCTCATTATCACACCACAAGGGAAGGTGTACCCCGACGCAAGAAGGCGTCATCGGAACCTGAAAGAGAGCCGTCCGTTCATGACAAAGAGAGATTGTTCATGAACGATCTACAGTGAGGAAGAGTCTCACCACTTAGGCGGGAAGAAGAAGAGAGTGACCCTACATATCAAACGAAGAGGAGGATATGACTCGTCATATCGATGCGAGGAGGATGAGAACAGTAACTGACTGTACCCTTTGTGCCTCCTGAACTGCACAGCTTGGTGCAAGCTGTGGTTACATCCGTCCTCAACAACATTTGAACGGAGGGGAAGTACGAGCGAAATGACGTAACATGGTCAGAGATTTTCAGAAACAGCGGCCACCTTACTTTAAGGGCAGAGAAGGGCCAGTCGGAGCCGAGAACTGGTTGGAGAGATTTCCACATATTGACTCTTCTGAACAGGAGTCATGCTCATAAAATATTATTGGCACGTCACAGCTGGTAGATGACGCTGCCAAATGGTGGAAGGTGGTGGAGAAACAGCAGGCACTTGTGCCAAGAAGAAAGGAGTTGCTATGACCTGGGAGCAATTCTCAGCGACATTCTTAGAGCGCTACTTCCAGAGGAAGAAAGAGAACGACAAATTCAAGCCTTTATGACTTTGGTGCAAGGCTCAATGACGGTGGCTGAGTATCACCAGGAATTCCTCAGCCTGTCAATCTATGCATACTATATTGTGGACACGGAATATCGAAAGCTCGCAAGTTCGAGCGTGGGTTACGGCAAACATTAGGGCAGGGTAACCGTGTTCAAAGCAGCCACACTGGCAGAAGTGGTCAGCAGGGCCACCATTGTGGAACAGGAAATGGCGGAATTTGCCAGAGTTGACAACCGCCGAGCTCCAAGTGGGAGGGTGTGTGTACCAACCCATCAAAAAGTTCAGATCGAACTTCAGCAGACCCTCACCGTCTGTTGGATCAAGTGGGGGCTTTCGCCCAACCAGCCCACTCAATCTTTGCGGTCACTCAACATCTCGAGGAGTGAATACTTGCTTTCACTGTGATCAACCTGGTCACTACAAAAAGGACTGCCCAAAAGCTCAAGGCTGTCTAAAGAGGATCATTTCGTCGCCAGCTAGACCGGCATACTCCAGAGGAGGCAGAATGCAGGGCCGGGAGGTCGAAGGTCTAACCCTGCTGGAGCGGGAGATTATTCACTCTAACTTCTCCAGAGGAAGAGGAGGAGGATCATCTGTGATACAAGGTATGGCGGTAGTGAGTAGCTCTATGCATATGCACTATTTGATTCGGAGCATCACACTCCTTTAATAGCTGCATCGTTTATTACTGCTACTGGTACATTAGTTCAAAGATTAGCCACAGAACTTACTATTGTATCCCCTGTCGGAGATTCGGCATTGGGACTTATTTGTACTGCGGTTAACACCGAATTAGCTGGACTCAGATTTGAGTTCAATTATTTAGTGCTGGACATGTCGGAATATGATATTATATTCGGAATGGATTGGTTGGGCAAAGTTTCATGCCACATCGACTGTTATGGTCGAGAGTGACATTTAAGTCACGAGGGCAAGAATATGTAGTTCGTGCAGATAAACAAAGTGGATTACAGGAAGGGTTTTAAACCACGTGGTATTGAATAATATCACCATAAACAAAGCTCCGTTACTGAACTTCCGGAAATTGTACAAGAATTTGTGGATGTGTTCCCAAAGGAACTCCTGGTTTACCACCTATGAGGGAGATTAACTTCGAGATCAGGCTGTACCCTGGCCACAATACCAGTGTCGTTTACCACACTATCGGATGGCACCAGCGGAGATGTCGGGCTAAGAAGCAGATTGATGAACTGCTTAGGTGGGTTGCATCCGGAACAGTACGTCATCATGGGAGACCAGTTGTTTGTAAAGAAGAAGGACGGTTCATACGGATGTGCGTGGACTACCGGAAGCTGAATCAGTTAACAGTCCGGACAAGTACCCTCTACCAGGATTGTCGATTTTATTTGATCAATTTGAGGGGTTCTAGTCATTTTTCAAAAGATCGATTTGATGTATGGTTATCTCAAATCGAGTTAGAGAGGAAGATATAGAAAAGACAGCTTTTCGGACGCGATATGGACTGTTTGAGTTCGTGGTCATGCCATTTGGACTCACAAATGCGCGGCTGTGTTCATGGATTTAATGAACAAATTTAGTCCTATCTGGATCAGTTTGTAATCATATTCATGATGATATCCTGATCTATTCTAAGAGTCAGGAGGAACATGCAAAGCATCTACGGATAGTTTTGAATACTTTGAGCAGAATAAACTGTATGCAAGGCCAGTAAGTGTGAATTCTGGCTATCTCAAGTGAATTCTTAGGACATGTATATAAGGAAGGAATAGCCGTGGATCCGGCTAAGGTGACTGCCGTGAAAGACTGGAAAGCGCCAAAGAACGTAATGAGATCCGCAGTTTTTAGGATTGGCGGGTTATTATCGGAAATTTATTATGGATTTTCCAAATTAGCGTTCTCCATTGACTCGACTCACTCAGAAAGGAGTCAAGTATGAGTGGTCAGATCTGTGCAACCAAAGGTTTGAAGAGCTAAAAAAAGACTTAAACCTCTCCTGTTTTGATTTTGCCGGAAAAGGGCAAAGGTTATGAAGTAGAATGCGACGTTCGGGGAGAAGGACTGGGGTGTGTCCTTAGTCAAGATCATGTTGGTGGCTTATGGTTCAAGACAACTAAAATACCATGAACGCCTCTATCCTACGCATGATCTTGAACTAGCCGCAGTGGTCTTCGCTCTCAAAAGCTGGAGACATTATCTTTATGGCGAGAAGTTGAGTGTATTCTGATCATAAGAGTTTGAATATTATTTGATCAGAAGGAGCTTAATCTAAGGCAGCGTAGATGGATGGAGTATCTGGCGGATTATGAGTTCGAGCTTCGATACCATCCAGGCAAGGCGAACAGGTGGCTGATGCTCTTAGCCGCATTCACATGCATCCGTGGCATGTCTGATCAGAACCGAGTGGGAGATGTTGAATACCATTCGAGAGTTCAATCTATACATTACAAACCGTGGAGTTTTGCACAATTTAATCTACCGGTCAATATAGTCACAAGATTGAACAAGAACAAAGAGCAGACCCGGAAGTGGAGGACATATGGGCCAAGATGTCTACTGGCACCATTGTACCTGAATGGGAATTACGACCGGGACAAGGTCTTTTATTGGGGAAGAACGTATGTGCCACAGAGTTGCAGGAAAGAGCTACTAATTGAGGCACATCAGTCCAGCTCTCTATTCATCCGGTAGCACCAAAATGTATCACGATCTAAAGAGGCATTATTGGTGGCATGGACTAAAAAGGGATGTGGCAGAATTCGTGGCCACATTGTCTAACTTGTCAAGTTAAGACTGAACACCAAAAAACCACCAGGGTTGCTCAACCCTTAGCCGTGCAGAATGGAAAATTGGGAACATATTTCCATGGACTTTGTATTGGGTTGCGAGGTCCTCAAAGGGTAATGACGCCATTTGGGTCGTAGTCGACCGGCTGACCAAGTCTGCACATTTCATTCCTATCAAGATGACGGATTCGTCTGAGACGTTGGGTCGGCGTTATATAAAGAGATCATTCGACTACATGGCATTCCCCGAACGATAGTATCGGACAGAGATGGCCGTTTTACGGAAGTATGCAAAGCATGCAATCAGCCATGGGGACAGATCTACTGACGAGCACCGATTCCATCCACAGATGATGGACAATCTGAAAGGACAATCCAGACCTTGGAAGACATGCTGAGAGCATGTATGTTAGATTTCAAGGGTGGATGGGAGGACCACTTACCATGGTGGAGTTCTCGTATAATAACAGCTATCAGGCAAGCTTCAAATGGCTCCATACGAGGCTTTGTATGGTAGAGTGTAGGTCACGGTATGTTGGACAGAGGCAGGTGAGCCTGCATTGATCGGGACCGGAACTAGTCGCAGAAACTATGCACAAATTAAGTTGATACGTCAACACTTACTGACTGCACAGAGTCGGCAGAAAGTTATGCAGATAAAAGGAGACGGTTTTTGGAATTTGAAGTGGGAAGACTTGGTGTTTCTAAAAGTCTCACCACGGAAGGGACATATTGAGGTTTGGTAAGAAAGGAAAACTGTCGCCAAGATATGTGGGACCGTTTTCCATCATAAGGATGGGGGATGTAGCTTACCAATTAGCACTCCATCGCAATTAGCAGCTTACACGATGTGTTCACGTGTCGATGTTAAGGAAATACAATCCGGATCGTCCCATGTTTTAAATGTTCAAGATATGAAGTACAAAGCGACGTGACGTACGTCGAGAAGCCGGTCAGGATAGTGGAGACCGAACAAAGGGTGTTGCGAAACAGAGCGATTCAGTTCGTAAAAGTGATGGGACCGTCATGGTGATGAAGAGGCCACATGGGAACTTGAATCGGAGATGAGAACAACTCACCCCGAATTGTTTGTGTAATTTAATTTGAGAACCCTACTTCACTCGATTTTCGGGACGAAAATTTTAAAAAGAGGGTTATATTGTAACACCCCAATTTCTCAATGAAGTGGAAAATTACCAAAATGCCCCTGAGTTGTTAAATTAGTTATTTGTCATGTTAAGTAAGGAAATAGTGGGGCCCATTGCTCAAAATAAAATCATATGAGCATATTATGAATGTTAAGTTTTATTGGTTGGGTAATTTTCATCAATTGGGTCAAAAATGGCTAAATGGGTCAAAGGGCCCAAATGGGGCCCATCGGGTCTTGCTGGGTTATTTGACCGTTTTGTAATTTTAAATTAAAAGGGGTTAAGCCTATTTGATTGGAAATCAAGTGGAGGAAAAATGGGTAGGCTTGATCCATATGTAAAAACCAATTGGAAATGACCAAATACCATAAATGGGTCATGTTGTCAAAACGGGTCAAGGAGCTAAAAGTGGACCCAACGGGTCGAGTTGACTATTGTTGACCGTGTGAACCCTCAAGGGAGCTCAAACACGATTCAAATCAATTGAGTGGGATGGAGGTGAGTTGGAATTAAATCAAAAGGTGAGTTAACTCATATGCATTAAATGAAATGCATTAAATGTGATGAGTTGGGTTGGAATAAAAAATACCTTGAGTTGAGTGAGTCAAAATGGAAACTCAAGGGGCTGTAAATTCAGTGAGTCCAAGGGGAATTGGAGGAGTTTAGCTGGTCTCAAATCAGCCAAAACAAGTCCCACACGTTGGGGACTTGTTTTGGTGAGTTCCATGGTACATATTAAATACAAGTGCATGGGTTTGAGGTGGGTTACTTAGGGATGTGAATGGCTGCATTGGTAGCTGCCAAGGGGTGCCTTGGATGGCACCCAATGCCCACCGTTTTGAGCAAGAAGTTATGAGGGAGTGGAGGAGTCTTGGTGGCTGAAAATGCAAAAGCAAACAACACCATGCTTGGCCGAATTTCTTGTGCAAAAGTTTTAGAATTCATCTCTCTCCCTCACTCAAAAGAAAAACACACTCTCTTGGCCGAGTTTACCTTGGTGTTTTCTCACCATTAGATCAAGCACAAGACAGTAGAAGAAAGGAAGGAACAAGAGGGAAGAAGGCAAGGAGCAAGAGGCAAAGGAAATTGGTAAGAATTCCTTACAATGTTATTTAATAAGTTAGATTAAGTGGAACATGAATTGGCCATGGAATGGCTGATTTTATCAAGGACCTAAGCCTTGGTTAAAGGTTGTCTTAAGTGGTAAACAAATCACATTGGGTTCGGCCAGTTTGGATGGCCGAACCCCATGACATTTGTTTGGGTATTTTGATGGTTTTTGGAGGCTAAAAACTATGCAAAAATGATGAACAATTGTATGTGTTTAGATGAAAGATAAAGGATTTTAAATCTTGGATTTGGATGGCATAATTCAGCCTTGGAATAGCCAAATGCATCAAGAGTCTAAAACATGGAAGAAGGTGTCAAAAGAAATGAAATGAACCATTGGGTTTGGTCACTTTGGTGGCCAAACCCCATGAAAAAAGTTGGTTAATGGTTATGGTTTTTGAAATTTAAAACCATCCATTTGGGGACTGTTTTTACATATTTTATTAAGATTTAAAATACATACTTAAAGAGGGTTAAAACATGGGTTTGGATATCAGAAAAGGCTGAAGATATGTGGTCTAATCAGTGGAGTAAAATTGGAGAAGATGGACCATGGGGATCGGCCATCTTGGATGGCCGAATCCCATGATATCATGTTGGTTTTTGGATGATTTCTTTGAGAGTTAAAACTTGATATTAGTATACTGTTTATGCATGTTTATATGAGGTTCAAAAACAGCAAACATAGCATTGGGTTCGGCCACCATGGAGGGCCGAACCCCATGCAAATGATGGTTGGTTCTAAGGTGTTTGAAACATGGAAACCATGAACTTTCAAGGGCTGTTTTTGGATGAATTTAATTAGATGGTTACTAAGAGGTATGAAGGCAGCAATATGATATTGATATTGCATGTTTAGATAAGGCCTAAAGCATGTTTGAAAGACCATAACATGGGCATAGGGTTCGGCCACATTGGATGGCCGAACCCCATAAAAGTGTGTGATAAATTGTTATGGTTTTTGGAGAGATAAAACCATACCAATTGTGGAGTTTTTTTTTTAAGAGATAAGGTTACTGTTTTGGTTTGGCCATGGGATGGCTGAACCATGTGGTTAACATGGCAAAAGGGTAGTATTCAATTGGTATATGAAATAAGGGAATCATTGAGCAAAAGAACTCCATGGACTGTTTTATGGTTATATGGAGTAAGAACATAGTGGAGATTTTGAATGAATCCGTGCCTTTGATTCAAGAATTATGTATGTATAATAGGTATTTAATATCAGTAAACAATCAAGCATGATAGATAAGGGAATATGGGATGAAAATACATAGGGTGAGGTTCGGCCAAGTAGTATGGCCGAACCCCACCAAAGATTATTTGATGGACTTTGTACTAATTCATAATGAATGGGAGATGTATGTATGAATGATGTAAATGAACCAAGTAATTTGAATGGTCATGGAATGTGATTGGAATGGATTAAGAGATTCAAATGGGAAAGGTGAGGTTCGGCCAAGTAGTATGGCCGAACCCCACCAAGGTAGTTTTGTTATGAACCATGGTTTATCAAGGAAAATTAAACAAGGCTTGGCCTAGTGGCAAAGCTGTAAATACAAGTGATATTTAGTGGTTTGAAGTGTTAATAAATCATTTGGATGGTGTTAATCCAAAACCAAAGAGATCAAGTTAAAGTGGGTAAGGTTCGGCCATGGGTATGGCCGAACCCCACAAGATGTTTGGGTCTTATATGTGAATGGATATTTAAATATTAGAATGATTTACTTATTGTTATATCACAAGGTGACGAGAGTTGAAGGAAGTGCGAGTCGTGACCGAGTGAAGCTCAAAAAGGAACGGACACTTAATCAAAGTTTAAGTAGGTTTCCTACCTACTTGTAACCACGGTTTTACCCAGTTTTTCTTATGATACTCTTGTTTTAATATATGTGTTTCAAAATATTATGCATTAACAAATGGCATACAGGCATTGGCATCTCATGCATAGTCATGGGATAATGAATGAAGTTCTACAGTGATGGCTACGATTGTACATGATGGGGGTTGCCCATTGCATGTACATATTGTATAGAAGAGATGAATGTTGTTGTAATTTACCTTGTCGGTGCAAGGCACGTCAAGTGATGGCTATGGAAGTACATGATGGGGGATGCTCATTGCATGTGCATATTTCATAGCATTGTTTTTACCTGTTTTGATGATCATGTATTATGATATGTATATGCATGTTTTATATGCTAACATGTGGTAGCCCTGATTCGGGAACCTACTGGGCGCGTTGATCTAACGCCCTAATTCTATCGTCAGAGGAGATTGCAGGTACAAGCAAGGGGAAAGGAAAGGTCATTGACCGGGAGGGGAGCTGAGCCTAAGTGCTTTAATGATGGATTTGGATTACGTTATATTACTGTCATTTGAATACTATTGTTGGACATGTAATAATTCGTTATTTGCTATGGTTTGATTAGGATAATAACCTGTGGATGGTTGATCTATGTTATAAAATATTTAAGACTGTTACTTGCTACCTCGTCTTTCTTTTCTGCAATTATCTAGTTTATTCCGCATGTTGATGTTAGTTCCATGTGTGATTCACTATCATGGTCTATTCCATGTACACATGGGTGGCCAGTTAAGGTTCAGACTTGAGTAGTCTGAACTTAACTCGCGTCGTGACGCCGCCCGCTCTCTTCCGATGTTTATTTAAAAAAAAAATTAGGCTCTGAAATTTTAAAAAGAGGGCGGGGCGTTACAAAGGTATCCCACATAGGTTTTTCGGACGCCCCGACGGAGTGTGGCCCCTCCGGTTACATATCCTTCACCACATGCCATGCATGAGATGCTAATGAAATACATGCTATTTTATCATATAAACATAGCATTAAAAACTCACATTTTAAAACAATATCATTTACAACATAATTCATCAAAATAAGATAAAAACATTGTACATTAAACCCATGGTTTCAAAGTGGTGGAATCCTACCAAAGACCACTAACGTAACCTTGCGCTTCCATCCGGTAATAGCTCACGATCGTACACACCTTGTGAGGTCCTGTTACCTTATTACACAACAATTAATTAAACCCATGTTCCAATTGATTTCTTATCATATCTAAGTCCAAAAGCACTTTAGTCCATAAAACATAACCTTGTGGGGTTCGGCCATACAACATGGCCGAACCTCACCCCCTTAAGTTAATCATTTAATCACTTCCCATTTATTTAATCCAACATACATAAACCCTAAGTCCATCAAAACAATCCCCATGGGGTTCGGCCATACACCATGGCCGAACCCCTGGTCCATTAATTCTACTTAATTACTATACTGTCATCCTTGGCTAACATTCCATTAATCTAACCATTCATGCATTAAATCCACAAGTCGTTCCCCATGGGGTTCGGACATACACCATGGCCGAACCCATGGTCTTTCATTTTTTACCATATTCACATTTTTACCATTGTTTCCATCACCTCATGTTTAGGTCCCAAAATTGATCCATTACATAAATTCATGATTGATTCATATAAAATAAAACACTAATCATTCCCTTCATCCCTTCGTTTGGTAAACCATTCATTTAAATTATACAAAGACCCAAAAATGGCCCATTAACAAGTTCATGGGGTTCGGCCATACACCATGGCTGAATCCATGATCTTTCATTTTTAGCCGATATTACAAAATTGCCATTACCTCCATCAACTTATGTTTGGGTTCCAAAACATAGGTCCATTTATTTATTTACCACCCCAAGTCCAAGAGTGACCCATACATAATTCATTTACCATTTGCATGACTTATAATCTTAGGTCTATAAACATAGGTCCATAAATTTAGACATTATATACCTGGATCCACCAATGATCCACAACCATAGAACCATAAATAAAACCCTCCAATCCTTTGATCATATTAGGTCCATACATGACCGATAAAAATTGGTTCATGGGGTTCGGCCATACACCATGGCCGAACCCTATGATGTCTAACTTTCCAATTACATCAATTCCCATAAATCAAGGTTCCTTCCTTTTTTGATCCAAAAGTCCCTTATTAAAACCTTTCTAAATTAATAACCATCTTCCATGGGGTTCGCCATACACCATGGCCGAACCCTATGGTTCAAAATCTTCTCTTTAAAAATCATCCATCCTTGATCTTCCATGATCTAAATACATGTAACAAATTCTAGATTTCTCCATGTAACACCTTTTAAAAATATGAATAATTTTCCATGGAGTTCATCATTCAAAAACCCATAATCATTACCAACACACCTCCATGGGGTTCGGCCATGTATGGTTCTTTAATTTCTTACATTCATCCAAACCTTGTAAAACCTTTTAAAACCATAAGCATAACTCTATGATTTACATCCTCCAAACTTCCATTTAAAAATCACCAAAGTCCTTCCATGGGGTTTGGCCATGAAACATGGCCGAACCCTATGGTTCTTTAATTTCTTACATTCATCCAAACCTTGTAAAACCTTTTAAAACCATAAGCATAACTCTATGATTTACATCCTCCAAACTTCCATTTAAAAATCACCAAAGTCCTTCGATGGGGTTCGGCTATACAACATGGCCGAACCCTATGGTTCATCCCTTTTCATTAAACCTCAACATTCATCCCTTAATTTTCTTCCATGGGGTTCGGCCATACACCATGGCCGAACCCTATGGTTCCTTATTTCAAACAAATTTATCAAAATACTAACCGGTTCCGTGACTCCTCCGGTTTCCTTTCGCTTTTTCTTGCTCTTCCAATCCTTTTCTTCCTTAGCCTCATTCCACTTCTGCTTGATCTTTCCCACAGCTGAGATTGTGACTTGAAAGAGAGGGAGAGTTTGGCCTTAGTGTGTGTATTGCCGTGCGCCCCTTATGTTGCCTCTCTTTTATAAACTTCCAATTGGTCCTATATTTAGAAGATACCAAGACCCTCTTGCCTTTCCTTTATAAAACTTCCTCTTGATCTCCTAAATTTAGAAGGTGCCATGCGTCCCTCTTGCTTTTCCTTTATAAAACTTCCAATAGGTCCTAATTAGAAGGTGCCATGCGCCCCTTCAACTTAGCAATTGCCTATTGCAGCTTTTAATCAAGGGAAATGACCCCTTTTTGAGATACTCTAACTTATCTTCAGGGATTGCGCATAACCCTATACACGGCCTAAGCAATCTTTTAATTTAGTAATTCCCTTATGCCGTTTTTATCCAAAGAAATAGACACCTTTCAGCCGTGTACATAGATTTGCAAATCAAATTAGATTCATGCTTACCCTATGTATATATATGTATCCTAAAGATACACCCTTTTATAAAGATTCTAGCGCATAATCCTCATGGATATGCATATCTCATATTCGGCCAATCAATCTTGCAAGTTCCTTTATGCGCTGACAATTTATCCAAATCCCTTATTTATATATATATATATATTGCATTATTAATTAAATTCAGCCCCATTTAGTTCTATTGAAACCATTTCCACAATCCATTGGGTCTTAATTGGGCAACGACCCAACACTTTACCCATCTAAGGCCCATATCTAATAATTCACAAATTAAATGGGTAATTTTCATATATATTAATAACTTGAAAATCCGGGGTGTTACAATGGGTACTTTGGTGGATGAGGCACCAAGTCCAGACTTATCATCATACTATCTACCAGAGCCAAGGAGTCTTTCAATCTTTCATCTCCTTGGGTAAACTTATCTTGGGATTTTTCTTTGTGATTTTTTAATTCCCATACTTCCAAAGACAATTTCTTAATATCCTTTTCAAGAATTTTATTGTGATGCCACAAATTCTCAACATCCTTGCAATGTATACTTATTTCTTCTTGAAGAGTCGTGTTTTCTTCTTTAAGCTTAGAATTTTCAACATCTGAGAAATTAAACTTAGACATTAGAAGAGATTTTTCATCTTTCAACTCTTCCACTTGATTAGAGAGGTTAAGGTTTTCATTTTTAACCTTGTTGAGTTTTTTAGCCAACCTCTCACTCTCAATGAACAAGGCTCTGTAGGAAGTCCGAAGATTTTCATCATCTTCACTCTCATCTTCCTCTGTTACTATTGTAGGGTTTTCCTGATCACCAACGATCGAGGCTATGAGACCTTTTGACACAACAATTTTTGTTAGGTCTCCTCATCTGAATCCCTCTTTGATTCAGAAGTTTCCATATGGGTCACACCCACATTCATAGCCTTTTTTATATTATCTAAGGAACATTCATTCATGAAGTGGCCTCTTCCCCCACAACAGTAACTGTGAGAGCCGCCCTTTTTCACTCGCCGAAAATTAGAGTCTTTTTTTTCGAAATAAAGAGTGAGAGAGAGCGGGGCGGCACGACAAGAGCTAAGTCGGACCATCCAAAGCGCGGCCCTTAACTGGCCAACCAAACATGTACGTGGACCGTGTCCACTAAAATAGTTCACATGCTTTAAAGTTATACTTGCAGAATAAACCCATTGCGAAATATCATTTGATTACATATACCAACCATAACATTTACTTAGCAAGGAAGTCAATCACCCAAAACTTAACTGGACTAAATATCCGAAGGTAACATCAAACCATAGCAAAATAATATCTATGTTCTTACAATCCCAAAATGCAATTAACTCCAATACATTGTCCAACACTAAAACTTAAAAATAGCAATAAGCTGCCCAAGCTCCTAAGCTGGGCTCCTTTCGCGTCCATTGTCCGTTGTTCCCTGTACCATCATCTAAGGTAGAAGTAGGGCGTTAGTCAACGCACCCAGTAGGAATTCCAAGTAGAGTTATACACAAAGGATTAGTATAAAATCAAGATGCAAGACATCATACCATACTTGTAACACATAATACCCAAAAACAGAGCATGATAATAGAGATAATAATCATGTTGATAAAACCAAAACAAATCATGCCAATGTAATGCCATGTCATGGGGTCATATGCCAATGATTACCACCCCCCCAACATCCATATCACAAATCACATTAGTAGTCCCCTTGATGAACAAGCCACATCAAGTATTTCTGTCATGCCTCCCCACGAATGCCTTATCGGTCCCACCGAATGGAGCGTGCACTCCTTTTACATTGCAAACATAATATATCTCTCCCCATTAATGCCTTATCGGTCCCACCGAATGGAGCGTGGACTCCTTTTACATTGCAAACATAATATATCTCTCCCCACGAATGCCTTATCAGTCCCCTAATGGAGAGTGGACTCCTCTTACAATTCAACATCATACATCTCTTCTCGTATGTCCATTGGAATCAGTGTGGATTCCTCCCCACGGTTGTTTATCGAAAACCCCGAATGGAGTGTGGACTCATCTCATATGTTCCCTCCCATGCCATGCATGAGATGTGAGTGCAAATATGCTATTTCATATTAAGTTACATAATAGCCTTGAAATCCATTCTTAAAACATAAGCATTTTTTATACCAAAACTAGATCATCAATCATGGAAATGAAAACCATTGCATGTACATAATCCAAGTGTTTCAACAAGGTAGGAATCCTACCCTAGTCCAATCGACTGTCCTTATCTTGTTTCGTACGAACAGTCCCTAACTGTCACGTGAAAGCGAATCACGTCTCTTTACCTTATCAATTTAAATCATACACATATATCAATTTATAATCAACCTTTCATTTTAGTCGCATTTACACATCATAATCCTTAAACCGGTTAAGACCCTCAACGGGGTTCGGCCATACGACGTGGCTAAGATGTGTTCATGTTCACCAAGATCCATCGATGGAGTTCGGCCATACAACATGGCCGAAACTCACTCCTTGGTTTTTGACCCCTTTTCTTTAATCGTTGTTTTATTTTAAATACCGCGGGTCCACCGTCATTCCTTTCTTTTTATTTCATAACTTGTTGATCCATAGTTAATCAATTAACTTTTAAATATTCATGGACTCATACAATCATTCATGGACTCATAAAATCATTCATGGACTCAGAAAATCATTCATGGGGTTCCCGTCTGCCACCCATCCGGCGGATGATAAAAACCCGAAATCAGTCCTCATTTGTTTGATGCTAGACTTAATCCTTCCTCTTAAAATTTGTTTCCTTATTCTTTAAAAACATTTTAAACATCATCCATGTTTCTTCATTCCATCCCTTGGTTGTTGGTCCTCAACACCTACCCATTCCTTGAATAAATACCATCTTCCATCTTCAAATCGATATCCACCTTCATGGCTTGCAATGGTTTAGCCAATCCTATCCATCAAATATGGGACCCCATGGTTTCTTAACCTTTTGACCATCCAAATATCTCAATCAAATATGGACCCCATGGTCTCAGCCATTCCATAGCTGAAACATGGTTTCCCTTAGCTTCTTTTAACCATTAAACCCTCATTAAACATTACATACCTTTCCTGCGTCTCCTTCGTTTCTTTAGGTCTGATTTTACTCCTCCATCCTACTCCTTCCTTAGTCCTTGTTCTTCCTTCAAATCTAGAGCAATGTCTGAGAGAGAGAGAGAGATGAAACCTCCTTGTCCTTCAATGGAGCATTCGGCCAAGGTGTTGATTGAGAGAGGGAGAAAATGAGATGAAAAACTCCTAATGGAGGGTTCGATCAAAGAGGTCTCTTTGAAATCAACCCCCAAACTCCTTCCTTTCTTTGTTAATTCCTCTCCTTCCTTGATGCATTGCTGGCCCTCTAAGTGTTAAGACCAAATGTGGGAGAGAGGGGAGAGAGAGAGACAAGAATCGGCTAAGTGTAGTTTGAGAGAGAGAGAGATTGGAGTGGAGATGAGATTTCTTTTGCTCAAGAGGGAGGGAGAGAGAGAGATTGAGATGAGAAGGAGAGAGATGAAGATCCTTATCTTTCCTTAGCATGGAAAAATCGGCCAAAGGGGTGGTGTGAGCTCTTTGAAATCTGCCCAACACCCTCTCAACCACCCTCACTAAGGTTTGGTCTTTCCTATGTGTCCCATCCTAGGAGACACATGGCTTACACTTGGGGCTTGTCTTTCACATGGCTTACACTTGCGGCTTGTCTTGCACATGGCTTACACTTGGGGCTTGGTCTTTCCCATGTGTCCCTTGGTCAACCAAGAAGATGCATGGCTTACACTTGGGCTTTGTCTTTCCCATGGCTCACACTTGGGGCTTGGTCTTTCTCATGTGTCCCTTGGTCAACCAAGAAGATGCATGGCTTACACTTGGGCTTTATCATTCCCATGTGTCCCAACCAAGGAGACACATGGCTTACACTTTGACTCACTTAATTTTCTTGAACTCATTTCTATATAACTCAAGTGATTTTAATTTCCAACTCAATATAATTCAACTCACCCCATTTGAACTCACCCCATTTGAACTCACCCATTCAACTCTTAACTCAAGACTTGAATTTATTCCTTAATTAAATAATTCCTTAAATCCACTCACTTCACTTAACCCTTTTGAACTACCCTTTTGAACTCACCCATGGTTGACCAAGTCAACCATGGTTAGCCGACCATGCATGTGCATTAAATCATTTGCCACCTCACTTGATGAGGTGGATTTGGGTCCCACTTGGCCATGCCATTTACATGCCACCTCATACATATGCCACCTCACTTGATGAGGTGGATCCCATGTCTTAGGTCTTAATTGGGTACATGACCCGATTAAATCAATTCCTTACTCATTTACCTTAAACATCAATTCATCTTGGCCCATTGGGTCCCAATTGGGTATTTGACCCAATTAATTAGAATCAAACTCTATCCATGATCCGTTGGATCCTAATTGGGCCATTGCCCCAATTGTTACCCATCTAACATTCATTCCATCTATAAATCTTAAATTTAACAATTAAAATAGATAATATCCAATATAATAATGCATTTGAAAATCCGAGATGTTACAATATTACCCTCTTTTGAAATTTTCGTCCCGAAAATCGAGCGAAGTAGGGTTTCAAACAACTATTCGAAAAGTTCAGGGTGAGCTGCTCTCATTTCTGATTCAAGTTCCTAGGTGGCTTCCTCATTACTATGTCGATCTCATACCACCTTGACGAACTGAATGGCTCGGTTCCGTAACACCCTTTGTTCTTTCCCGATCGCTCTGACCGGCATTTCAACATGAGTCACGTTGCTTTGCACATCAACATTTTGTACATTCAGCACGTGCAAAGGATCAAGATTGTATTTCCTCAACATAGAAACATGGAATATATCGTGCAAAGATGACAACTGTGGAGGAAGTGCCAATTGATAAGCCACTTCCCCCACCTTTTTTTGGATTGGGAACGGTCCCACAATCTAGGCAACAGTTTCCCTTGTCAGCGTAGCCTTTCGTGGCGAGACTTTCAAGAATTTTAAGTCTTGCACTTCAAACTCAAGGAACCTCCTTCTCTTGTCAGCGTAGCTCTTCTGACGACTCTATGCAGTGAGTAGATGTTGTTGTATTAACTTAATCTGTTCCATGGTCTCTGGAACTAGCTCGGGTCCAATAAGTTCAGGTTCACTAGCCTTTGTCCAACACACTGGTGATCTGCAAGGTTCACCATACAACGCCTCGAATGGAGCCATCTGGAGGCTTGCCTGATAACTGTTGTAATAAAAGAACTCAACCAATGGTAAGTGATCCTCCCATCCACCTTTGAAGTCTAACATACATGCTCTCAGCATATCCTCCAATGTCTGTATTGTCATCTCAGACTGACATCAGTCTATGGATGGAAAGTTGTGCTAATCAATAAATTTGTCCCCATAGCCGTCTACATGCTCTGCCACACCCTGCTAGTGAATCGACCATCTCTGTCGGACACAATAGTCCTAGGGATACCGTGTAGCCTGATAATATCCTTGATGTATCGTCGTCCCAAAGTGTCAGATGAATCTGTCATCTTGATGGGAAAAAAGTGTGCAGACTTGGTCAATCGATCTACCACGACCCATATTGCATTGTTGCCCTTTGATGACCTTGGCAACCCTGTCACCAAAGTCCATGGAAATATGTTCCCATTTCCACTCTAGCACTGGTAAGGGTTTGAGTAGTCCTGGTGGTTTCTGATGTTCAGTCTCGACCTGCTGACAAGTCAGGCAGTGAGCAACAAACTCTGCCACATCTCTTTTAAGTCCATGCCACCAATAGTGTCTCTTTAGATCATGATACATCTTGGTGCTACTCAGATGAATAGAGAGTTTGGTTTGGTGTGCCTCGATCAATAACTCTCTTCTGCAGCTCTGAGGCACATATGTCTTGCCTTGGAATAAAAGACCATGTCCCGGTCGTAATTCCCATTCCGGTACAACCTCACCAGTAGACATTTTAGCCCATATCTCTTCCACTTCCGGATCTGTCCATTGTTCCTGTTCAATCTTGGAAACCATGTTGGATCGTATGATCAGATTATACATACTCCCATGATTCTTGATGTATAAATTGAACTCTCGAATGGTATTCAGCATTTCCCATTCCTTCATAATCAAACTGGCCACTGTTGCATGTGACATGCGACTGAGGGCATCTGCCACCTTGTTTGCCTTGCCAGGATGATATTGAAGCGGAAACTCATAGTCTTGCAGCTATTCCATCCATTTACGCTGCCTCATATTAAGTTCATTCTGATCAAACAGATATTTCAAACTTTTGTGATATGAAAATACCTCAAACTTCTCGCCATAGAGATAGTGTCTCCAGCTTTTGAGAGCGAAGACCACTATGGCTAATTCCAAATCATGTGTGGGATAGTGGCGTTCATGAATTTTCAACTGCCTTGAACCATAAGCCACTATGTGATGACTTTGGGTAAGAGAACACCCAAGTCCTTCACCTGAGGCATCACAATATACTTCATCCTTGCCTCTTTCCAGTAAAATCAGGATAGGTGCAATCATAAGCCTCTCTTTCAATTCTTCGAATCTTCAGTTGCATACAGTAGACCATTCAAATTTGACTCCTTTCTGAGTGAGTCGGGTAAGTGGAGATGCAATCTTGGAGAAGTCCATAATAAACTTCCTATAATAACCAGCCAATCCCATAAAGCTGCGGATTTCGGTCACATTCCTTGGAGCTTTCCAGTCTCTTCCTGCCGTCGCTTTAGCCGGGTCCACGACTATTCCTTCCGCTGATATGACATGCCCTAAGAAGTTAACCTCAGATAGCCAGAATTCGTACTTGCTTGCTTTGGCATACAACTGATTCTTCTTCAGGGTGTCTAGAACTATCCTTAGATGTTCTGCATTCTCCTCTCGATTGTTGGAATAAATCAGGATATCGTTAATGAAGACGATTACAAACTTGTCCAAACAAGGATGAAAGATTTTGCTCATCAGATCCATGAATATAACCCCTCCATGGGTATAATCCATTCATGGGCATAACTAATACCTTTGTAGAACCAATATGTCTATCATAGGACTATCATGTCTAACATACGACCAATACGTCGACTATGGAATCAAAATCTCTATCATAAGAACAATATGTCAACTATGGGACAAAAATGTCCTTCACACTACCAATACGTCTACCATAATGCCAATATCCGGCATCAATCCAAACCACCATGGAAACCCTCATCCATGGGAAGATAGTATCTATCCATAGAACCGTCACATCTACCATGGGACCATCGTATCTATTGATGTGAATTTTAATTTACTTGCAAGCGTACGAATCGGTTTATAGTATAGAGTATGAGTGCGAGGTCGTACCCAAGAGAAACCGACAAAATATATGTATGAAATAGAAAATGGCACTATTAAAAATGTGATTTAAGGAAATAATTTTCTAAAACATTTAATTATCATCTTAATTTAGAACAATAAATTGTTTTGATGAATTTTTGAGAAAAAGAAAAATAAATCAAGAATAAATTTTTTTTTTACATAATCTATAATGGAATCGGGTTAAACATCGAAGTGGCATGTTATCCGATTTAAATACAAAAACATGGCCTAGACTATGAAATATTCTGGAATTATTAAATATAATTCAAGTTTCTTATTTAATGAAATTCTAATTAGAATAATTATGTCTTCCATTAAATCGGAATTTTTCAAATCAAGCCTTAGGCTTGAGCAGGTTTTAAACTTGTGTTTCCCCAAATCTAAAACAACCGTTCTTGATCAAAACCTTAGACTGGAGAGACGGCAAGTCCCACTGATCCTAAAAGGGGTTCCACTTTTCCTTGAAAAATCCTCAAATTAATTTGTTTCATAAAGTTCTTAAAAAGAATTAAAATAAAATAAAATAAACCATCATTATTAAATATTTAATAATTGGGAATAGCATACATCTAAACAAACCGCCATAAATTTTATTTAAAAATTCGGAAATGAAATACAATTCTTTTGGACTTTACATAAAATTAAAAAATAAAATAAAATAACTTACAAGAAATTGCTTATTTTTCTGTCTTTCGTCGTCCAACTTCAGCCTTTAATGTCTTGCCCGGTTCAACCTTCAATGGACCCAAACACTTGAATTTATAGGAGAGGAGGGATGAAATAAGATACCCTTCAAACTCAACCGAGATAAGACCCATTTCAAATTCAAATTCAGGCGGGCTCTAATGATCGGTTAACCCTCTTCTTTATCTTCCTCTCTGCTTTATCTCTTTTCTTCTACTTTATCTCTTTCAAATTTGAACCCCAACTGCTACATCTTATCCCAGCTGCTACATGGTTCAGCTGCCTTCCTTATCTCTTCTTCTCTGCTAGTTGGCTCTATCTTCTTATCCCTTTTCTTCCCAACTCTATCCGGCAGCTCTCTTCTGAATTTCAAAAATCAGTCACTCGGCAGCTCCTCATCCAATCTTATCTTCTTGAAACCCAGCTGCTACCGATTCTCTCTCTTTCAGCTAGCAACTCATCCTGCTTCTTATCCCTATCTTCTTTATCTCTGATCTCCCAAGATCGGCTTGCTCTTTCTTATCCTCATCTTCTCTCTTCTTGATCAGCTGATCGTATCCTTCTTTATCTCTTCTCTTCTATTCCTCTTCATGCCGATATCTTCTGGCTCTGGATCTGTGCTTGCTGCTTCAGCCGGCTGAGCCTCTACGTCACTTCCTCTGCAACTCTAGGTCTAGGTTTGCAACCTGGGTGCAGCCTTCCCATTTCAGAATCGCTACCAGCTGCATCAATTTCCTTTTTTCTGCAATCGGTGCTGCTGTTTGATTTTCATGGCTGACTGCAATCGGTGAGCAGCAGACGGATTCTTCTGCTGCTGGGTTACAACTGTTCTGCTGCTCTCTGTTTCTCCTTCGCTGGCTGCTCTTCTTTCTCTTCTCAGCTGCCGTTCTTCTCTTTTTTGGCTCAGTCACTGCTCCTCAGTTGGCTGCTGTGTATGGCTACAGCTGGTTGCCTTGCTGCTTTCAATCTCTACTCGGACTGCCAGCTCTGCATGGCTGCCCTGCTTCCTACTCCGCCATCGGTCTCTGCTCATCTTAGTTGGTTGTTGCTCTGCTGCTGCTGTCCATCTAAGCTGGTTTCAGCTGCTCCACCATCCTCTCATATCCTTCCTGCTTTCAATCTCTTTCTGTCTTCTCTTCAGCTGGCTGCCATTTTCAACATAGATTGCCAAGCTGGTCATTCGGCTCTTATGCCAGCATGTAGGAATTTATTTTCAGATGGCCTGACAGCCGATTGCACCTTCCATTGCTGTTGGCTTCAGTGCTTTGTTCATTAGAAACAGACTGATGCTGTTGCCTTTTCTTATTTTGCTGCTGCTCTGCTACTCTGTTTCCTCTTCAGCTCTTTTACAGATCTGGTCTTGCTACTCTCTGTGAGCAGCAAACTGATGCTACCGATGTATTCAGTTGTCCTTGTAATACCACCATTGATGTTGGTAGGCTGGTTGAAGCCTTTTCTCGCCTTTGCCGATGTGGACTAGGGCAACTTGAGCAGTGTCTCTCTTTTAGCAAGGGCGTTGCTATCATCTTCAGGAGAAGACACTTGACTTTTGGTTCTCCTACCAAATTCATGTGCATATCTGTATTTTCTCATAACACACTGTAAAACTAAAAAAATAACATTAAACATATCTCATATTTACAAAATAAGGACTAATTCATCTAATATAAAAGGGTAAAATTGTAATTTTATGGTGTTCATCATCTATCGTGGGATCGATATACCCACCAATTGTTGTCATCGTCTACCAATGAGGATACTATAGTAAGTGTAGAGGACATTTGTTGTACTAAAGTGCTAGTTACAGATGTGAAGGCAGTAGATACAAAAGAGTGGGATGCTACCAAATCAAATAACACATACGCATATGAACTACAAACTACTACCATACCTTGAATCATCGAATGATCCACTGTCTCTAGAGGAGAAGCCAAAGTATTCAATCGTCAAGATCTTGTCGGAATAGGTGCCCGTCATGTCTGGTCATGTGCTCTAAATCCTTGTGACTGAGGTGGTCAGCTGGACGACGGAAAGAACCCATGAAGTGAGAAGATCTATCGTTCTGTGGATACTCTTCTTTGAAATGGCCCTGCTGACCACACTGGAAACAGGTGTTCACCCCTAGAGAAATTTGAGAGACGGATCTTGATGTGGAGGGATGATTGAAACGAAAACTTCTAGTGGAACCAGTAGAGGCTAAAGGTCTCCCAAAGTTGGGTTTGAATCTCTTGTGAGGGCGAAAAGTATTTCCCCCACCCTGACCTCTTCGGTCCTGTGTTTCATTAGAGGTTGTGTCTCCATTTCCGTTCAAGAGTTGCTGTAGAACGGAAATGACTATTGCTTGTACTAGGTTCTGCAGTTCAGGAGGTACTTTTGGAATGTTTACACTGCCTCGACCCTCTCCGTTATGTTCTTCTTCCTGATGTTGGTTCTGTCGAGTATGTCTTCTTTTCGAAGGCATTTTCCTATGTCATCGACACATTGATCGACTTAGTTTCTCACCAGAATCTATGTTCACATACTCGGGGAAATTGCCTAATCATCATCTTGTATTTCTTGTTTTGGGGAGTTTTCCTATGTATCACATAATGTCTCTTGTTTGGGGAACTTTCCTATGTATCACATAATGTCTCTTGTTTAGGGAAATCTTGATGTTTCTTGTTTCGGAGAAATATGTCTTATTTGGCTATGTTTGATAAATCTGTGTTTATAGTGATTGTCCTTCCCTTGCTGTTATAGTGTTGTTCTCAGTTTGAATGCTTCAGTCTGATTCTTAATAAAGTAAATTAATCCAGCCCCCGTGCAGCAAACTCCGAAGTGTCGGTCAGTTGGGGTTTTTATCTTGTCAGTGAGACATGATACTGTCTTAATCTTAATTCGACAGATTCATACTAACAGTTTCGCTCTGATACCAACTATGAGCGCCGCCCTTTTTCACTCGGTGAAAATCAGAGTCTATTTTATTTTTGAAATAAAGAGTGAGAGAGAGCGGGGCGCCACGAAGCTAAGTCCGAGCTTCCAAAGCCCGGCCCTTAACTAGACAACTAAACGTGTCCGTAGACTGAGTCCACTCAAACAGCTCACATGCTTAAAAGTTATACTTGCGGAATAAACCCATTGTGGAAATATCATTTGATTACATAAACCAACCATAACCTTTACTTAGCAAGGAAGTCAATCACTCAAAACTTAACTGAACTAAATATCCAAAGGTAACATCAAACCATAGCAAAATAATATCTATGTTGTTACAATCCCAAAATGCAATTAACTCCAATACACTATCCAACACTAAAACTTAAAAATAGCAATAAGTTGCCCAAGCTCCTAAGCTTGGCTCCTTTCGCGTCTATCGTCCGTTCCGTTCCCTGTACCATCATCTAAAGTAGAAGTAGGGCGTTAGTCAACATGCCCAGTAGGAATTCCAAGTAGGCTTATACACAAAGGATTAGTATAAAATCAAGATGGAAGACATCATACCGTACTTGTAACACATAATACCCAAAAACAGAGCATGATAAAAGAGATCATAATCATGCTGATAAAATCAAAACAAATCATGCCAATGTAATGCCATGTCATGGGTCATATGCCAATGATTACCATCCCCCCAACATCCATATCACAAATCACATTAGTAGTCCCCTTGATGAACAAACCACATCAAGTATTTTGTCATGCCTCCCCACGAATGCCTTATCGGTCCCACCGAATGGAGCGTGCACTCCTTTTACATTGTAAACATAATATATCTCTCCCCACAAATGCCTTATCAGTCCCACCAAATGGAGCGTGGACTCCTTTTACATTGCAAACATAATATATCTCTCCCCACGAATGCCTTATCGGTCCCCTAATGGAGTGTGGACTCCTCTTACAATTCAACATCATACATCTCTTCCCGTGTGTCTATTGGATTCAATGTGGATTCCACCCCACGGTTGTTTATTGGAAACCCCGAATGGAACGTCGACTCCTCTCATATGTTCCATCCTATGCCATGCATGAGATGTGAGTGCAAACATGCTATTTCATATTAAGTTACATAATAGCCTTGAAATCCATTCTTAAAACATAAGCATTTTTTATACCAAAATTAGATCATCAATCATGGAAATGAAAACCATTGCATGTACATAATCCAAGTGTTTCAACAAGGTAGGAATCCTACCCAAGTCCGATCTACTATCCTTATCTTGTTTCGCATGAACAGTCGCTAACCGTCATGTGAAAGCGAATCATGTCCCTTTACCTTATCAATTTAAATCATACACATATATCAATTTATAATCAACCTTTCATTTTAGTCGCATTTACGCATCATAATCCTTAAACCGGTTAAGACCCTCAACGGGGTTCGGCCATACGACGTGGCTAAGATGTGTTCATGTTCACCAAGACCCATTGATGGCATTCGGCCATACAACTTGGCCGAACCTCACTCCTTTGTTTTTGACCCCTTTTCTTTAATCCCTGTTTTATTTTAAATACCGCGGGTCCACCATCATTCCTTTCTTTTTATTTCATAACTCGATGATCCATAGTTAATCAATTAACTTTTAAATATTCATGGACTCATACAATCATTCATGGATTCATAAAATCATTCATGGGGTTCCCGTCCGCCACCCGTCCGGCGGATGATAAAACCCCGAAATCAGTCCTCATTTGTTGATGTTAGACTTAATCCATCTTCTTAAAATTTGTTTCCTTATTCTTTAAAAACATTTTAAACATCATCCATATTTCTTCATTCCATCCCTTGGTTGTTGGTCCTCAACACCTACCCATTCCTTGAATGGATACCGACTGTTTGATCATTTATTCCAAAACATATTCTATCTTCAAATGGATATCCACCTTCATGGCTTGCAACGGTTTAGCCAATCGTATCCATCAAATATGGGACCCCATGGTTTCTTAACCTTTTGACCATCCAAATATCTCAATCAAATATGGACCCCATGGTCTCGGCCATTCCATAGCCGAAACCATGTTTCCTTTAGCTTCTTTTAACCATTAAACCCTCATTAAACATTACATACCTTTCCCGCGTCTCCTTCGTTTCTTTAGGTCTGATTTTGCTCCTCCGTCCTTCTCCTTCCTTAGTTCTTGTTCTTCCCTCAAGTTTAGAGCAATGTGTGAGAGAGAGAGAGAGATGAAACCTCCTTGTCCATCAATGGAGCATTCGGCCAAGGTGTTGACTGAGAGAGGGAGAAAATGAGATGAAAAACTCCTAATGACGGGTTCGGCCAAAGAGGTCTCGTTGAAATCAACCCCCAAACTTCTTCATTTTTTTGTTAATTCCTCTCTTTCCTTGATGCTTTGCTGGCCCTCTAAGTGTTAAGACAAATGTGGGGGAGAGAGGGAGAGAGAGACATGAATCGGCTAAGTGTAGTTTGAGAGAGAGAGAGATTGGAGTGGAGATGAGATTTCTTTTGCTCAAGAGGGAGGAGGAGAGAGAGATTGAGATGAGAAGGAGAGAGATGAAGATCCTTATCTTTCCTTAGCATGGAAAAATTGGCCAAAGGGGTGGTGTGAGCTCTTTGAAATCTGCCCAACACCCTCTCAACCACCCTCACTAAGGTGTGGTCTTTCCCATGTGTCCCATCCAAGGAGAGACATGGCTTACACTTGGGGCTTGTCTTTCACATGGCTTACACTTGCGGCTTGTCTTGCACATGGCTTACACTTGGGGCTTGGTCTTTCCCATGTGTCCCTTGGTCAACCAAGAAGATGCATGGCTTACACTTGGGCTTTGTCTTTCCCATGGCTCACACTTGGGGCTTGGTCTTTCCCATGTGTCCCTTGGTCAACCAAGAAGATGCATGGCTTACACTTGGGCTTTGTCATTCCCATGTGTCCCAACCAAGGAGACACATGGCTTACACTTTGACTCACTTAATTTTCTTGAACGCATTTCCATATAACTCAAGTGATTTTAATTTCCAACTCAATATAATTCAACTCACCCCATTTGAACTCACCCATTCAACTCTTAACTCAAGACTTGAATTTATTCCTTAATTAAATAATTATTTAACTCCACTCACTTCACTTAACCCTTTTGAACTCACCCATGGTTGACCAGGTCAACCATGGTTAGCCTACCATACATGTGCATTAAATCATTTGCCACCTCACTTGATGAGGTGGATTTGGGTCCCACTTGTCCATGCCACTTACATGCCACCTCATACACATGCCACCTCACTTGATGAGGTGGATCCCATGTCTTAGGTCTTAATTGGGTACATGTGTAATAACCCGAATTTTTGATAAATATATATGTTGGCATTTATTCATTTTAGATTGAAGTTTGATGTAAAAAAAAAATGCCAAATGGACCAAATTTTGGGACAATGGCCCAAGGATGGCCCAATTGGGCCATGGGTTGGATGAAATCCATTAAATGGGTCAATGAGGACTAATCGGGTCAAAGATGGTCAATTTGGGTTAAATAGCCATGTGGGACCCAATGGGCCAAGGTAACTAAGCCCTAAGATAAATGGGTAAGACAAGAATCAAATTGGACCATGGGCCCAATGATGATCCAATAAAAGGGATACAATTAATAAAATTTAAATCACCTAAGTTAGGTGATAAATGGACCAAGGCAACATGGCCAATGGGGCCCACCTCCACCTCACCCATTGAGGTGGCGTGTGGACCCAAGAGTAGTGGGGCCGACCACCATGGTTGACTTGGTCAACCATGGGTGGATCATGGAGGGAAATTAATGGGATTAAATTAAATAGAAAGTGATTAATTAAATTAATCAAGGGATCAAGGTGATCTAAGTTAATCAAACTAAGATTAAAATGGTCAAATGGTTAAATGGTCAAAACCACTCCAACAAACACAAACCACCTCAAGAAAACACAAATTAAAACCATGGGCTTGAATGGTGGTTGGGTCTCAACCACCACCACCAAAGTCAAGCCAACCCATGCTTGGTTGGTGAGAAAGTTAATGCTTGAGTGAAGACCACTCCAACCACCTCCATGTCATGTCAAACTAACCATTTCACCCTAGCTCTCCCCACACACACATGAAATTCGTCCCTCACCTTGCAAGAGAGGAGAAAAGAAAACTTAGAAGAAAAACTTAGAAAGAAAGAGGAAGAAAAGAGAAGAAAAAGATAAGTCTTGGGCCACCCCAAGATCAAGAACCTTGAAGATCTCTCCCTCATCTCCATACTCTCTTTCTCTCTTAACCTAACCTCATTTACCTTAGCCAATCCAAGCATGTCCCACCATTGATCAAGCTCATCTAGCCGATCATCAAGAAGAGAAAGAAGGAGAAAGGGCTAAGGAAAAAGAAAGAAGGACCGGAGGAGTCGTCGGTGCGGTAAGAATTTCTTAAACAAGAGTTTATATTTTTAAAGATAGGATGTGGAATCCATTTCTTAGACTAAACATGGCCAAAAATGTTGTGGGCCATGGATCTAAAGTTCATCAAATGGAAGGCTAAGAAATGGATAAAAATGGAGGAATGGATTAAGAAAAGAAGAAATGGAAAAATGAAATTTTTAAGTCTTTATTAAGCATAAGAAAATGGGATTTTAATGGATTAATGGGCCATAGGGTTTGGCCATGTAGAATGGCCGAACCCCATGGCCAATGTTGGATGATTTTTAATTAGGGTTTGAAGGTTTAAAAGTATGGAGAATGATCAATGGTTTTATGAGGATTTCAAGATGTTAAAATGATTAAAAGTTGATAAATTTTAAGAGGTTTTGAATAAGGAAATTTCATGAAAATATGGGTGATCTTTCATGGCCTTGAAAGGCATACAATGGAATGAATGGATGACCATAGGGTTCGGCCATGTAGCATGGCCGAACCCCATGGTGAATAATGAGTGATTTATTAAGGTTACTAGGTTTAAAGATAATGAAGAAAAATGATAAATGTAAATGGACTTATTGAGTATGGAATGTGAGGTTTAGATGGAATGAAAATGGCGATGATTTAGTGATTTGAAAATAGATTATTTTGGGACAAAATTAACGATTTTTATGAAGATCTTAAAGTTGGTAATAGATGGTATTTTGTTGATGGAAATGTGGAAATGATTGGTGGTAGAAGTGGAATTTAAATGTAATTAAAAATCCAAGATAAAAATAAGGGAAAGACATCATGGGTTCGGCCATGGTGTATGGCCGAACCCATGACCCATGTTTTAGGTCATTCATGGGCTAAGTATGGTTTATATATGTGCTTAAACGAAATGGAAATTAAGTTAAGTTAATGATGAAATTTAAATGGATGTTACAAGTATAATATGTGATGTTTAAATGGAATAAAGATAGTGATTGAAATGGATGATTTAAGTTTCATTGGAGGTATGTTTAAATGGGTAATTGAAACCAAGAAGGATGGGGAAAGAAACATCATGGGTTCGGCCATGATGTATGGCCGAACCCATGACCCAAATTTTGATCAATTTTAGGCTAAGGTTAATGCATGTATCAATGCCTAGGAGGTTGTTTTAAAGGGCCAAAATGAATGAAGATTTGTGATTTTTGAAATGGATTATTTTTGGGACAAAATATGAGTCTTTGAAAATGGCACCAATAAAAGTGAACCATGAACCCTATGGTAATATTTTGGGACTTTTATGAATGGAAAACAATGGAGAGAAATGAAAGTATTAAATGGATTGGTAAAGCATGGTAGGTGATGTTTTATATGAGATGAAAAATGGGGTTTTAAATGAATGACTTAAATTCATTTGGTGAAGGTAAAATGAACCAAGAAATTAGGAAATGGACATCATGGGTTCGACCATGGTGTATGGCCGAACCCATGACCCCTTTGGGAGCCATATTATGGGCTAGGTATGGAATTATATATGGGATTAAATATTTACAAATTTAATTAAACTAGATGGCTGATTTTATGATGTTATGTCATGATTAAGAAATTATAAATGGGTCAAAGTTTATGGGTCAAATATGGACTTAAATATGCATGGATAAAAGGGGTAACTTAACCATGGAAGAGGAGTGGCAAAACCGTAATTTGTGGCCACATTGAAGGACCATGGGTTCGACCATGGTACATGGCCGAACCCTATGTGGGTTGGACATGAAAATGGATATATTATGAATGAATAAATGAAGCTGATAGTTGCTGCGTTTTAGGCTCACAAATCGGAATTTTAAATTTGGCCAAAATTGGATTTAAGTATAAGTCTAAAACCAATGGATAATGGGCTAAGTTAGGGACTTAATCATGGATGATGTATGGACTAATTCGGTAAATGTAATAAGGTATCGGGCGTCGAAACGGTACGCGATCGGCTACCGGATTATCGAACGAGAAGCGTAACGAAACGCGACACGGTATTCGGTAGGATTCCTACCTTTTTGTAAGCGATGGATATGTGATGGTGTTTTAAATTATTTTGACTTGGCTTATTATGGATTTATGATTATAATTTATGATTTATGGGACTTGCACTATGATGGGTTTTAACTTATGAATTACATGATAGTGTCATTGATTATATTTTAATATTATGCATCATATGACTATGTATGGTATATCGAATATGGTCTATCTATATACTACATAGCATAATGCACCTACATCTCATGCATGGCATGGGCAGAAAAAAATAAACAAACCGGAGTCCATGCTCCGTCGGGGCGACCAAGAATCAGACATGGGGATTGCCTGAGGGCTATAACCGGAGTCCATGCTCCGTCAGGGCGACCGAGAATCAGACATGGGGATAGCCTGAGGGCTATAACTGGAGTCCATGCTCCGTCGGGGTGACCGAGAAGCAAACATGAGGAACAGGATATTGTATGATCATACGGATAATGGGTGGGACACATGACATAAGCACCCATGACATAGCATTCATCACATACTTATTTTGTTGTATTTTATGTTATCGGTATGTGTGTATCACTAATCCATGTGCTAGCCTTGCTCGGAGTCCTACTGGGTGTGTTGACTAACGCCCTACTTCTACCCTAGCTGATGACGCAGGAGAGGCAGGAAGCGGTGGACATACCGGAGGCCCAGCTTAGGAGCTTGGAAAGTGCAGTCCTAGTTTATATTATGTTTACATTTTGGAGATGTAATTTTAAAGTAACTTAGCTTGTCGGGTTGTATAAATTTACATTTCTTGCGATGGTTTTGGACGTTACTTATGGACGATACATTTTGTGATATAATCATGAACATAGGGGCATTTTGGTAAATTCAATGTTGTATCTTCCCTTCTATCTAAAAACTGGTAGGATAGACTCTATTATCATGTTCCGCAATAATTATAATCCGCGAGCTTACTTCTTACGCGTGAACCGTTCTCGTGGACTTAGCTCCGGCGCACGCGTGGGGTTGGCCAGTTAAGGGTCGGGCTTTAAAAGCTCAGACTTAACTCGCGTCGTGGCATCCGCGCCCTCTCTCACTCTTCTATTTCAAAAAAAAAAATAGACTCTGATTTTCGTAAAACGGGTGAAAAAGGGCGGGGCATTACAACATGACCCGATTAAATCAATTCCTTACCCATTTACCTTAAACATCAATTCATCTTGGCCCATTGGGTTGTAACACCTCGGATTTTCAATTTATTATTTTATGTGAAAATTATTCTTTTAAATTGTGAATATTAGTCTTGGATCTTATATGGACAAAGAATTGGGCTATGACCCAATTAGGACCCAACGAATTGGGGGATTGGTTCCAATGAAAATTAAATGGGACTAAAAATTAAATAATATGCTAAAATATCTTGAGAAGATATTTAAAGATTGTATGGCCGTGTATGGGACAGTGCATGGCTGAATTTTAATTATTAAATCCAAGTTTATGAGCATAAGTGATATGCATATCTATGTGATATGCTAGAATATTTTGAGAAAATATTTAGGATTTGCATATCCAAGAAATTGTCTAAAATTAAATAAAGAAGATATCTAAGAATAAAAGTAAATGTGCATGGCCGAATGATAGATATGAATATCTATATGTTATGCGCATGGAATGGGAAGCCAAGGTCGGCAATGGCCAAAAATAAATACGGGGTGCATGGTACTTTCTATTATGGGATTAATTGGAAAGAAGGAGGGGCTCACGGCACTATCTAATCTAGATAAGAGGGTACATGGCAATGGGGCATGGTGTATCTTAGCACCTTCTAGTTTGGATCAAAAGGAAGTGATAAAAAGGGAGACATAGGGAGGCTCACGGTTTTACACCCTATTCAAACTCTCTTTCTCTATCTCTCTCAATCTCTCATTCTCGCCAAAGAGCAAGGAGAAGAAGAAGGCAGCCAGCAAGAGGTTTATTTGGCTCGGAGAAATTAAGAAAAAAGGAGAAGGATTGGAAGAACAAGAAGTCGGAAACGGTTAGTATTTTATTTGATAAAATTGTTTTGAAATAAAAATAACCATAGGGTTCGGCCATGGTGTTTGGCCGAACCCCATGGAAGAAGTTTGGATGATGATTTGATATTTTTTAAATGGAAAGAAAAGAACCATAGGGTTCGGCCATGGTGAATGGCCGAACCCCATGATTGATTAAAGGAAGATATGGTTTATTTCATTGGGTTATTAAGAATGAAAACCATGGAAGTTATTAATAAGTTCATGGGGTTTTCAAACATGAAGATCATGGATTTATGCTTATATCTTAAGAGGATTTTAAATGGAGATATGGTTAGGGATGTGGGTCGGCCATGGCATGGCGAACCATGATTGCTTTATGGCTAAGTTGATTGGATCAAAAGAATGGGAAAGAAAGGGGCGAGGTTCGGCCATGGTGTATGGCCGAACCCCATCAATTATATTTATGTTTTTTAATTGATTATAATGGATGGTAATCGGTTAAATTTAATAAGAGGTTAATGTTATTGATATGTAGCTTTTCAAGGGATTAAATAATCAAGATCATGAACCATAGGGTTCGGCCATGTTGCTAAGTTTGGAAAACTTCCAATTATGGAAGGAGTTGGCTAAATTAGAAAGCTTTTAATAAGGAAGGAGGTTGCCAAATTAAGAAGTGGTATTTATGGAAAGTTTTTATTCTTGTAAGGTGGACATTGAAATTAGAAAGTATCTAATTATAGACCATGGAAAATTAATTTGGAAACCTTCCAATTATAGAAAGGTTGAGTTTATTTATGGAAACTATCTAATATTGGAAGGTAGAGATTATTTATGGAAACCTTCCAATTATGGAAGGGTGTAAGATTAATTTGGAAACCTTCTACATATAGAAAATGGAGATAAAATTGGAAACAAAGATATCATGGTTTCGGTTAGGTGTATGGCCGAACTCCATGAATCAAAATTGTGGGTTAGGCTTGTGTTTTGTAAATAAAGTGAAGGATACAAATGTATGTTATGGTTTGATGATGAAGGTAATGGCAAAAATGTAATTACATGCCAAAGTGGAGAATCATGGGTTCGGCCATGATGTATGGCCGAACCCCAGGAGGTGTATTTGATGACCTGATTTGGTTAAGAAATTTTATAAGTTCTAGTTATGGTAAATTTAAATGAATGAGGGAACCAATGGCAATTTTGTAACTTTGTGAATATATTGAACATTGTGTTCGGCCATGGTGTATGGCCGAACCCCATGATTTATTTATGGGACTATGTGTTGGAATAAAAGAAGTATGAATGGATTATTTGGAACCCAAGCAAGGAAAGTGACTATGGCTATGTACAATGGCATTATGGTAATTAATTGAATTAATGGACCATGGATTCGGCCATGGTGTATGGTCGAACCCCATGGGATTTTGTTTATGGACTTAGAACCTTGAAAATCAAGTGGGACTTGGCAATGATTAATTATTGTATTATAAGGTAATGGGATCTCACATGGCGTTTACGATCGTGAGCGGTTACCGGACGAAAGACGCAGTAACACGTTAGCGGTCTTTCGTAGGATTCCACCTCTTTGAAACCATGGATTTATGTACACTTGTTTTATCTTATGTTTGATAAAATTTATGTTTCAAGGGATATGCTTTATATGAATTTTAAATGTTATGTTTATTGGTTTAAATAGTATGTATTGGATATGTTTCAAAATGTGATTTTCAATACTATGTTTATGTTATAAAATAGCATGTGTTTGATTGGCATCTCATGCATGACATGGGGTGGAGGATTTATAACCGGAGGGGTCACACTCCGTCGGGGCGTCCGAAAAATCTATGTGCAGTACCTTGATGCGATTTCCATCAAGAAGATTCCGGAGGGTCCACACTCCGCCGGGGTGTCCAGAAGACCTATGTGGTGGGTACATTTATGTACATGTGATGGGTGGGACTCATTGCATTTGTCATCTTTGCATGGCATGGATTTTAAATGGCTTTGACATCACTATATTATTATATATGTTTTGTACTAAGCATGTGTTAGGCGTAACTGGAATACCTACTGGGCGCGTTTTTTTAATGCCCTACTTCTACCCTAGTTGATGATACAGGTAATCAGGGGAACGAGGAACGCAAGACGGGCCAGGCTTAGGAGCTTGGATGATTTATTTTATACGTTTTGAATAAAGTTACTTATGGACTTGTAATTGAGTAACTAGTTTCGGAATGTAATAACTTAGATGGTTGGATGTTTCTTTGGATAATTATGACATTTGAATGATGATTAAGGACTTGACGTACTTTGCTAACTGAATGGAATAGAACTTGGTTCTATTATGATTCCGCAATTTGATGTTATGATTCCGCAGGTTATGATTTTTATTCCGCAAGATGATATTGCTATGTGTGAACCATTTTCGTGGACTTGGTCCATGCACACATAGGGTTGGCCAGTTAAGGGTCGAACTTTGGAAGTTCGGACTTAGCTCGCGTCGTGATGTCCCGCGCTCTATCACTCTACTTTAAAAAAAAAAATATATATATATATATATATATATATATATAGCGAGTGAAAAAGGGCGGGCCGTTACAAGGTCCCAATTGGGTATTTGACCTAATTAACTACATTTACCCAATTAATTACAATCAAACTCTATCCATGATCCGTTGGATCCTAATTGGGTCATTGCCCCAATTTTTACCCATCTAACATTCATTCCATCTATAAATCTTAAATTTAACAATTAAAATAGATAATATCCAATATAATAATGCATTTGAAAATCCGGGATGTTACAGTAACAAGTCTGTTCCTTGATTACTTCTTTCTCCACCCCTTTTCCTTGGTTATTTTCTAGCCTCTTAGGTATCTTTTACTTGTTTCACCCTTGCCCATTCTTCTCAAGTTATTTCTTTTAACAAAGCTTTTATAAAACTTATTGGCAAATATTGCCATTTCATCACTTGAGAGATCATCTTCTGAAAAGTTTTCATTTTCTTTTAGGAAAGATTTCAAGGCAATAGATTTATCCTTTGGTTGTTCAAAGTGTAGTTCATAGGTTTGCAATGAACCAACCAAATCATCTATCCTCATTAAGAACACATCTCTGTTGTCTCCATAGCCACAACCTTGGGTTTGAATCTTTCTACAAGATTGTAGACAATTTTGGTGCATACCTTGTCCTCGAGTATACCTTCCACTAAAGCTTATGTTTGATTAACAATGTCGTTAACCTTGGAATAGAAATCTATGAAGGCTTCATCCTCCCTCATCTTAATGTGTCAAACTAATTTTGGAGGATCTGAAGTTTCGACCTCTTGACTATTGAGGTGCCTTCATGGGTTCTCTCAAGGACTTCCCATGCACCTTTGTAGTCTTACAGGACATGATTAGCCTGTATTCAGTGTCAGAGACTGCACAATTCAGGGTATTCATGGCTTTGCCATTGGCTGTCTGAGCAGCTTTCTTAGTGAGGCTCCAAGAGGAAAAAGTTTGGGTTCTAACAACACGGTTGTGGCGGAAGCTGTTATTTTCTCTTCCATGGGTTCTTGCCATCCAGTCTTTACAATATCACATACTGATGAATCGATGGATACAAAGAAACTTCTCATTTTGGCCTTCCATGAGGCATAGTTTATTCCATCGAAATAAGGAGGTTTGGATATGCATGACTGTCTCCCATGGTGTTCTAGCTTGGATCTACTCGGATGATTAAATCCTTGTAATGAGTACCTTGCTCTGAAACCAATTGAAAGTACCCTTTACACGGGTTCTAGAACAACCTGATTAACCCAGGAAGAGGGAGGGGGGAGGGTGTTGAATAGGTCAATCTAATTTCGTTGGTCCTTTTTGAAATTATTTGATTGATTAGCTTAAATTGAGCGGAAACAACAATCAAGAGTGTGTGTTAGCAAATGTGATGAAAACAATCAACACATGAATTTGGTTCTAACACCACTAACAAAACGACACAAGATATATAGTGGTTCGGTTCGTAAATTCACTATGTGGGGACTTACACCCTCACAATGAGAGTAGGAATTCCACCCACCACTGTGCCAGAGACGATGCACTAGAGTTTTTTTATAGTGGTTCCAGGGTACCTCCCTTCAATCCACTTTTGGGTTACAGGTTTTTAAAAAAGAAAGTTAAAAACCATGAAGCACTTGCCTTAAAGCTCTTTCTCGCTTATGTGTGCTTTTTGAAGATCACACCCAAGTTGTGTTAACACTCCTTCTTGCAATCGTTGTAGCAATCACAATCTTGTGGGCGATAAGGAAACTTGGCTTAACCAAAGCTTTCCTAGTTTATAACTCTCACTTGCAAACCCAATCCTAAGATTGGTTGTTTATGATTTTTTTTCCTCCTCTCTCTTTCACTTGCAAACACAATCCGAAGATTGGTTTTTTATGATCTTTTTTTCAAGAGTGTTGATCGTTCCTTAGAGTGTTTAACTCTTTTAATTTCAAGGAAGATAGTAAAACGATCACCCAACACTCATATTTATAGAGAAGTTTTAATGGTCATATTGACTGTCTAGGACCGACAGGTCGGTGGCTCCGATGGGTCTGTGTTCATATTTATTACCGTTCAACCACCTGACCATTGCGCATTAAATACACCGCAAACGGTATAATTATTTTTCAACCGACATGTCGTTGTCGTCGATGGGTCAAAACTTATGGCACTGATGGGACCGTCCATACGATAGGCTCGGTCTAGTGCAAAAACATGTTTGACAGTAGTTTCCTTTAGGAAACCTATTACCCGACCTGTTTCCCTTTGCCGAGGGGTCGGTCTTGTATCTCTCGATCGGTCTCTGATTGTTGATATGTCTCTTTTATCGAGACCCCTTATAAGTTCCCAGTCCAGAACTTTTAAGTTTTATACCGACGAGTCGTCAACCACGAGGGGTTGTTCAAGTTCATCACCGACGGGTCGGTGCATACAAGACTTTCGGTCAAAAGCATTTCCAGGATGAAAGTTCTAATTTCCAGAACCAATGTCAATCTGGCCGATCAGTCTTTGACAGTGATGGGTCGATCCTAACTACATCGAGGGGTCAGTGAAATGGACTGCTCGTGCTGATAGTGAACATAATTCATATTTCCATGTTCACTTCTAATTTACTAATCAGTTTCCTCTCTAGGCATTTTATGTTTATTACCAACATATGCAACTAAGGCTAGTAGCCCTCTCTCAGGTGTGGGTTCCACCTAGGATCATCGATGTAACGCCCGCCCCTTTTCACCGAAAATCAGAGTCTATTTTTTTTTGAAATAAGAGTGACAAAGGAGCGGGACGTCACGACGCGAGTTAAGTTTCGAGCTTCTAAAGCCCGACCCTTAACTGGCCAACCCTACACGTACGTGGAACGAAGTCCACGAGAACGGTTCACACGTGGATATAAGCTCGCGGAATATAACTTAATGCAGAACATTATAATAGAGTCTATCCTACCGGTTTTAGATAGCAGGGAATTACAACGCTTAAATTACTAAAATACCCCTAAATTCATAATTATATCTCAAAATGATAACGTCCAAAATAAAGTCCAAACCATAGTAAGAAATTTACATTATACAGTCCGACGAGTTAAGTTACTCAAATTACATTTCGAAAATAAATTAAAGTATACTAATTAGCTCGCTTTCCCAAGCTCCTAAGCTTGGCTCCCGTCTCGTCCTTCGTTTCCGCCATCTCCTGTGCCATCAGCTAGGGTAGAAGTAGGGCATTAGACAACGCGCCCAGTAGGACTCCGAGTAGGGCTAACACATGGATTAGTGGTAACAAGCACATAGATAGTAATAAAACGAAAACCATAAAATGAATGCAATGCCTTGGGTGTCTCATGCCATGTGTCCCACCCATCATCCATACTATCATGATGTCATATCCCCCTTGACGGCAAGGCCTCGTCAAGGTATCCCCATGTTTGCTTCTCGGTCACCCCGACGGAGCATGGACTCCGGTTATAGCATATCAAGCTATCCCCATGTCTGTTTCTCGGTCGCCCCGACGGAGCATGGACTCCGGTTATAGCATATAAAGCTATCCCCATGTCTGTTTCTCGGTCGCCCCGACGGAGCATGGACTCCGGTGATAGTATATAAAGCTATCCCCATGTCTGTTTCTAGTTTGCCCCGACGGAGCATGGACTCCGGTTCCTTTATTTTCCCGCCCATGCATATGCTATATAGTATTTAAATCATTGTAAATGTAATATGCCATATAATGTTTAAATCATAGCTATAACACACAACTCATAGCGTTAAAATCCATCATAAAATAAGTCATATAATTATCCAAAAATAAATCAAGGAAACCATCATATAACACGTAATCCACGGCTTACAAAAAGGTAGGAATCCTACCGAATACCGATCAACCTCCTTTTACGTTTTCGTTCACAAACCCGGTCGCCGACCGTGCACCGTTTGCGATGTCCGGTACCTTATTATACATTACCAAATCAGTCCATATTTTAATCACGTCCAAGTCCATTATCCAAGCCTTAGTGGGGTTCGGCCCTACACCACAGCCGAACCCTACTAGTTAGGTTTGTGGGTCCCATTTAATCCTTTAACCATATTAATTTTGTGAGTTAAAAAACCAACACCCTAGGCTTCATTTAATCATACGTAATGTCATTACTTAGAGCCCCTAAGTCCATGATCATTTCCCATGGGGTTCTTTGAATTGGGCCATTATTTACAATTTTGCCACTACTCCTTCCATGGTTAAGTTCTTATTTAATTTCTCCATTCTTAGGCCCATAATTGATTCATAATCTTGGATCCATTAATGACTCACAAATCATGAGATAGAACCATTTAAAATCAACCACTAACTTAACTTTATTTACATTAATTAATGCATATAAATAGATCCTAATCTTAGCCCATCAATTGGTTCACAAAAAGGGTCCATTGATGTCTCATTAACCATGACATAATAACATTAGAAATCAGCCATTTAATTAACCTAATCTCCATTCATTTAAACACATACATCACCCCATGCTTAGCCCATTAAGTGGTTCATAAAATTGGATCATGGGTTCGGCCCTACACCATGGTCGAACCCATGATGTCTCTTCCCCATTTTTTTTCTTGGATCCATTATAACACTTTAGATCCACCAATAGTCCTTTCTTGAGGGGTTTAAATCATGCATTTAAACCACATTGAGTTCGTTAATCTTAACCATGTTCTCTTATTCAATTCATTGTTCCAAAATACCTAAGTTCACCAAAATACTCAATTCATCAAATCTTCCCATCTTCCATCCTTTTAAACCCATTTAAAATTCTAATACATCACCATAGGGTTCGGCCATACACCATGGCCGAACCCATGGTTCATGGTCCATCATTTATCTATGCCTCTTGTGGCCATGAAATCCATTTACATCTTCCATGAATTTCTTCATTTAAAAACCCTTTACAAATCACTACATTTAATCATTAACACCTTAAAAAATCATAAACCATCTTTCCATGATTTTTCTTATAAAAACCCCTTTAAAATTACCCACATTTAATCAATAAACTTAAAACCCTAAATCATCCTCCAAGGCTTCCATTCTTCATAAACCCTAATAAACCAATTAATTCCCTACCATGCTTACATAATGTCCTTAATCCATTTACTTTTTCTTAACCCTAATTTACCCATTAGGGTTTTGTCCAATTTTCATCCTTCCATTGGATGCATTTGAGATCCAAGGCCTATGATAATTTGGCCACCATCCAATCCAAGGAAAATGGATTCCATGCTCTCTCCTTAACCCTAAAAAAAATCCACACTCTTTTTTTAAGAGATACTTATAATCCGGCGGCTCCTCCGACTTCCTTTGCTCCCGTTGGCTTCCTTGGCCTCCTTTCTTCTTCTTCTCCTTTTGTAACACCCGCCCCTTTTCCACCGATAATCAGAGTACATTTTTTTTTTTAAAAAAAAGTGACAAAGGGCGCGGACGTCACGACGCGAGTTAAGTCCGAGCTTCTAAAGCCCGGCCCTTAACTGGCCAACCCTACGTATGCGTGGAACGAAGTCCACGAGAACGGTTCACACGTAGGTGGATAAGCTCGTATATTTTTGATTTACATGATAATAGAGACTATCCTACAATTTTTAGATAGCAGGGAAGATCACATTCAACTAATTACTAAAATACCCTTGATTCACAATATCCATAACAAAATCTAAAACATCGCAAGTAGACTAAATTTATTACATTCCAACCAGCTAAGCTATTCAAATATACATTTCCAAAATAAAACTTAAACAAGCTATCTAGTCTCCTTTCCCAAGCTCCTGAGCTTGGCTTCCACCACGTCCTTCCGTCCCGCCATTTCCTTCGTCACCAGCTAGGGTAGAAGTAGGGCGTTAGACAACGCGCCCAGTAGGACTCCGAATAGGGCTAGCACATGGATTAGTAATAACAGCATGCAGATAATAACCTAGTGAAAACTGGTGAACAACCATACAATGAAATTATAAAGTGAATGCCATGCTATGGGTGTCTATGTTATGAATCCCACCCATCGTCCCTACCAACATGATATCATATCCCCCTTGACGGCAAGACCTCGTCAAGATATCCCCATGCCTGTTCTCGGTCGCCCCGACGGAGCATGGACTCCGGTTATAGCCTATCAGGTTATCCCCATGTCTGTTCTCGATCGCCCCGAAGGAGCATGGACTCCAGTTTGTTTTTTTTTTTTTCCACCCATGCCATGCATGAGATGTAATGCATTATGCTATGTAATATATTTGACTCATAGCCTTTACATATAACTCATGTTCTAGCCATATGCCATAAAATACATATAAATCAAAATTTCACAAACCATCATAATTTCCAATCATATAATTATTAAAAATAAACTAATAAACCATTTACATAGCATCTAATCAATGGCTTACAAATAGGTAGGAATCCTACCGAATACCGACTCGCGTCCTTTTTCGGCTTCGTCCGATAATCCGGCTACCGACACATGTACCGTTCGCGATATCCAATACTTTATTACGTACACACAATTAGTCCATATTTAAACCATTTCTAAGCCCATACATCATATCTTAGTGGGTTGCTTCATTTTGATCAATATTTACGGTTTTGCCACTACCTCCCCTATAGTTAAACATTAACTTAATTATATACATTTCTTTGTCTAAAAATTCATTCATGGATTCAGGTCCATTAATGACCCATCACCCATATCTCAAGATCATTAAATCAGCCACTTAATTGAACCTAAACTCCATTAATTTAATCATATACAAACACATTAACCTTAGGCCAAACCGGTCTACATACATCACTTAGTTCCATCACACATTTGACTTATCATTTTTTATCATCATAAACTACATTTTTGGAATCCATGAATGTCCCCTTTAATCATGCCATATTCCTCATTTACTAATCCATATACATACAGCTTCATCTTAGTCCTCAATTGGTTCACACAAAATGGGTCCATTGGTGTCTCCTTAACCATAATATAACAACACTAGAATTTAGCCATTTAAATACTCTAATCTTCATTCATTTCCCACATACGTAACACCAAAATTAATCATAAGTTTACCCACAAATAGGTCATGAAATCCATTTACAAATCACTACGTTCAATCATTAACTCCTTAAAAAAATCATAAACCCTCTTTCCCATGATTTTTCTTATAAAACCCCTTTAAACTTAATCACATTTAATCAAGAAATTTAAAACCCTAAACCATCCTCCATGGTTTTCCATTCTTCATAAACCCTAATAAATCATTAAAATGCCCAAATTACTTTGCATATCCTCCATTCTTTAAAACCCTAAAAAAAATCATACATTAATTATATAACCCTTAATCCATTTATTTTTCTTTCCCTAACCCTAACCTATCCATTAGAGTTTCCTCCACTTTCCATCCTTCCATTTTGATGGATTTAAAATCCATGGCACAAAATTATTTAGCCACCATTAAATTTAACCAAAAAGAATTCCAATTCTTAAACCCTAAAAAAAAATCCAAAACTCTTGTTTAAGAAATACTCACAATCCGTCGTCTCCTCCGACTTCCGCCGCTCCCGTCGGCTTCCTTAGCCTCCTTTCTCCTTCCTTTTGATCTTTGGTAGGTCAAGATGCTTGATCAATGGTGGAAACCTCCAAGCTTAGAATTGGCCAAGGTAGGGTTTACTTGAGAGAGGGAAATGAGGAGATGATGAGAAGAAGATGTTAAATCATGACCTTAGAATGGTGGACCATGCTTGCACCTCTTCTCTTCTTTCTTCTCTTCTCCTCTTCCTTTCTTAATTTTTTTCTTCTCTTCTTGGAGTGTGGGACGGTGGTGGAGAGCAAAATGGGAAAAAAATGAAATGAGAGAAAAGAGCATCGATGGAAGAAGATGGGTAAAAGAGATAAAGTTTATCTCAATTGGGTGGAGTAATCAATTCCTCCCACCAACCCATGAGATCTTTTCTTACTTTAAGCTTTATGACCCCACCATCACCAAGTCCCAACGTTTTTTTACATGTTTTTGAGATAAGATTGAATGGTTTGGGTCTTCCACCTCTTTGACCCCTTAGACCACCTTTATGATTATTTAAACATTTAATTAATTAGATAATTAGGTTAAGTTATTTCCCATTTAATTAATTCCTTTTGTTTAAATTCCTTCATGCATCCACCCATGGTTGACCAATTCAACCATGGTGGCCGGTCCCACCAATCCTTGGTCCACATGCCACCTCATTTGATGAGGTGGAAGTGGGTCCCAATTGGCCATGTCACTTAGGCCTAATTAATACTAACTTAGGTGATTAAAAATCAATTCAACCCACTTCCCTTATTGGATCACCATTGGGTCCATGGCCCAATTAAGTTCTCTCCTATCCATTTACCTTAGAGTTTGCATTATTTTGACCTAGTAAGTCCCAAATGGGTATTCGGCCCAATTTGACTATCCTTGGCCCAATTTGACCATTATTGACCATTAAGATAAATTAAATCCAATACATAACCCATTGGGTATTAGTTGGGCCCTAGTTGGGCCTTTGTCCACATTTTGATCCATTTACTATCTATTCCATCCAATTTTCAATTTCCACCATAAAAAAATAAATAATAACACATATATATTACTTTACAATTTTCGGGCCATTACAATACAATCCTCTTTTAAAATTTTCGTCTCGAAAATTCGAACGAAGTAAAGGTCTCAAACATCTCATACAAAGAGTTCTGGATGAGCGGCTCTCATCTCTGATTCAAGTTCTCAGGTGGCTTCCTCATTGCCATGTCGTTCCCATACCACCTTGACCAACTGAATAGCGCGGTTCCGCAACACTCTTTGTTTGCTCCCGATTACTCTGATCGGCTTCTCCACATACGTCACGTCGCTTCGTACATCGACGTCTTACACATTCAACACATGGGAAGGATCGGGATTGTACTTCCTTAACATGGACACATGAAATACATCATGTAGAGATGATAGCTGTGGAGGGAGCACCAACTGATAAGCTACGGCGCGCCCGCTCCCCCCCACCCCACCACCCTCTTCAGGATCGGAAACGGACCCACAAATCTAGGCGACAGTTGTAACACCCCAATTTCTCAATGAAGTGGAAAATTACCAAAATTCCCCTGAGTTGTTAAATTAATTATTTTGTGATGTTAAGTAAGGAAATAGTGGGGCCCTTTGCTCAAATTAAAATCATATGAGCATATTATGAATGTTAAACTTGATTGGATGGGTAATTTTCATCATTTGGGTCAAAAATGGCTAAATGGGTCAAAGGGCCCAAATGGGACCCATCGGGTCAAAATGGATGATCTGACTGTTTTGTGAACTTAAATTAAACGGGGTTAAGTATATTTGATTGGAAATCAAGTGGAGGAAAAATGGGTAGGCCTGATCCATATGTGAAAACCATTTACAAATGACCAAAATTCCATATTTGGGTCATGGAGTCAAAAACGGGTCAAGAGGGAAAAATGGACCCAACGGGTCGAGTTGACTATTGTTGACCGTGTGAACCCTCAAGGGAGCTAAAACACGAGTTAAATCAGTTGAGTGGGACTGAAGTGAGTTGGAATTAAATCAAGTAGTGAGTCAACACATGTGCATTAAATGAAATGCATTAAGTATGTGAGTTGGGTGAGTTGAGATGGAAATCTAAATACCCTTGAGTTCAAGTGAGTCACATGGGAAATTGAAGGGGGGCTGTAAACTCAGTGAGCTAAGTGGGAATTGGAAGAGTTTGGCTCAGCTTAAACCACCAAAACAAGTCCCACACGTTGGGGACTTGTTTGGGGTGAGTTCCATGATGAATGGTAAATGAAATACATGGGTTTGAGATGAGTTGCTTGGGAATCTGACTGGCTTCATGGGTAGCTGCCAAGGGGTGCCTTGGAGGGCACCCAATGCCCATCGTTTTGTGCATGGATTGATGAGGAAGTGGAGGGGGTTATGGTGGCTGAAATACAAAACCAATGAACACCATCACTTGGCCGATTTATCATTGCAAAGCCTAAGATTTTCCTCATCTCTCTCTCCCTCTCTCCTCTCTCCAATTCGTTGTTCTTCCTAGCTGGAACATCAGAGGATTTTACACTGGTAGATGAAGCACAAAACAGCAAAAGAAAAGAAGAAATAAAAGGGAGAAAACAAGGATCAAAGACAAGGAGGAAGTTTGGAAATTTTGGTAAGTATCTTTATGATATTTTGGTTTAAAAACATAAAACAAGTAGGGTATGTATTGGGCCATGGTCATGGCCGAATACACCAATGTTTAACCTTGATTATGGAGGATTTAAATGGTGAAAATAACCATTGGGTTTGGCCACCATGGAGGGCCGAACCCCATGTAAAAGATTGCATGTTTTCATGTTTTGGAAACATGAAAACCATGGGTTTTATGGACTGATTTTTGGGTCATTTTGTGGCCGAAATAAGTAAGGTTTTAAAGTGTGATGATAAGGTTTAAAGGATGGAAATTGAGAACATGGAGTTCGGCCACTTTGGATGGCCGAACCCCATGGAAACAATTGGTTGATTTGGATGGTTTTTGGAATTTAAAACCATACAAGTATAGGACTGTTTTTAGATGTTTTTATTGGACATAAAATGTATGTTTTAAAAAGGTTAAAATATGGACTTGAAGGTCATCAAGGACTGAAGTTTATATGGTCTAAATCAGTGGATTAAAAGATGGAAATGGACCATTGGGTTCGGCCACTTTGCATGGCCGAACCCCATGGAAACAAGTGGATGATGGTGATGGTTTTTGGAAATTAAAATCATATAAAATGATGAACTGTTATGGGTGTTTAAATCATGAAATTGGATGTCATGTTTGGGCCATGGAATGGCCGAATACTTCAAGAAAATAAAACCTTGGATTAAGTTGATTAAAATGGTGTAAGTGTATCATTGGGTTCGGCCACATGGGATGGCCGAACCCCATGATCTTGTTTGAGTAATTGGTTGGTTTTTGAAAGGTAAAACCCGATAATGTATGCTGTTTATTACATGATGATGGGAGGTTTAAAAGTAGTAAGACCATTGGGTTCGGCCAACATGGAGGGCCGAACCCCATGTAAAAGAAGGTTGGTTTTCATGTTGGGAAACATGGAAACCATGGACCTTTGTGGACTGTTTTTGGTATGGTTTTTGGAGAGATAAAACCATACCAATGGTGGAGATTTTTATGTGATAAGGGTACTGATTTTGGGTTGGCCATAGGATGGCTAAACTATGTGTTTAACATGGCTAAGGGATAGAACCAATTGGTATTTAAATAATGAGGCTGTTTTTGGGATAAATGGACCAAAGTTTATGGGTTTCTTATGAGATTTAAATGTGATAAGCTTACTGATTTGGCTCAGCCTATGGAAGGCTGAACCATGTAATAACCTTGGAAAAAGGGTATAGCCTAAGTTAAATACCTAGGTCAAAGTTATTGGAACCAATGGCATGTTTGTAAATAAGGGTCACAATCATGAGATGAAAGATGGACCTAAGTGAAATAAGTGTGGTTTGGCCAAGGTGTATGGCCGAACCCCACCTATAAACATTTGTTTCGGGTAATATTTCTATGGTCATAAATTATTATAAAAGATGAGCCAATGGCAAAAATTGTAAATATGAGCAATAAGGGAAGGACTTGAAAGAAGGACCAAATCAAGATGTTTTGGGTCTTATATGTGAATGGATATTTAAGTGACAATATGATTTGCTGATTATTGTATCACAAGGTGACGAGAGTTGAACGACGAACTACGGCCATATGTCAATCTACATTTTTTATCATCATAAACTACATTTTTGGAATCCATGAATGTCCCCTTTAATCATGCCATATTCCTCATTTACTAATCCATATACATACAGCTTCATCTTAGTCCTCAATTGGTTCACACAAAATGGGTCCATTGGAGTCTCCTTAACCATAATATAACAACACTAGAATTTAGCCATTTAAATACTCTAATCTTCATTCATTTCCCACATACATAACACCAAAATTAATCATAAGTTTACCCACAAATAGGTCATGAAATCCATTTACAAATCACTACATTCAATCATTAACTCCTTAAAAAAATCATAAACCCTCTTTCCCATGATTTTTCTTATAAAACCCCTTTAAACTTAATCACATTTAATCAAGAAATTTAAAACCCTAAACCATCCTCCATGGTTTTCCATTCTTCATAAACCCTAATAAATCAGTAAAATGCCCAAATTACTTTGCATATCCTCCATTCCTTAAAACCCAAAAAAAAATCATACATTAATTATATAACCCTTAATCCATTTATTTTTCTTTCCCTAACCCTAACCTATCCATTAGAGTTTCCTCCACTTTCCATCCTTCCATTTTGATGGATTTAAAATCCATGGCACAAAATTATTTAGCCACCATTAAATTTAACCAGAAAGAATTCCAATTCTTAAACCCTAAAAAAAATCCAAAACTCTTGTTTAAGAAATACTCACAATTCGTCGTCTCCTCCGACTTCCGCCGCTCCCGTCGGCTTCCTTAGCCTCCTTTCTCCTTCCTTTTGATCTTTGGTAGGTCAAGATGCTTGATCAATGGTGGAAACCTCCAAGCTTAGAATTGGCCAAGGTAGGGTTTACTTGAGAGAGGGAAAGGAGGAGATGATGAGAAGAAGATGTTAAATCTTGACCTTAGAATGGTGGACCATGCTTGCACCTCTTCTCTTCTTTCTTCTCTTCTCCTCTTCCTTTCTTAATTTTTTTCTTCTCTTCTTGGAGTGTGGGACGGTGGTGGAGAGCAAAATGGGAAAAAAATGAAATGAGAGAAAAGGGCATCGATGGAAGAAGATGGGTAAAAGAGATAAAGTTTATCTCAATTGGGTGGAGTAATCAATTCCTCCCACCAACCCATGAGATCTTTTCTTACTTTAAGCTTTATGACCCCACCATCACCAAGTCCCAACCAAGTCCCAACATTTTTTTACATGTTTTTGAGATAAGATTGAATGGTTTGGGTCTTCCACCTCTTTGACCCCTTTGACCACCTTTATGAATATTTAAACATTTAATTAATTAGATAATTAGGTTAAGTTATTTCCCATTTAATTAATTCCTTTTGTTTAAATTCCTTCATGCATCCACCCATGGTTGACCAATTCATCCATGGTGGCCGGCCCCACCAATCCTTGGTCCACATGCCACCTCATTTGATGAGGTGGAAGTGGGTCCCAATTGGCCATGTCACTTAGGCCTAATTAATACTAACTTAGGTGATTAAAAATCAATTCAACCCACTTCCCTTATTGGATCACCATTGGGTCCATGGCCCAATTAAGTTCTCTCCTATCCATTTACCTTAGAGTTTGCATTATTTTGACCCATTAAGTCCCAAATGGGTATTGTACCCAATTTGACTATCCTTGGCCCAATTTGACCATCATTGACCATTAAGATAAATTAAATCCAATACATAACCCATTGGGCCCTAGTTGGGCCTTTGTCCACATTTTGATCCATTTACTATCTATTCCATCCAATTTCCAATTTCCACCATAAAAAAATAAATAATAACACATGTATATTACTTTACAATTTTCGGGCCATTACACCTTTGTTGGTCGGCCAAGATGCTTGATCAATGGTGAAAACCTCATAGCTTGGGTTCGGTCAACATAGGGTGTGTTTGAGAGAAGGAGAGGAGGAGATGGTAAGGAAGAAGATACCAAGTTTGATCTTGGAGTGATGGCCAAAATTGAGCTTCTTTCTTCTCTTCTTCTCTTTTTCTTCTTCTTTTTTTCTCTTTGGTGTGGGACGGTGGCGGAGAGCAAGAGAGGGAGAAAATGAAAATGAGAATGGGATTTGAGAGATGAGATGAAATCATCTCCTTTTTGGTTGCCTAACTTATACTCAACCATTAATTCTTCCCACCAACCACTTGAGATCTTTTTATGCTTTAATGGTGGTGGTTGGAACAACCACCACTAGCCAACGTTTCTTGTGTGTTTGTTTGGGTGGTTTTGACCATTTGACCACAATTAGATTAGCTTAATAATTTAATTAATTTGATCATTAGGTTAAGTTAATTAATTCCCACTTATCTCCTTTAATCTCCTTAATTCTTCTCCATTATTCCACCCATGGTTGATTAATTCAACCATGGTGGCCGGCCCCACCACTCCTTGGTCCACACGCCACCTTACTTGGTGAGGTGGAGGTGGGTCCCAATCGGCCATATCACCTTGGTCAATTCATCACCAACTTAGGTGATTTAATTAAATCCATTTTCAACTACTTGGATCACCATTGGGCCCATGGCCCAATTACATTTATTTCCTACCCATTTATCTTAGAGCTTAATCATCTTGACCCATTGGGTCCCAAATGGGTATTAGACCCAATTTGACCATCCATGACCCAATTACTCATCATTGACCAATTAAATGAATTAAATCCAATCCGTGGTCCATTGGGCCATACTTGGGCCTTTGTCCAAACTTGGATCCATTTACCATGTATTCCATCAAATTTCTCAATTTCCATCATTAAAATAAATAATATCCACATTTATACTGATTTAAAAATTCTGGGCTATTATAATCGATGGTCATATACCTGTTCTTGTGATTGCCATGACGACGATCTTTGAGCTTGGTGGAGAACGATCTTCTTCCTCGATCATCTTGAGTTTTGAAGCTTCTTGGCAAGTGCTTCTACCCGAGTCATGTAGTTGACAAATAAGGACTCGGTCAAGCCGTGGCACTAACATAATGTATGGTTTTCCAAGTAGAATATGTACTATAGCCAGGAAGAGTACATTATAGGCTTGTAGTTAGCCAATTTTTCTCTCCTCATGCCACAACACTTTTCTGCTATGTGAACTCATATGGTGTCTTGTGAGTTCATTTGTAGTGGTCTAAGATATGGAAGTGAATCTTAAACCAAAACAAAACATGAATGGTGGTCTATCTCCTGGGTACAAAGATTGTGGCTTTCGGTGTTGCATACACTGTGACAGAAATAACATTTTCCCGTTGAAGGGAGACAACCTTGTTTTTCGAAACACCCCATGGTTCTTAGGTTCTTTGGTGGATGAGGCACCAAGACCAGACCTATCACCATATTGTTTACCCGAACCTAGGAGTCTTTTAAGTCTTTCATCTCCTTGGGTAAACTTATCTTGGAATTTTTCTTTATGAATTTTCAATTCCTTAACTTCCAAAGATACTTTTTTAATATCCTCTTGAAGAAGGTTGTTGTGATGCCACAGATTCTCGACATCCTTGCAGTGAATACTTATCTCTTCTTGAAGGTTTTTACTATTCTCTTTTAGTTTTGAGTTTTCATTGTTAGAGAGTTCCAGCTTAGAGGTTAGGAGAGATTTTTCAGTTTTTAAATCCTCCACTTGATTAGAGAGGTTCAGGTATTCATTTTTAACCTTGTCTAATTTCTTTTCCAACCTCTCACTTTCAAGGAACATGGCATTGTAGGAAGCTTGAAGATTTTCATCATCTTCACTCTCATCATGCTCCGTTACAACTGTGGGATTTTCTTGATCACCAATGATCGAGGCTATGAGACTTTTTTATACATCAACTTTTCTTTGAGTCTCTTTATAGGAATCACTCTTTGATTCTGTGAAACCCCTGCCCACCGATGTGGGAAGAGTCCCACATCGGTGGTGGAGGCAAAAGGAGGGGGGTATATAAGAGGCTATGCCCTCTTAAACTCATAAGACGAATTTTTTACCGGGCCATGTGCTCCCGGGCCCAAAAGCAAAACCGTGCGGGTTCGAACTGTGTGCGAGGCCCAAGGAGGACAATTTCTTGCTGAGTCAAGCCCTAAAATTTGTATTCGGGTTGGTCATTACAAATTTGGTATCAGAGCCGAGGTTCTATACTCGGACTGTGTGGGCCTTTCCTCCTTCCCTGATGTTGTCGAGCCGGGGACGGCTCGAGGCTTTAGGGGGGTGATTGTGAAACCCCTGCCCACTGATGTGGGAAGAGTCCCACATCGGTATTGGAGGCAAAAGGAGGGGGCTATATAAGAGGCCATGCCCTATTAAACTCATAAGACTCATTTTGGGCCGGGCCATGTGGGCGCGGGCCCAAAAGAAAAATCGTGAGGGTTCGAACTGTGTACGAGTTCCAAAGCGGACAATTTCTTGCTTAGTCAAGCCCTAAGCCCTGCATTCAGGTCGGGTCATTACAGATTCAAAGTTTTCTACATGGGTCACACCCACATTCATAGCTTTCTTAATTGTATCTGAGGGACATTCGTTCTTGAAGTGTCCTCTCCCCCCACAATTATAACAAGTTTGCTCCTTCGTAACCTCTCTCTCGTTCCATTTCCTTCTAATTTCTTCTTGCCTTTTAGGGTATCTTTTACTTGATTAACCTTTTCCCATTATTTTCAAGTTGTTTCTTTTAACAAAGTTGTTATAAAACTTTTTGGCAAACATTGCCATTTCATCATTTGAGAACTCATCTTCCGAAAAATCGTCTTTTTCTTTTCTTTTCTTTTGTTCTAAAGAAGATTTCAAGGCGATGGATTTGTCTTTTGGTTGTTCAAAGTGTAGTGAACCAACCAAATCATCAATGTTCATTAGAGACACATCTCTGTTATCTTCCATAGCCACAACTTTGGGCTTGAATCTTTCGGAAAGGTTCCGGACAATTTTGGTACTACTTTGTCCTCGGGTATCCCTTCTCCTAGAGCGTACATTTGATTCACAATGTAGCTTATCTTGGAATAAAAATCCATGAAGACTTCATCCTCCCTCATTTTAATAGTATCAAATTGATTTTGGAGGATTTGAAGTTTGGACCTTTTAACTAATGAGGTGCTTTCATGAGTTCTTTCAAGAACTTCCTATGCCTCCTTTGGAGTTCCACATGTCATAATTCATTTGTACTCACGATCGGATACTGCACAGTTAAAGGCATTCATAGCTTTGCCATCAACTCTCTGAGCAATTTTTTCAATAGTGGTCCAAGAGATAAAAGGTTTGGGACAATAAACATGGCTGAGGTGGATGCTATCATCTTCTCTTCCATTGGTTCCTGCCATCCAATCTTTGCACTGTCCCATACTGATGAATCTATCGAAACAAAGAAACTTCTCATTTTGGCCTTCAATGAGCATAGCTTGTTCCATCGAAGTAAGGGGGTTCGGATATTGCATGACTGTCTCCCATGGTGTTCTAGCTTGGATCAACTCGGATGGTTAAATCCGTATAAAGAGCATTAGGATCTGATACCAATTGAAAGTTCTCCCTTTGGTGCTAGAACACTATTAATGCTAGAGGGGGTGAATAGGTCAATCTAAAAATCGTTGGTCCTTTTAAAAATTACTTGATTGATTAATTAAGTGCAGCGGATATAACAATCAAGTATGTGTGTTAACAAATGTAATTCAACAATCAACACAATGAATTAGCTCTAACACCACAAGCATAAGGATACAAGATATATAGTGGTTTGGTTAGCCAACGTACATCCACTGTTAAGACTATCTCAACCTTGAGCTATCCCCAAATTCACTAAGTGGGGACTTACACCCTCACAATTAGAGTACGAATTCCACCTAACTCAATCGGCTGGGATTTTCACCCACCACATGTAAAATAAGAATTCCACCAATTTGAATTGGCTGGGAATTCCACCCACCATGCTTGTCAGAGACTACGCTCTAGATTTTTTATAGTGGTTCCGGAACCAAGCCTCCTTAATCCACTTTCACAGGACAAAGGATTTAATAAAAAAAAAATTAAAACTAAGAAGCACTTGCCTTGTAGCTCTTTCTCGAAGATGTGTGCATCTCAAAGATCCACCCAATGTGTGCCCGAGTTAATCCCAACACTCCGCCTTGTAACTGCTGTTGAACAATCGCAATTTCAGGGTGACTACGAAACTGGTTCTACCAACATCTTTCCTAGTTTGTATATTTTCTTTTATCCTCTTCCTTTCTCTTTCACTAACTCAATCAATAGATTGGTTGTATTTGATTCTCAGGTGTAGGCACAAGAGAGTTGATCGTTCCTTAAAGTGTGTGAATTTTCTTAGTTGAAGGAAGATAATTAAATGATCACACAACTCTCATATTTTTAGATGAGTCAACACAATTTTTCAAACTGTCCAGTACCGACAGGTCGGGGGCACCGATGGGTCGGTGTTCAAATTTATTATTGTTCAACCACTCGACTGTTTCATATTAAATGCACTCCCAACGGCATAACTAATTCCCGATCGACAGGTCGCTATCACCGATGAGTCGATAGTCATAGCACCGAGAGGTCGGTCCATACTAGGGTCTTAATATGAGGCAACACCATGCAGACAAAATTTCATGTCCCGAAATTTGTCCTGCCCAGAACGACCTGTCGCCTTCTACTGAGGGTTCGATCTTGGTACCCTCGATCGGTCTTGAATTACCGAGATATTTGTTTTCTCGAGAGTCCACTTGAGTTCCAAGTTTCAGAGCTCATAAGTTATCATCGACGTGTAACACCCCGATTTCTCAAAGACATGAATATTTACGAAAATGCCCCTGGATTGGTAAATTTATTAAATGTGATTACAAATGAGGAAATGGTGGGGCCCATTGTTCAAATTAAGATCATATGAACATATTATAATGGCCAATTTATCATGAATGGGTAATGAACATCAAGTTGGGTCAAAATGGTTAATTGGGTCAAAGAATTCTCAATGATTGGAATAATTACGAAAATGCCCCTGGATTGGTGAATTCAATAAATGTGATTGTAAATAAGGAAATAGTGGGGCCCATTGTTCAAATGAATACCCTATGAGCTTATTATAAATGTCAAATTTGATTGGATGGGTAATGAACATCACATTGGGTCAAAATGGCTAATTGGGTCAAAGGACCCAATTGGGACCCAATGGGTCATAATGGATTATTTGACCATTGGGTGAGCTCAATTTAAATGGGGTTAAGCCGAATTGATTGGAAATCAAGTGGAACAAAAATGGGTAGGCTTGATGCACAAGTGAAAACCATTTAAAAGTGGCAAAATCAGCCCATTAATGGGTCATGTTGTCAAAACGGGTCAAGGGGCTGATTGGGGACCCAATGGGTCGGATTGACTAAGTTGACCACGGATGACCGTGTGGACCCTCAATTGAACTCAAGTATGAGTTAGTGCAGCTCGAGTTGGACTGATTTGGAGTGAGTTTTAATTAAGAAAGGAGTTGACTCAAATATGGTGCATTAAATGTGTTGAGTTGGATGAGTTGAGTTGGAATAAAAAGGGCCTTGAGTCAAGTGAGTTAAATGGATATTGAAAGGGTGTTTGAATCTCACTTAACACTTAGGAAATAAATCCCAACCGTTGGGAGTGAAAGGGTGCCTTGGCCAAAGCCAAGGGACACCAAGTAATGGCGTCATGCATCTCATCTCATGAGATGCATGGGCTGAAGTTAATAGATGCAACGTTTGGCACCAAGGGGTGCCTTGGATGGCACCCAGCACCTCCTTGTTTTTATCAATGATTAATGAGGAGTGATGAGATAGTTTGAGTTGTTTTAACAAAAGGAAAACAACCATTATATGGCCGATTGCACATTGCAAACCTTGGAGTTCCATCATCTCCCTTTCCCCCCTCTCAAGAACATCATCTTTGGGCTGAACCAGTTGCTGTGTTTCACCATTTGATCCAGCACCATTTCGGCAAGGGATTAAGGAAGAAGGAAAGAAAGGAAGCAAGAGGGAAGGAGCAAAGGAAATTGGTAAGATTTTCTTAAGTGTTTAAGTTAAACAAGTTGTAAAAAAGAGTATGATTTGGCCATCATTTAGCCGAATCCATCAAGGGTTAGACCTTGGATGGTAGTTCATAAATAAGATGGAAAACTGATCATAGGGTTCGGCCATTGGGGATGGCCGAACCCCATGAAAAGAATGGGTTAAATTGGGTGGTTTTTGTAGGACATAACCATGGACTGTTTTTTATGCTAAGTTAGATTATTTACATGTTTTGGAAAAGTTCTAAAATCATGGTTTGAGTGTCATATGCTGGGCTATGGATTGGCCGAATATATCGAAGGAGTAAACCTTGGATTAGATGGCTCAAATGGATAAAAAAATATATCATTGGGTCCGGCCATATTGGTTGGCCGAACCCCATGAAAAGAGAGGTTTTAGTTCAATGTTTTAGAAAGTCAAGAACCATGTCAACTATGGTGATTTTTACATATGTTAATTGGGTCATTTTGTGGCCGAATTAAGTACTGATGTAAAGTATTATGACGAGGTTTAAAGGATGAAAATTTAGAGCATGGAGTTCAGCCACTTTGGATGGCCGAACCCCATGAAAGTAATTGATTAAATGGTATGGTTTTTGGGGATAAAAACCATACCATGTGTGAAGATTGCTAAAGGATTGTAAAATGGAATTAATCAATTGTATGGGATCGGCAATGGATGGTTAAACCTTGCTGTTTTTATGGCTAAGAAACAGTAGATAAATAATGTAGAATTGTTGGAAGAATTACATCAAAAGAACCATAAGGTTCGGCCATGTGAATGGCCGAACCCCATGGATCATCTTATGGAGTTTTTATGTGATTTAATTGGAGTTATTGTTACTGTTTTGGGTCAGCCTTTGGATGGCTGAACGATGTATCTAACTTGGTAAAAGAGTGGAGCCTAAGTACATAGGTGGAAATTATTGAACCAAGGGAACCATTGGGTTTGGCCATGTGTGTGGCCGAACCCCATGGATCATTTTATGTGGACTATTTTATTGAATCAAATGGTTTCAAATTTAAAGATCATGGAACATCTTGAGTGGTTGATAAATGATTGTTAAGTAAACATTTGGACAAGTCATGGGTCGGCCATATGTATGGCCGAACCCCATGGACCATCTCATATGGAGTTAAAGGATGGAAAGGATGGTGAGTAATATGGATCATGGCTATGAGTTTATGAATCAATTTTATGGGAATAATTGGTGTGGTTCGGCCATGTTGTATGGCCGAACCCCATTAAGATGGATTTGTTGTGGATAATAATGGTTAGCAAGGTTAAGTGTTGCTTAGCCTAGTGGCATTAAGGTAAATATGTAGAAAAAGATTAAAAGGACATGAAAGAGGGGTTAAACCAAGGTGTTTTGGTCATAGTCAAGGATGTTTAAGGAAAAGGTTGGTCTCAATGGCATAATGGTAATTATAGGTGGAATGATCATAAGTATGGTTGTATGGACCCAAAACCAAGGGGTATGGTTCAGCCATGCTATATGGCCGAACCCTACCAAGGTATTTTTGTAGAATTTGATGCTTAATAGGGATTAAACGAATGAGAGACCAAAGGATAAATAGGTGAGGTTCAGCCATGGGTATGGCCGAACCCCACATAGTGCATTTTTGGGACTTTGACCAAGTTGGAATTACATGATGAATGTTTGATTTGCTGCTATGTAAATAGGGTATCCAGACTTGTGTATACGGCGTACGACTCATGAACGGGTGACGATTAAGAAAGATCGAACACTGAAGTGAATCTTCAGTAGGTTTCCTACCTACTTGTAACCACAATTATGATTTGGTTTTATCATATTTTTATGAGATATGTTGTATTTGATATTATGTTTCAAATATGGTTTTGAATGATGAGATATGTATTTACAAAATGACATACATGTACATTGACATCTCATGCATGGCATGGGGTGATGATTATGGGTTACCTTGACTTGAGAGTCCCAATGAAAGAACACTGTGAAACAACTCAATGATGAAGTGTCTTTCCACAGGTAACGAGGATTACTGTGGATTACCTTTTCATGTGAGTCCCAATGAAAGAATACTGTGAAACAACTCAATGATGAAGTGTCTTTCCACAGGTAACGAGGATTACTGTGGATTACCTTATCATGTGAGTCCCAATGAAAGAATACTGTGAAACAACTCAATGATGAAGTGTTTTTCCACAGGTAACGAGGATTACTGTGGATTACTTTATCGTGTGAGTCCCAAATGAAAGTGTATTGTGATTTACCTTGACGGTGAGAGTCCCGTCAAGTGATGGCTATGTATGTATAATGGGGTGGGGCTCATTACATTTGCATACATACATAGCATGGTTTCATATGTTTTTGATAATCATGTACTATGATATATATGCATGTTTTATATGCTAACCATGTGGTAGCCCTGATCGGAAAACCTACTAGGCGCGTTGATCTAACGCCCTAATTCTATCCTTAGAGGATAATACTGGAACAAGGAAGGGAAAAGAGAAGGTCGATGACCGAGAGGGAAGCCAAGCCTAAGCATTTGATTGTTGATCAGGACTTCTTATTTACTGTCGTTTGAGTTATATTTAGTGGACATGTAATACGTTAATACATTGCTATGGTTTCTTTATGATATTGTCAATGGATGGTTAGTTTAAGTTATTCATTAATTAAGACTTGTACTTACTATCTATTCAACCTAATTCCGCAGTTAGTCTAGTTTATTCCGCAATTCATTGTTTAGTTCCATGTGTGGTTTGTTATCGTCGGTTAGTCCATGCACACATGGGTGGCCAGTTAAGGGTCGGACTTTTGGAAGTCCGAATTTGGCTCGCATCGTGGCGTCTCTCCGCCCTTGTCCGGTTTTAATTTAAAAAAAAAATTAGACTCTGATTTTATCTCGGAAAGGGCGGGGCATTACACGACGAGTCGTTGACCATGAGGGGTCGTTACATACGAGACTCTCGATCAGAGGCATATCCAGAATGACAGTTCAATGTATAGAACCATTGTCAATATGACCAACCAGTCTTTGACCACGATGGGTCAATTTTGTCTCCATCGAGGGGTCGGTGAGAATGACTGGTCGAGCTGATAGTGAACTTAATTCATATTTCCAAGTTCGCTTCCAATTCACTATCGAGCTTCCTCTTTAAGCCTTTTATGATTTTACCATTTGTTCAACTAATCCTAGAAATGGTCCGCTAAAGGCGTGGGTACCACCTAAAGTCGTCTATGGCCAAATACATGTTTTGTGATTGCCATAACGATGATCTTTAATCTGGTGGAGCATGATCTTCAATCTTGATCACCTTGAGTCTTCAATCTTCTAGCAAGTGCCTCTTCCCGATTCATGGAATTGACAGACTTAGGGACTAGGCAAAGCCGGGGCAGTAACAACATTTATCCTTTACTCCCAGACTAACATGTCATCACTGTCGACACATCATCCTGGGGGATCAAATAACCATCGGTTCCTCTTGCATGTATATTATTTTGATTCATCTTCCTCCAAATGTGTATTTAAGCTACCTTTAAGCATCCTAGTGTATTTTCTTGGCTCTATATCACAATGAGATCCACATACCTTGAGCGATTCAGAATTGGGGCTTTTCTTCTTCCTCCTCTTGTTTTCTTTCCATTGTTTTTCTCTTCTTGTGTTTTTCATTCCTTGAGGTAGATGAATATGGTGAAGGGAGAAGTCTCAACACCGAAAATGAAGAGAGAAGAGTGAGTGAGAGAGGGGATAATTTCTTCTTCTTCTCTTATTTTCTCTCTTTCTCTCTTCTCTATTTTCCCTCTTTCATTATTGTAACACCCCGGATTTTCAAGTTATCAATATTTATGAAATTTGCCCATTTAATTTGTGAATTAATGGATATGGACCTTAGATGAGTAAGGTGTTGGGTCAATTGCCCAATTAAGACCCAACGGATGGTGGATATGGTTCAATTGAATTAAATGGGTGAGATTTATTTAATTGGGTCAAAATTGTCAATTGGGCCAAAATGCCCAATTGGGACCCAATGGGTCGTGGTTGACTTGGTTGACCACCAAGTGAGTTCAAGCTTACTTAATTGGGGCTGAATTAAGTTGGAAATGGAATCAATTAATTGAGTTGATTTTAAGTGAGTTGAGTTTAAAAGAATGAAAAATAATTGAGTTATGGTGAGTTGGAGTGGAAGTTAATGAGACCTTGAATCTTAAGTGAGTGGAGTGGGAAGGTGGAGAGATACATTCCACCAAGACCAACTCAAGGCTACACGTTGGAGAGATAGGAGTTTCATCTCATGGGATGAAACTCCTAAATGGATCATTAATGGGAGGTAGACGGTTTCGTTGTTGTTACACAATCCAAGTCAAGGCTACACGTTGGAGACATGGGAGTTTCATCTCATGGGATGAAACTCCAAAATGAATCATTAATGGGAGGTAGACGGTTTTGTTGTTGTTACACAATCCAAGTCAAGGCTACACCGTTGGAGACATGGGAGTTTCATCTCATGGATGAAACCTCCAAATGGAGCATTAATAAGGTAAGTGAAGATTTGTTGTTGTTACACAATCCAAGTCAAGGCTACACCGTTGGAGACATGGGAGTTTCATCTCATGGATGAAACCTCCAAATGAAACATTAAGGAGGGAGGTAAAGGGGCATGGGAGTTACAAAGGGGTGTCACCAAACGAGACCACCTTGGCTGAATTTCATTAAACAAGAAAAGACTAAGGAGTTGCATCTTAGACTCTCTCTCTCTCTCTCAAGCTCTCACTCAAGGCCGATTCCCTCTCAAGACAAGGACTTAGATTTTTATCTCAAATTCTCTCTTTCTCTCTCTCTCTCTCTCTCTCTCTCTCTCTCAAATCTATACCTCTTGGCCGAACTCCTCCAAGAGATTTTATCAAGATCAATTTCAGCTAAGGATCAAGAAGGAAGGAAGAAGAGGCAAAGGAAGGAAAGGAACAAGAAGGAGTGAAAGAAACCGGAGGAGTCGCGGAATCGGTAAGTACACGAATAAGTTTGCATAAGTAAGAAAAGATGGTCAAGGACATGGTTCGGCCATAGCATGGCCGAACCCTAATTTTATTATGGCCAAAGACTATATGATGAACCATAGGGTTCGGCCATGTTGTATGGCCAAACCCCATGGAAAGGTATTAAGGAATTTATATGGGTCTAAGTGATTTTAAGAGAAGATGAGGAACCATAGGGTTCGGCCATGTTGTATGGCCGAACCCAATGGAAGGACATTAGTTATTTTTAATGGATTTGAAGGATGAAAATCATAGATGAATGTTTATGATTTTAAAAGGTTTTAAAGGGTTTAAATGGATGTATGTATGAGAACCATCAAAGGATCAAACCATATATGTATGATACAATTTTAAGGAAAGTAAGGAACCATAGGGTTCGGCCATGTTGTATGGCCGAACCCCATGGAAAGGAATTAAGGATTTTAAATTGGTCTAAATGATGTAAAGGATGGAGAACCATGAACATTGGGTTCGGCCATGGTGTATGGCCGAACCCCATGAAGAATTATTGAAGTATGAACATGTATTTAGATCATGGAAGTAATGGGGGAATGATGGTAATTGTAATTGATTTTAAGTATGGTGAATGATGATCCAAAGGGATGAACCTAAATGTATGATTGAATCATGGAAATAAAAGACCATGGGTTCGGCCATGGTGTATGGCCGAACCCCATGAGGAATGTTTTGTGCATGAAATGTTAGTCATGGACCTATGTTTTTGGACCTAAACACAAGGTGATGGAAACAATGGCAAATAAGTAGATATGGGTAAAATGAAAGATCATGGGTTCAACCATGGTGTATGGCCGAACCCCATGAGGAATGTCTTGTGGACTTAGGATGTTATCAATGTTAGATAATTATTGTGTAAGTGATTAGATTTATGATTCAAAGATGGCATGATCTTAGATTTAATTTAAAAGATCAAAGGACTACAAAGAGGGACCAAAATCAAGGGGGTGCGTTCGGCCATGTTGTATGGTCGAGCCCCACTAAGGTGTATTTTGTGGACTAAGTGTTTAAATGATTAACTTAGCGGTGATTGATTATTAATCAAAGGAGGGACTAAAACCAAGTGAGTGAGGTTCGGCCATGGTGTATGGCCGAACCCCACAAAGATATGTTTATGGACTTGGACATACTTGGAAATCAAATGGAACATGGGATTGATTGATTGGCATGTTATAAGGTAACGGGACCTCACAAGGGGTGTATGATCGTGAGCGGTTACCGGACGAAAACGCAAGGAGTCATTGTTAGGATTCTACCTGTTTGAAACCATGGGACATGTAATATGATTTAATTTCTTGTTTTGATGAGTTATGTTGTAAAAATGATATGTTTCAAATATGAGGTTTTAATGCTATGATTATATTATTACATGGCATGTGTTCACTTACATCTCATGCATGGCATGGGAGGGATGTTTGAAACTGGAGGCCACGCTCCGTCGGGGCGTCCATAAGGCATCCGTGGGAAGACCTTGGTGTGCATTATCCATCAAGAAGTAACCGGAGAACACACTCCGTCGGGGCGTTTGTGAGGCAACTATGGGGATACCTGGATGAGGAGAATTCCATCAAGAGGTTACAAGTGTTTGTGATGGGTGGGACTCATTGCATAAGACACTGTGGCATGGCATTGTTTTACATGGTTTTATTAATATGTTATTTATAAGATTTTGTACTAACCATGTGTTAACCCTATTTGGAATACCTACTGGGCACGTTGTCTAACGCCCTACTTCTACCCTAGTGGATGATACTTGAATTGAAGGGAATGATGAACGTGATCGGAGCCAAGCATAAGAGCTTGGATGTGTTTAATTACATTTTGTTTAAGTTACTCATGGACATGTAATTTGAGTAGCTAGCATTCGGGCATGTAATAACTGAGATATTTTGCTATGGATTGAATGATTTATTTTGGATATTTAACTAAGACAATTATGGATAAGTGACAGACTACTTTGATATCTAAAATGGAATAGGATTAGGATTCTATTATAATTCCGCACTTATGTTTTAATCCTCATGTATAACTTATTGCGTGTGAACCGTATTTGTGGACTTAGTCCATGCACACATATGTTTGGCCAGTTAAGAGTCAGGCTTTAGAAGCTCGGACTTAGCTCGCGTCATGGCGTCCCACTCTCTCTCACTCTTCTATTTAAAAAAAAAAAAATAGACTCTGATCTTCGGGGAGTGAAAAAGGGCAGGGCGTTACAGTTGGTATCAGAGCGAAATGGGAAGGTTGAATCTTTTGAAGTAAGAATAAGACGGTTTCATGTCTCACTGACAAATAAGAATCCCAACTGACCGAATCTCGGAGTCCCTTGCACGGGGGTCGGATTAATTTACTTCGTTAGGCTCAGACTGAAACATTCAATCTGAGAACAACAAGGAATGATAGCAAAGGAAGTACAGTCATAATAATTGGATTTATCAAATATAGCAAATTAGGATATATTTCCCCGATATCCCCAAATTGAGAAAACGAATACTTGATACTTAGGAAGTTTCCCCAAAATAAAGAAATACAATGAGTGCTTATTTGGCAATTTTCCCATAATGTGAAAACACAACTTTACAAAGGAGCTAAGTCAATAATGTTTTCAATGACTTAGGAAAAATGCCTCCGAAGAGAAAGACCCGACAAAACCAAAAAAATGGATGAAAAGGAGGTACAAAAATCTCAACATGAAGAGGAGGAACAACAATCTCAACATGAAGAACAACAATCTCAACATGATGAACAACCATCCCACCAAGAGGAGGAGGAACAAAACAGCGTGAATATACCGGTGGTGCCTCCTGAACTACAAAGCTTGGTCCAAGCAGTGGTTACTTCTGTTCTTCAACAACATCTGAACGGAAATGCGACCACAAGTGACGCCAATGACAGGAGCATGGTCAGGGATTTCCAGGAACAACGCCCCCTTACTTCAAAGGGAAGAAGGGCTGTCAGAGCGGAAAACTGGTTGAAGAAGATTACTCAGATCCTGACGCTATTAAAGATCTCGAGTCATGAAGACAATATATTGCTGGCTACATCACAACTGATTGATGATGCCAGTAAATGGTGGGAGGTGATAGAGAAACAGCGAGCGCTCTTTCCGGAAGGAGAGAGGACTGCAATGACTTGGGATCAGTTCTCAGCTACCTTTTTGGACCATTACTTTCTCGAGGAGAAGGAGCGCCACACTCAAGCGTTTCTATCTTTAGTACAAGGTACCATGACGGTGGCAGAGTATCATCAGGAGTTCCTCAGTCTGTCTTGTTATGCTCTATATATGGCGGATACGGAGTACCGAAGGGCATGCAAGTTTGAACGGGGCCTACGGCCAAGCATTAGGCCCAAGGTAACCATATTCAAGGCAACTACACTGGCAGAGGTGGTCAGTAGGGCCACTATAGAGGAACAAAAGATGGCTGAGATAGTACGGTTTGACAACTGCCGAGGTCAGAGTGGGAGAGGTACATTTCAGCCCAACAAGAGGTTTCGACCAAACTTGGGAAAACCCTCACCTTCCACTGGGTCAACAGGGGGCTTTCGTCCAAATCACCCTCCCCATCAGCATCAGTCACTCAAGTTCCCAGAGGTGTGAACAACTATTTCCATTGTGACCAGCCGGGCCATTTCAAGAGGGAATGCCCACAGCTTAGCAGACCCTCTTATTCCAGGGGTTCCTTTCTTCCACCAGTCAGACCAACTCATTCACGAGGAGGCAAGACATATAATCAGGGGAGACAGGAGCCTAATCCTACCGGATCTGGACAGTTGTTTACTTTAGCTCCTCCAACAACAGTGGATCACTCCGTGATTCAAGGTATGGCAGTAGTCAAAATTGACAATTGGGTCAAAATGCCCAATTGGGACCCAATGGGTCGTGGTTGACTTGGTTGACCACCAAGTGAGTTCAAGCTTACTTAATTGGGGCTGAATTAAATTGGAAATGGAATCAATTAATTGAGTTGATTTTAAGTGAGTTAAGTTTAAAAGAATGAAAAATAATTGAGTTATGGTGAGTTGGAGTGGAAGTTAATGAGACCTTGAATCTTAAGTGAGTGGAGTGGGAAGGTGGAGAGATGCATTCCACCAAGACCAACTCAAGGCTACATGTTGGAGACATAGGAGTTTCATCTCATGGGATGAAACTCCAAAATGGATCATTAATGGGAGGTAGACGGTTTTGTTGTTGTTACACAATCCAAGTCAAGGCTACACGTTGGAGACATGGGAGTTTCATCTCATGGGATGAAACTCCAAAATGAATCATTAATGGGAGGTAGACGGTTTTGTTGTTGTTACACAATCCAAGTCAAGGCTACACCGTTGGAGACATTGGAGTTTCATCTCATGGATGAAACCTCCAAATGGAGCATTAATAAGGTAAGTGAAGATTTGTTGTTGTTACACAATCCAAGTCAAGGCTACACCGTTGGAGACATGGGAGTTTCATCTCATGGATGAAACCTCCAAATGAAACATTAAGGAGAGAGGTAAAGGGGCATGGGAGTTACAAAGGGGTGTCACCAAAGGACACCACCTTAGCTGAATTTCATTAAACAAGAAAAGACTAAGGGGTTGCATCTTAGACTCTCTCTCTCTCTCTCTCAAGCTCTCACTCAAGGCCGATTCCCTCTCAAGACAAGGACTTAGATTTTTATCTCAAATTCTCTCTTTCTCTCTCTCTCTCTCTCTCTCAAATCTATACCTCTTGGCCGAACCCCTCCAAGAGATTTTATCAAGATCAATTTTGGCTAAGGATCAAGAAGGAAGGAAGAAGAGGCTAAGGAAGGAATGGAACAAGAAGGAGTGAAAGAAATTGAAGGAGTTGTGGAATCGGTAAGTACATGAATAAGTTTGCATAAGTACGAAAAGGTGGTCAAGGTCATGGTTTGGCCATAGTATGACTGAACCCTAATTTTATTATGGCTAAAGACTCTATGATGAACCATAGGGTTCGGCTATGTTGTATGGCCAAACCCCATGGAAAGGTTTTAATGAATTTATATGGGCCTAAGTGATTTTAAGAGAAGATGAGGAACCATAGGGTTCGGCCATGTTGTATGGCCGAACCCAATGGAAGGACATTAGTTATTTTTAATGGATTTGAAGGATGAAAATCATAGATGAATGTTTATGATTTTAAAAGGTTTTAAAGGGTTTAAATGGATGTATGTATGAGAACCATCAAAGGATCAAACCATATATGTATGATACATTTTTAAGGAAAATAAGGAACCATAGGGTTCGGCCATGTTGTATGGCCGAACCGATGGAAAGGAATTAAGGATTTTAAATGGGTCTTAATGATGTAAAGGATGGAGAACCATGAACATTGGGTTTGGCCATGGTGTATGGCCGAACCCCATGAAGAATTATTGAAGTATGAACATGTATTTAGATCATGGAAGTAATGGGGGAATGATGGTAATTGTAATTGATTTTAAGTATGGTGAATGATGATCCAAAAGGATGAACCTAAATGTATGATTGAATCATGGAAATAAAAGACCATGGGTTCGGCCATGGTGTATGGCCGAACCCCATGAAGAATGTTTTGTGCATGAAATGTTAGTCATGGACCTATGTTTTTTGACCTAAACATAAGGTGATGGAAACAATGGCAAATAAGTAAATATGGGTAAAATGAAAGATCATGGGTTCAACCATCATGGGTTCAACCATGGTGTATGGCCGAACCCCATGAGGAATGTCTTGTGGACTTAGGATGTTATCAATGTTAGATAATTATTGTATAAGTGATTAGATTTATGAATCAAAGATGTTATGATCTTAGATTTAATTTAAAAGATCAAAGGACTACAAAGAGGGACCAAAATCAAGAGAGTGAGGTTCGGCCATGTTGTATGGCCGAACTCCACTAAGGTGTATTTTGTGGACTAAGTGTTTAAATGATTAACTTAGTGGTGATTGATTATTAATCAAAGGAGGGACTAAAGCAAGTGAGAGAGGTTCGACCATGGTGTATGGCCGAACCCCACAAAAATATATTTATGGACTTGGACATAATTGGAAATCAAATGGAACATGGGATTGATTGATTGGCATGTTATAAGGTAACGGGACCTCACAAGGGGTGTACGATCGTGAGTGGTTTCCAAACGAAAACGCAATGAGTCATTGTTAGGATTCTACCTCTTTGAAACCATGGGACATGTAATATGGTTTAATTTCTTATTTTTATGAGTTATGTTGTAAAAATGATATGTTTCAAATATGAGGTTTTAATGCTATGATTATATTATTACATGGCATGTGTTCACTTACATCCCATGCATGGCATGGGAGGGATGTTTGTAACCGGAGGGCACGCTCCGTCGGGGCGTCCGTAAGGCATCCGTGGGAAGACCTTGATGTGCATTATCCATCAAGAAGTAACCGGAGAACACACTCCGTCGGGGTGTCCGTAAGGAAACTGTGGGGATACCTTGATGAGGAGAATTCCATCAAGAGGTTACAAGTGTTTGTGATGGGTGGGACTCATTGCATAAGGCACCCTGGCATGGCATTGTTTTACATGGTTTTATTAATATGTTATTTATATGATTTTGTACTAAGCATGTTTTAACCCTATTTAGAATACCTAATGGGCACGTTTTCTAACGCCCTACTTCTACCCTAGTGGATGACACAGGAATTGAAGGGAATGATGAACGTGATCGGAGCCAAGCATAGGAGCTTGGATGTGTTTAATTACATTTTGTTTAAGTTACTCATGGTCTCCGCAACCAACTCGGACCCAATCAGTGCAGGCTCACAGGCCTCAGTCTAGCACACTGGTGATCTGCATGGCCTACCATACAAGGCCTCAAATGGAGCCATCTGAAGGCTCGCCTGGTAACTGTTGTTGTACGAGAACTCCACCAGTGGTAAGTGATCCTCCCATCCACCCTTGAAGTCTAGCATACATGCTCTCAACATGTCCTCCAATATCTGTATCGTCCTCTCCGACTGTCCATCCGTCTGTGGGTGGAATGCTGTGCTAGTCAATACGTCGGTCCCCATAGTCGACTACATGCTCTGCCATACTCTGCTAGTGAATCGGCCATCTCTGTCGGATACAATAGTCCGGGGAATACCATGTAGTCTGATGATATCCAAGATGTACCGTTAACCCAAGGTCTCAGATGAATCTGTCATCTTGACGGGAAGGAAATGTCAGACTTGGTCAATCGGTTCACCACGACCCATATCGCATCATTGCCCTTCGATGACCTTGGCAACCCTGTCACAAAATCCATGGAGATGTGTTCCCATTTCCACTCCGGCACTGGTAAGGGTTGGAGTAAACCCGGTGGCTTCTGATGTTCCGCCTTAACCCACTGACAAGTTAGGTAGTGAGCAACAAACTTTGCCACATCCCTCTTGAGTCCATGCCACCAATAGTGCCTCTTAAGATCATGATACATCTTGGTGCTGCCCGGATCGATAGAGAGTTTGGTCCGATGCGCCTCAATCAACAATTCTCTTCTGCAGCTCTCCGGCACATATGTCCTACCCCGGAATAAAAGACCCTGTCCCGGTCGTAATTCCCATTCCGGGACAACCTCACCTGTAGACATCTTGGCCCATATCTCCTCTACCTCTGGATCTGTCCGTTGCTCCTGTTCAATCTTGGAGACCATGTTGGACCGCATGATCAGATTATACATACTCCCATGGTTCCTGATGTACAAGTTGAACTCTCGGATGGTGTTCAGCATATCCCATTCCAGCCTGATCAAACTAGCCACTGAAGCATGTGATAAGCGGCTGAGGGCATCCGCCACTTTGTTCGCCTTGCCAGGATGATATCGGAGTGCAAAGTCATAGTCTTGTAGATATTCCATCCACATGCGCTGTCTCATGTTGAGCTCCTTCTGATCAAACAGATATTTCAGGCTCTTGTGATCTGAAAACACCTCAAACTTCTCACCATACAGGTAGTGTCTCCAGCTTTTGAGGGCGAAGACCACTGCTGCTAGTTCCAGATCATGGGTGGGATAGTGGCATTCATGAATCTTCAACTGTCTTGAACCAAAAGCCACCACACGATGCTCTTGGCTGAGAACACACCCAAGTCCTTCTCCTGAAGCGTCGCATTGCACTTCATAACCCTTGCCTCTTTCTGGCAAAATCAAAATAGGAGCCCTTGTAAGTCTTTCTTTTAGCGTTTCAAATCTCTGGTTGCACAAATCTGACCACTCAAATTTGACTCCTTTCTGAGTGAGTCGGGTAAGTGGAGATGCAATCTTGGAGAAGCCCATGATAAATCTCCGATAGTAACCAGCCAATCCCAGAAAGCTGCGGATCTCGGTCACATTCGTCGGTGCTTTCCACTCTCTCACTGCCGCCACCTTAGCCGAGTCCACGGCTATACCTTCTGCTGATATGATATGACCTATGGAGAGCCAGAACTCACACTTGCTGGCTTTGGCATACAACTGGTTCTTCCTCAAGGTGTCCAAGACTATCCGCAAGTGCTCAGCATGTTCCTCCTGACTTTTGGAATAGACCAGAATATCATCAATGAATACAATCACAAACTGATCCAAGTAAGGACGGAAGATCCGGTTCATCAGATCCATGAACACAGCCGGTGCATTTGTAAGTCCAAATGGCATGACCACATACTCATATAAACTATACCGTGTCCTGAAGGCTGTTTTCTCCATGTCCTCCTCCCTAACCCGGATTTGATGGTATCCGGACATCAGATCAATCTTGGAGAAGTGAGAGGAACCCCTGAGTTGATCAAACAAATCATCAATCCTGGGCAAAAGATACTTGTTCCTGACCATCAACTGGTTCAATTTACTGTAGTCCACACACATCCGAAGGGTACCATCCTTCTTCTTCACAAATAATACTGGGGCTCCCCATGATGATGTGCTGTTCCGGATGAACCCCAGTCTAAGTAGATCATCAACCTGCTTCTTCAACTCAGACATCTCAGCTGGTGCCATCCGATAATGGGCTAATGATACTGGAACAGTGCCAGGATATAACTTGATCTCAAAGTCTATCTCCCGCTTGGGTGGCAAACCAGGGACCTCTATTGGGAATATCTCCGCGTAGTCTGCCACTACCGCCGGAAGCCCCAATGCCGGTGCCTTGTCTAACTGGATGTTGTTCAATACCAGGTGGCCCAGCTCTTCATGCAGTCTTCTAGGGATGTTCTGTTTGTCTGCATGCACCACATACTGCTTTCCCTCGGGTGACCAAAATATCACCCTGCGAAGATGGCAATCAATATTGGCCTAAAAGCTAGCCAACCAGTCCATGCCGAAGATAATGTCGTACTCAGTCATATCGAGTACCAGATAATTGAACTCGAATCTGAATCCAGTGAGTTCAGTGTTCAAAGCCGTGCATATGAGTCCCAAAGATGTGTCTCCAATGGGGGATACAATAGTGAGTGATATGGATAGTTTCTGTACTAATGTGCCCGTAGCAGATATGAATGCAGCAAATACAAATGAATGGGAAGCTCCAGAATCAAATAATGCAAAGGCATAGGAACTACCAACTACGGCCATACCTTGAATCAATGAGTGATCCGCCGCTGCTGGAGGAGCTATGGTAAAAAGCTGTTCAGATCCCGTAGGGTTAGGCGCCCGCCCCTCCTGGTTGTAAACCTGGTTCCTCGTGAATTAGCTGGGCTAGCTGGAGGGCGGAAGGAACCCCTGGAATGAGAGGGTCTACTAATCTGTGGACATTCCCTCTTGAAGTGGCCCTGTTGGCCACACTGGTAGCATGTGTTCCCACCCCGGGGAACCTGAGTGACTGATGCTAATGGGGAGGGTTGATTGGGGCGAAAGCCCCCAGTGGACCCAGTGGAAGGTGATGGTCTGCTAAAGTTCGGGCGGAACTTCTTGTTGGGCTGAAATGTACCCCTCCCACCTGACCTCGGAGGTTGTCAAACCGCGCTACCTCGACCATCTCCTGCTCCGCTAGAGTGGCCCTACTGACTACATCTACCAGTGTAGGTGCCTTGAAGATGGTCACCCTGGCCCTAATGCTGGGCCGAAGGCCCCGCTCAAACTTACGGGCCCTCCGGTACTCCGTGTCCACCATAAATAGGGCATAGCAGGACAAACGAAGGAACTCCTGATAGTATTCTGCCACTGTCATGGTGCCTTGCACCAAAGATATAAATGCCTGGACATGGCGCTCATTCTCCTCCTCAGGGAAATAGTGGTCTAAAAACATGGCTGAGAACTGACCCCATGTCATTGTAGTCCTCTCTTCTTCAGGAATGAGTGCATGCTGTCTCTCCACTACCTCCCACCACTTGCCGGCATCGTCTATCAGTTGCGAAGAAGCCAGCAAGATCTTGTCTTCGTCACTCGAGATCTTTAGTAGGGCCAAGATCTGAGTAACTTTCCTCAACTAATTTTTCGTTACGACCGGCCTTCCTTTCCCGTTGAAGTAAGGGGTGGCGTTGTTGTTGGAAATCCTTGACCATCCTCCGGTTATATGAGTCGTTGGTGGTCGCATTTCCGCTCAAGTGCTGTTGTAAAACAGAAGCAACCGCCGCCTGAACTAAGTCTTTCAACTCGGGAGGTAATACGAGGATGTTTACTCTGTTTCCCCCTTCCCCCTGATGAGGTTGTTGCACCTCTTCCTCTACCCGTGGGCTTTTGCTAGTCCTTCTCTTTGGAGGCATTTCCTAAGTCATCGAAAACATTTATTGACTTAGTTCCTTCATAAAATTGGTGTTTTCACATTTTGGGGAAAGTTGCCAAATAAGCCTACTTAGTTTTGGGGAAAACTTCCTAAGTATCAATGTTCCTTTCTTAATTTTGGGGAAAAATTGCTAAATAAGCACACTTTGTTTTGGGGAAAAAAAAACTTCCTAAGTATCAAATGTTTTGTTCAATTTGGGAAATCGGGGAAATTTTCCTATTTTGTTATATTTGATAAATCCCTCACTGTTTCTTCAATATGAGGGGAAAAATCTAGATGTTTTTCTCATTTTTGGGGGAAACAAGCCCTATCTTGCTACGTTTGATAAATTCCAACTTATAGTGATTGTCCTTCTCTTGCTATCATTCCTTTCCGTCAAAAGTTGCTCTCAGATTGAATGCTTTAGTCTGAGTCCAACGAAGTAAATTAATCCGGCCCCCGTGCAGCGGACTCCAAAGAGTCGGTCAGTTGGGATTCTTATCCGTCAGTGAGACGTGAAAGATTCATTTTTCCGATTTCGCTCTGATACCAACCGTAACGCCCGCCCCTTTCCACTACGCTTTAGCTTAGAAATCAAAGTCTATATATATATATATATATATATATATATATATTTTTTTTTTTTTTTTAAATAAAGAGTGACAAAGGGCGCGGGATGTCACGACGCGAGTTAAGTCCGAGCTTCTAAAGCCTGGCCCTTAACTGTCCAACCCTACGTGTGCGTGGAACTAAGTCCACGAGAACGGTTCACACGTAGAAAGTAAGCTCGCGGAATATAACTTAATGCGGAAATTATAATAGAGTCTATCCTACCAATTTTTAGATAGCAGGGAATTACATCACTAAATTAATAATAATACCTCAAAATTATAATGTCCATAATAAAGTCCAAACCACAGTAATTGTCTAAGTTATTACAGTCCGACGAGCTAAGTTACTCAAATTACATTTCCAAAATAAACCTAAATAAATTAACTAGCTCGCTCCCCCAAGCTCCTACGCTTGGCTCCCGTCATGTCCTTCATTTCCTGCGTCATCATCTAAGGTGGAAGTAGGGCGTTAGACAACGCGCCCAGTAGGTACTCCGAGTAGGGCCAACACATGGATTAGTGATAACAATGCATATAGGGAATAATATGACAAAAACCATGAATACATGCCATGCCATGGGTGTCTTATGTCATGAGTCCCATCCATCATGCACATCATCATTGTACAATGTCCTTTTCCAATCATACGTAATGTCCCCCTTGATGGAAAACCCTCATCAAGGTATTATAATCACAAGCATCCCCCTTGATGGCAAAGCCTCATCAAGGTAAAATAAATACAAAGTATCCCCATGTATGTTTATCGGTCGCCCCGACTGAGCATGGACTCCGGTTCCATTTCGTCCCTCCCATGCCATGCATGAGATGCAAATGCAATATGTCGTATAAATCATAGCATTAAAAATCCATCTTAAACATGTCATATGATTATCAAAATAAATCAAGAAAACACATCTATATAACACATAATCCATGGCTTACAATAAGGTTGGAATCCTACCAAATACCGACTAGTGTTCTTTTACGTTTTCTATCCACGAATTCGGTCCTCAATCGCGCACCTCTTGCGATGTCCCGATACCTTATTATACCTCAATAAATCAGCCCATGTTTTAACCATGTTTAGGTCCCTAACACATGCCTTAGTGGGGTTCGGCCATGCTACTAATTAGGTTTGTGGGTCCCATCTTAATCCATCAAACATTCCAATTATGTGAGTCTAAAAACCAGCAACCCTAGGCTTTATTGATCAGCAAATAAGATTATTATTTAGAGCCCTTAAGTCCACCAACATCCCTCATGGGGTTCGGCCATACACCATGGCCGAACCATGGTTCTTCATTTTTTGGCCATAATTACGATTTTGCCACTACTCCTTTCCATGGCTAATTACCTATTTATTTTTACATCCTTAGGTCCATAATTTATCCATAAACTTAGATCCATTAATGACTTATTAACCATGACATAACATCATTAAAAAAAACAACCCTTTACTTAACCTAATCCCCATTAGTTTAAACACATACATAGCTCCAAACTTAACCCATCAAATGGCTTGTAAAATGGGTCATGGGTTCGGCCATACACCATGGCCGAACCCATGATGTCTTTCCCTTATTTTTCCTTGGGTCTTTTCATCATATTTAGATCCACCACAAGTCCTTCCATGAGGGGATTCCATCATACATTTAAATCACCCCTTTTTTTATCAACATTTGGTACATTTTTTAGTCCATCAAAGCTACCAACATTCCCCATTATTTTTCTATATTTTACACCCATTAAATTTACTAATACATCACCATAGGGTTCGGCCATACACCATGGCCGAACCCATGGTTCATGGTTTATCCTCATCTACCACTCTTGAGGCCATAAGAACCATTCACATTTCTCCATGGATTTCCCTCATTAAAACCCTTAAAATTTTGCTAACATTTAATCATTAAAACATTAAAATCATCAATCATTATTCCATGGTTTCTTTCCTTAAAACCCCTTAAAATTTACTTAATCAACTACCATGGGGTTCGCCCATACTACATGGCCGAACCCTATGGTCCTTCATTCCTCAAAAATTACATCTCCATGCTTTAATAAACCTTAAATACATAATGTCCTTAATAGTCCTTTGTTTTTCTTAACCTATCTCACCCATTAGTGTTTGTCCATTTCTCATCCTTTCCTTTGATGGATTTTAGATCCATGGCCCATAACATTTTGGCCACCATTTAATCCAAGCAAACGAACTCCATGATCACCATTTTAACCCTTAAAAAAAAAATGTAAACTCTTGTTGAGAATTACTTACCACTCCGACGGCTCCTCTGACTTCCTTTTTCTCCTCTTGGTTCCTTAGCCTTTCTCCTTCTTTTTCTCCTTGATCTTTGGCCAAGATGTGCTTGATCAAAATGAGATCATCAAGGTTTGGGTTCGGCCAAAAATGGAGTGGGTTTGAGAGAGGAAGGGGAGGAGAGGATGGGAAAAATATCTCAAGCCTTAGGTCTTGAAGTGGGGTCGGCCAAGCCTAGTTTTTTTTTTCCTCTTTTCTTCTAAGTTTTTTCTTCTTCTTCTCCTTGAGTAAGGTCGGCCAAGAGAGGGAGGGGGAGAGGGCGAGAGTGAGATGAGAATGGGATGGAGAAATGAGATGAAAACCCATCTCATCTCTTTGGTTTGCTTGGGTTACACTCCTCCATCATTTCCATTCACCAACCAACATGGGGGAGTATGGCTTACATGACCTTAGTGGTGGTGGTTGGGATGAAACCACCACCATACCAACGGTTTTGGGTCTTAAGATAGGTGGTTTGGTGTTCCCATCAGGTCCATTGACCAACATCATGGGGAGGGGTATGGATTCTCATGCCTTTGGTGGTGGTGGTTGAGATGAAACCACCACCCTTAGGCAACGGTTTTGGTGTGTTTAGATAAGTGGTTTGGGTGGTTTCAATGAGATGAAACGACCCATTGACTCACCCCTTTGACTCATTTGACTCACCTAATTATTTAATTAACTGGATCCTTAACTTAGGTTAATTAATTCCCATTTAATCTAATTCCATTTTATTTCCTTAAATTCCCTCCATGAATCCACCCATGGTTGACCACGTCAACCATGGTGGCCGGCCCCACTAACTCCTTAGCCTATCCGCCACCTCACTTGATGAGGTGGAGGTGGGCCCCATTCGGCCATGTCACCTTGGTCTAGTCAAGATTAGCTTAGGTGATTTTACATTAATTAATTCCACTTAATTTACTTGATCATCCTTAATTCCCTTTGACTTATCCATGGTTGACCAAGTCAACCATGATGGTCGGCCCCACCTAAATCATGGTCCACAAGCCACCTCACTTGATGAGGTGGAGGTGGGCCCCACTTGGTTATGCCATCTTGATTTATTCACCACTAACTTAGGTGATTTAAATTTAATTAAATCCATTCCAACTAATTGGATCACCATTGGGCCCATGGCCCAATTGAATTCACCTCCTACCCATTTACCTTAGAGCTTAAATCATCTTGACCCATTGGGTCCCAAATGGGTATTTGACCCAATTTGACCATCCTTGGCCCAATTGATCATCATTGACCCAATTAAGTGGACTCATTCCAATCCATGGCCCATTGGACCATACTTGGGCCATTGCCCAAATTTTGATCCATTTAACATCTATTCCTTCAAAATTCCCAATTTCCATCATTAAAATAAATAATAGCCAACATTTATATTGATTTAAAAATCCGGGCTATTACAAATAAAGGAACTGGATTGGATCTTAATGGGAATGGATGATGGAGATTTAAGTTTGGATTTTAGGATTTCACAAGGAGAGTCACGCGAACTTTACGTGTCTTTCCTTGGTGGCTAAGTCAAAGTGGAGGGAAGATAGGAGATTAGGGAGAGAAAATAGGATAAATAGGATTTGGATTGACAATGGGAAATTCGAATTTGGCTATGTAGTCTTAGGGTTTGTGCAATGAGATAATGAATGAATGGATGAGATTAATAGTTTAAATGGATGGATGGTTGAATGATAAGAAGGTGATGTGGCAAGGAGTTGACTTCACGAAATTCAAATGGAGGGATGGAGTTGTGCAAAATTCGTGTATGACATGGAAGATTGGGATGATGAGGTGTGTTGGGATCTTTGGCATGTATCTAGATGGTTTTTGGTCTAAGTGCATAAAGATGTTTTAGGTTGCAAAAATCATAGGGATGATGATATGTAAAATGGGCATGGAGGCTAGCTTAAACCACAAGTTGTTCATTGCTTAGGGTTTTATGAATGGAGGGCTTAGATTAAATGGGGCTTTGATCTAATGGATCTATGATATTTTGGGTAAAATAAATATAAGAATGGATGATGATTGATGGAGGGTTTGGACTCAAAGGTTGATCCTAGAGAGATGATGAAATGCATGCCCTAATTTCAAGATGATGTATGTATGTGATGGATGAATGTGGAGGCTCTAGGGTTTCTAAGAGATGAATGAATGGACGTGATTGGATTACCTAATATATAATGGCTAAGATGATCAATGAATGAAATGAATGCATGGATTAATAGGTGATGCATGAATGAATAATAATCTAAGGTTAAGATGATCATGATGATGATGGATGACCTAGATCTAATGATAGATGAATGGATGGGTTAGATTTAATGGTGGATCTAAGATTTGAGCTAGTTTGGTATGTGAGATGGAGGGTTTGTAACACCCCGGATTTTCAAGTTATTAATATATATGAAAATTACCCATTTAATTTGTGAATTATTAGATATGGACCTTAGATGGGTAAAGTGTTGGATCATTGCCCAATTAAGACTCAACGGATTGTGGAAATGGTTTCAATAGAAATAAATGGGTAAGATGTGTTCAATTGGGTCAAAATTTGTTAATTGGGCCGAAATGCTCAATTGGGACCCAATGGGTCGTGGTTGACTTGGGTTGACTACCAAGTGAGTTCAAGTTTAAATTATGTGAGGCTGAATTAAATTGGAAATGGGATCAAGGGTTTGAACTGATTTCAAATGAGTTAAATTAAAATGATGAGTTGAGTGGAGTGGGAAATGGAAGAATTTTGTTGTTTAAAATTCAAACTCCAATGGGTTACACGTTGGAGGTGTGGGAGTTTCATCTCATGGATGAAACCCCCAAATGAATCATCAAAGAGAAAGGGACGGTTTTGTGGTCCAAGCCAAGGCAAGACCGTTGGCTACATGGGAGTTTCACCCCATGGATGAAACCCCCAAATGGGAATTAAATGGAGAGGTGGCGTTTTGTGGAGGTTACACAAGGTTAACACCAAGGCAAGCACACGTTGGAAACATGGGGGCTTTCCATCTCAAGAGCCAACCGTTGGGTGTGTTTCATCTCAAGGATGAAACCCCCACATGGACCATTAACGAGGGAAGTAAAGGAATATGGGAGTTACAAAGGGGTGCCACCAAGGGACACCACCTTTGGCCGACCTTATTGATCAAGGAAAGACTATAGTGTTCATGTCATTCTCTCCCTCTCCCTCTTGGCTGTTACCACTCTCAAGACAAGAATACTTAGAGTGTTTTCATCACCCTCACTCTCTCTCATACAAGGCCGACCACCCTCAAGACAAGAACTCGGAGTAGTTTCAATCCCAAGCTCCTTCTCTCTCTCTCTCTCAAACTATATCTCTTGGCTGAATCACTTCAAGGGGTTTCATCAAGATCAGTCTCAGCTAAAGAGCAAGAAGGAAAGAATAAGAGGCTAAAGAAGGAAAGGAGCAAGAAGGAGAGAAAGAAACCGGAGGAGTCGCGGAATCGGTAAGTGCTCGATAAATTTCATAAAGAGGGTCAAGGGTCAAGGACATGGTTCGGCCATAGCATGGCCGAACCCTAATTTTTATAATGGTAAAAGACCAATGTTGAACCATAAGGTTCGGCCATGTGTTTGGCAGAACCCCATGGAAAAATATAGATGGACTTAGATATTTTTGGACCATGGAAAAGATGGGAGTGCGTTGGTAATTGTAAATGGTTTTTAAAAGATGAAAACCATGGGATTATGATAATGATTTTAAGTGGGTTTGAAAGGTTGTAAATGATAAACTTAAATGAAGCAATGGTGAAGAACCACGGACCATGGGTTCAGCCATATTGTATGGCCGAACCCATGGGGAAGGTTTGATGGACTTAGGGTTTATGTATGTTAGTATAAATGATTGAGAAGTGATATGATCTTGGACTCAAGTTAAATGAGCAAAAATGGAACTAAAACCAAAGAGGTGTGGTTCGGCCATAGTGTATGGCCGAACCCCACAAAGTTGGGTTTATGGACTTAGTCATAAAAAGAAATCAAATTGAACATGGTTTGATTGATTGTTGTGTAATAAGGTGACTGGACATCACAAACGGTGTGTGATCGTGAGCGGTTGCCGATTTAAGAAGCAAGGACACCTTAGGGGTCTTTGGTAGGATTCTACCTTTTTGAAACCATGGGTTGATGAATGATGGTTTTTATCTTATTTTGATGTATTCATGTTGTAAAGGATATGTTTCAAATGTGAATTTTAATGCTATGTTTATAATATAAAATAGCATGTGTTTCATTAGCATCTCACATGGTATGGGGTGAAGGATATGTAACCGGAGGGGCCACACTCCGTTGGGGCGTCCGAAAGACCACTGTGGGGATACCTTGATGTGCATTTTCCATCAAGAGGTAACCGAAGGGCCACACTCCGTCGGGGAGTCCGAAAGACCTATGTGGGGGTACCTTGATGTGGAGAATTCCATCAAGAGGATACATGTGTTTATGATGGGTGGGACTCATAGCATACGACACCTGTCATGGTATTGTTTTTACATGGATTTATTATTATGTTATATGCATGTTTTGTACTAACCATGTGTAAGCCTTATATGGAATACCTACTGGGCGCGTTGTTCTAAGTTTCTACTTCTACCCTAGTGGATGATACAGGAAAAGCAAAGGACGATGAACGAGATCGGAGCCAAGCATAGAATCTTGGATATGTGATTGGATTATATTTTATTTAAGTTACTCATGGACATGTAATTTGAGTAGCTAGACTTCGGGCTTGTAATAATTTAGATAACTTACTATGGTTGAATGTTTTATTTGGATAATTATGTAAGTTAATTATGTATAAGACTTGGAGTACTTTGCTATCTAAAATGGACTAGATTTAGGTTCTATTATAATCCGCAGTTTAAGTTTTAATCCGCATGTATATATTATTATGTGTGAACCATATTCATGGACTTGGTTGATGCACACATAGGGTTGGCCAGTTAAGGGTCGGACTATAGAAGTTCGGACTTAACTCGCGTCGTGACGTCCCGCTCTCTATCATTTTTTAAAAAAAAATAGACTCTGATTTTCGGAAAGCAAAGTGAAAAAGGGTGGGGTGTTACAGTTGGTATCAGAGCGAAATGGGAAGGTTGAATCTTTCGAAGTAAGATTAAGATGGTTTCATGTCTCACTGATAGATAAGAATCCCAACTGACCGACTCTTCGGAGTCCGCTACATGGGGGCCAGATTAATTTACTGGACTCAGACTGAACATTCAATCTGAGAACAACAATGAATGATAGCAAAGGAAGTACAGTCAAAATAATTTGATTTATCAAACATAGCAAAATAGGATATACTTCCCCGATATCCCCAAATTGAGAAACAAACAATAGATACTTAGGAAATTTCCCCAAAAACAAAGAAAAACAAAGAGTGCTCTTTTGGAAATTTCCCCAAAATTTGTGAAAATACAAACTGTACGAGGAATCTAAGTCAATGATGTTTTCATGACTTAGGGAAAATGGCTCCAAAGAGGAAGACCCGACAAAACCCGAAAACGAAGGAAAAAGAGGTAGAAACCTCTCAACATGAAAAGGAGGTAGAAAAATCTCAACATGAAGAGGAGGAACTACAATCTCGACATGAAGAGGAAGAACAACCATGTCAACATGATGAACAACCAAGTGAGGTGGCGGGTGGACCCAGAGATTGGTGGGGCCGGCCACCATGGTTGAATTGGTCAACCATGGGTGTATGCATGAAGGCAAATTTAAGTAGATAGGATTAAGTTAAAGTGGGAATTAATTAACTTAACCTAATGATTCAATTAATTAATTAGTTAATTAAGCTAAGTTAAAAGAATGGTCAAATGGTCAAATGGGAAGACCAAACAATCCATTTCAAACATGAAAAAACGTTGGCTAGTGTTGGTTGGGTCAAAAAGCATGAAAAATATCTTAGGTTTGGTTGGTGGGAAATTTATGTTAAAGTGTAAAGTAAGCTCCCTTGGGATAAGATGGGTTTCCATTTATCCCATTCTCAATTTTACTCACTCCATCTCTCCCACACCACCGTCCCTCATCTCTAAGGAAAAAGAAGAAAAAAATTAAGAAAGGAAGAGGAGAAGAGAAGAAAGAAGAAAAGAGGTGCAAGCATGGTCCACCATTCTAAAGTCAAGATCTACCATCTTCTTCTCATCCTCTCCTCCTTTCCCTCTCTCAAGCAAACCCTACCATGGCCAAACCCAAGCTTGGGGGTTTCTCATCTTAATCAAGCATCCTAGCCGATTAAACAAGGAGAGGAAGAAGAAAGGAAGCCAAGGAAGCCGACGGGAGTGACGAAAGTCGAAGGATGCGTCAGATTGTAAGTAATTCCTAAACAAGAGATTTGAATTTTTAGGGTTTAAGTTTTGGGATCCGTTCTTGTTAAATTTGATGGTGGCCAAATAATCATAGGCCTTGGATCTAAAATCCATCAAATGGAAGGATGGAAAAGTGGATAAATTAGGTTAAGGAAAAATAAATACATTAGGGACATTATGTAATGAAATTTATTTAAGCATGAAATGTGTGATTTTTTGAAGGAATTATGGTGAGTAATTAAGTAAGCTTAAATGGGGTTTTAAGATCAAAACCATGGAAGGGGGATTTATGATTTTAAGATGTTAATGGATAAATGTTAGTGAAGTTAAAGAGTTTTAATGAGGAAAAAGAATGGAGGATGATTTAGGGTTTGTAAGTGTTTATTGATTAAATGTGGTAGTTCTTTTTAAAGGGATCTTGAATGAAAATCATGGAAAGATGGTTTATGTTTTTTTTTAAGGTGCTAATAATTAAATATGGTGATTTGTAAAGGGTTGTTAAATGAAGAAATTCATGGAAGGAATGATTAGGATTATTAGGGTTTCTAGTGATTAAATGTAGGAAATTTTTAAAGGGGCTTAATGAGGAAATGCATGGGAGGTGTGAATGGTGTTGGTAGCCTTAAAAGGCATTGGGAAACTTTGATGAATTAAGTGTTTTAGAAACCATGAAAGGAATGGAAAGTATGGCATGACTAAATGAGTCATTAATGGACTCAAGAAAATGTACCAAAATGATGGATCATGAACCATGGGTTCGGCCATGGTGAATGGCAGAACCCTATGGTGATGAAATGGTAGGTGATTAGGTGATTTATGAGGGTTTTAAAGAATGGAAGCTATGGAGGGTAATTTGTGATTTTTAGGGTTATGTGGTTGTAAATTTGAAGGGTGTAAAAATAGGGAGGAATGGTTATGAATTATGGAAAAATAAATGGGAAATGTGGGTGGTGTTGATGGACCAAAAGGGACCCAATGTTATTAGTTGTAATGGGAATATGGCTAGGTTTATGGACTTGAATGTGATTAAGAATGATGATTTAAGTGTATAAATTAAACCCTTCATGGAAGAGCTTGTGATGGGTGCAAATGTGGTAAATAGGCCTAAGAAAATAATGGGAAATTGGGATGGACTAAGTATTTTGGAACCATGGAAAACAAATGGGGAATGTAGCTAAGCTGATGAACTCAAAATATATTTAATGTTGGTGGTTTTGGAATGTACCAAAATGAACCTAGTGTTGATATTTGTAATTGACTCCAATGTAGTAAAAGATGAGGGTTTAAGTGTGTGAATTAAACCCCTTCATAGAGGGACTTGTGATAAATTCAAATGTGTAACAATGGACCCAAGAAAAATGGGAAAAAGGACACCATGGGTTCGGCCATGGTGTATGGCCGAACCCATGGCCCATTTGTGAGCCTTTTGATGGGTTAGATTGGAGTATGAATGTGTTTAAATTTATTGGGATTAGGTTAAGTTAAGGACTTATTTTTAATGAGTACATGTTGTGGTTGATAGGTCACTAATAGATCTAAGTTATGAATCAATTTTCGACTTAAGTGTGGCTAAGTTAATAGACTTTAATGTGATTAAGGGTGATGATTCAAATGGGTAAATAGGCAAAAGAAAGAATGGGGTAAAGACATCATGGGTTCGGCCATGGTGTATGGCCGAACCCATGACCCATTTGTGGGTAAAATTGTGGATTAAAATTTGGTATTATGTGTGGGAGAAATGAATGAGAGTTAAAGTATTTAAATGCCTAATTTTTTTAGTATTGTTATGTTATAGGTAATAATACATCAATGGACCCATTTTGTGAATCAATTAAGGCCTAAGATTAATGTGCATTTGTATGTTAGGTTAATGGAGTTTAAGTAAATTAAATGGCTAATTTTAATGGTCATGTGCCATGGTTGAATGGGTCATTAATGGACCTAAGTTAGAGATCCAGGTTTATGATCAATTATGAACTTGGTTAGGCAAGGGTGATAATGAGAAATTAACCATGGAGAAGAGGTAGTGGCAAAACAGTAATTAATGGCCAAATTCAAGAACTCCATGGGAGATGACCAAGGGCTTAGGGGCTCTAAGTATCAAGTCTATGTATGGTTAAATAAAACCTAGGATGGCAATTTGTTTTAAATTCACAAATTAAAGGGGTTTAATGGATTAAATGGGACCCACAAAACCTAAATGGTGACCGATTATTCATGTGGACTTGGAAATGATTAATGGGCTTGGAAATAGTTAGAAATATGGACTAATTATTAATGTGTAATAAGGTACTGGACATCGCAGGCAGTACGCGTATCGGCGACCGGGTCTATCGGGCGGAAACGAAAAAAAGAACGCTAGTCGGTATTTGGTAGGATTCCTACCTTTTTGTAAGCCATGGATTAAGTGATGGTTTCTTTGAATTATTTTTGAAATTATGTGGTTTGTTTTAAGATTGGTTTTGAATTATGTATTCTGTATGGGTTTTTACTTGATTCATTCTGGTAAGCCTATGATTGGTTTAAAATGGGCTTTAAAGCTATGATATGTTTATTGAGGCTTTGCTTGATCTACTTTTGTTAATCAAGTTATATGTTTTATTGATAGGATTTTTAAATGTCATGGTTTGTTATTATATTCATTACATGGCATATGGCATTTACATCTCATGCATGGCATGGGAGGGATCTGACAGGGGGATACTTGTGTTGATATTACCTTGATGAGTGCTTTGTCGTCAAGGGGAATACTTGTGTTGATGTTACCTTGATGAGTGCTTAGCCGTCAAGGGGGATACTTGTGTTGATGTTACCTTGATGAGTGTTTGGCCGTCAAGGGGGATACTTGTGTTGATGTTACCTTGATGAGTGTTTTGCCGTCAAGGGGGATATGGTATCGGGATAGTAAGGATGATGGGTGAGATTCATAACACAGACACCCATGGCATGGCATCCATTCTTTGGCTTTTCATTATGTTATTATCTGTATTGCTTGTTATCACTAATCCATGTGTTAGCCTTACTCGGAGTCCTACTGGGCGCGTGGTCTAACGCCCTACTTCTACCCTAACTGATGACACACGAGATGCCAAAAACGAAGAACGAAATGGGAACAAAGCTTAGGAGCTTTGGGAGACACTATTTAGTTTATTCAAGTTTAATTTGGAAATGTATTTGATAGCTTAGCGCGTCGGAATGTAATATTTGAGATTAATTGCTATGTTTCAGATTTTATTTTGGATATTATGTTGTTGAGATATTTTGGTAATTAAATGAATGTATCTTCCCTGCTATCTCAAATTTGTAGGACAGTCTTTATTGTAATTCCGCACGTAGTTTAATATTCCGCGAGCTACTTCCACGTGTGAATCATTCTCGTGGACTTCGTTCCATGCACACGTAGGGTTGGCCAGTTAAGGGTCGGGCTTTCGAAGCTCGGACTTAACTCGCGTCGTGACGTCCGCGCCTTTTGTCACTAAGGAAAAAAAATAGACTCTGATTTTCAGTGAAAAGGGGCGAGCGTTACACCCCGTCGGAGTGTGGATCTCCTGATATATAGTATCCTCTTGACAGGATTCTCATCATCAAGGTATCCCCTGATGGAATGCTCATCACCAGGGTCTTCATACATAGTATTCCTCTTGATGGGATTCTCATCATCAAGGTATTTATACATAGTATCCTCTTGATGGAATTCTCATCATCAAGGTATCCCCCACTAGTGCTTTACGGACGCCCCGACGGAGTGTGGGTCCCCAGTTGTCTGTCATCCCTCCCATGCCATGCATGAGATGTAAATGTCCATATGCTATGCAATTACACAAATCATAGCATTTAAAAGCTCATATTTGAAACATATAAAACACATGCTATTTTATTAAATAAACATAGCATATAAAAATCACCATTTGAAACGTATCCAACACAGGCTATTTTAATCATATAAACATAGCATTTAAAATAATCATTTGAAACATAACCTTTGCAATATAAATTCATCAATAAGATACGAAAACATTGTAGATAAACCCATGGTTTCAAAGAGGTGGAATCCTACTTAAGACCGCTACGTGTCCTTGCGTCTTTCGTCCGATAACCGCTCACGATCGTAAACACCTTGTGAGGTTCCGTTACCTTAAAATATAATAAACAATCAAAATCAAGTCTCACTTGATTTACAATATTTTAAGTCCCTAAACAATCCCCATGGTTTATCATTTTCACACTTATTTACCAAATTGCCATTGGTCTACTCTTTATTTAATATTTCATTTTAATATGTCAAACATAGTCCCTATGTTCACCAAACAATCACCATGGGATTTGGCCACACATCATGGCCAAAACCCATGGTCCCTTATTTTCACTTAATTACCATAATGCCATTATACATATCCATAGCCATTTACCTTCCCTATTTTCATATATTTGCAAGATTGCTATCCATGGCTAATATAACCCAATATTCTTATTTATAATATACTTGGGCTAATAATCAACCCATTAATCCAAATTCATGGGGTTTGGCCATACCCATGGCCGAACCCATGATCTTTCCATTTAGGTGATAATTACAAAATTACCATCCTTTAAAATATAACCAATGCTCCTCCATTTTAACCCATTTAAAATCATAGACCTTTCCCATCATTGAACCCTAAATATGATTCATAAAATAAACCTCATGGGGTTCGGCCATACACCTTGGCCGAACCCATGATCCTCCACTTTCCATTTTAATCTAAGGTACATTATTAGATAGTTTCTAATTTTATCACTACCTAAAATCAATATCCATAATTCCATCAAAACAATTCATGGGGTTCGGCCATACTCCTTGGCCGAACCCTATGTCTAATATTTCCTCATATTTACAATTTTGCCATTGGTCTAACCATTTCATTCATTCCCCTTTTTAAATCCAAACTTTCTTAATTAGAAAGTTTCCTAAGTTAGCATTCATGTTTCCGTAATTAATTAACCATCAATAACCTTCCATATTTAGATAGTTTTCCAATTTAATCTCCACTTTCTATAATTGGAGACTTACCAATTTAATCTCCACTTTCCATAATTGGAGACTTACCAATTTAATCTCCACTTTCCATAGTTGGAAACTTAACAATTTAATCTCTACTTTCCATAGTTGGAAACTTACCAATTTAATCTCCACTTTCTAAATTAATAACCATATATTTATTTACACTACAAATACCAAACCAATTCCATGGGGTTCGGCCATACCCATGGCCGAACCCTATGGTTTCTATATTTACCATAATTCTTCCATACTTAGATTGTTTCCATAAATAACCAACACCTTTCCATAATTGGAAGGTTTCCTAGATTAGAAATCCTCTTTCTAAAATTGGAGTGCTTTCCAATTTAGCAACTCTTTCTATATTTAGAAACTTCTTAGATTTTAAACCTCCTTTTCAAAAATTGGAGTGCTTTCCAATTTAGCAAACCCCTTTCCTTAATTAGAAGCTTTCTAATTTAGCCATTCTAATCCATCTACCTTCCAAAATTACCCCATGGGGTTCGGCCATACACCATGGCCGAACCCTATGGTTCATGATCTTTGACCATTTAGCTTAGATCCATTGAAATCAATCATCAATCCATAAAATATTTAGTGGGGTTCGGCCATACACCATGGCCAACCTCACCCCTTCTTTTCATTACTTTCGATCAAATTAACTTAGCCACAATGCAATCATGGTTCTTCCATTTAATCCCTTCAAATCACATAAAATTTACACCAAACACTAATTAACAATCTCCATTGTTTTCTTTCTTAAAACCAACAAATAACTCAATTCTTTCAATGGGGTTCGGCCATGCACTAAGGCCGAACCCTATGGTTCTTTCTCTCCATTTAAATCATTAAAACTCAACTCCAATCTTCTTCCATGGGGTTCGGCCAAATACCATGGCCGAACCCTACGGTTCTTTTATTTCAAAACATAATTATCAAATAAGATACTAACCGGTTCTTGCTCTTCCCTCGCTTGACCTTTCTCTTCCAATTTTCTTTTCCTTTCCCTTTGTTTTTTCTTTTGTATGCCGTGAACCACTTTGTGTTGCTGCTCTTGTGTTTGCTGCTGCCTCCTTGAATTCAATGTGAATGGCGTGAATGGGAATTGAGAGAGAGAGAGAGAGAGAGAGAAATCTGCCTAAGGGGTTATCTCCTTATATAAGCTCCAATTAATCCAAATGGGGAAGGTGCCATGCGCCCCTCCCTTTTCTTAAATGGAAATACCGACTTCCCTTGCTTAGATTATCAATTGCCGACCTCCCTTGCTTAATCTAGTAACATCCCAATCAGCCAATGATAAAAATAAATATAGTAATGCCGTGAGCCCTTGTGTTCCCCGTTTTTTACACATATACCATATTGTAGATGAGTTTTGACCTTGTTAACTTCCGAATCAGGAACAGTGGTAAACTGAACAGTTGTAGCCCTTGAAGTCTTCTTTCCAACACAAAAAGAATCAAAGCAATCGGACATTAGATGGAACTTTATAACCAAAATACTGAACATAGTCAAACCTTCCTTATTTTTCTCCCTTTCTTATTTTCTTTCTTTTTCCTTAATCCCTTTTTAGAATGTGCTATGCGCCCTTGCTCCCTTCTTTAATTACCTCATGCCGTGTGCACTTGTTTGCCTCTTATAAAACCTTCCCTAAATCAAGAATAGAAAGTGCCATGTGCCCCATTCTTGTTGCCTCTTCAATTTTATTAAACCTTCCCTTTAATTACACTTCCCATTTTAATTTCCAACTTCTAAACTTAGAAACTTACTAACTTAATAACCATTCTCCATATTTGGGCACTTTCCAAATTTAGCTTCAATGTTTCCATATTTAGGCACTTTCCAAATTTAGCCATTGCCTTAACTTAAATCCATCCACATCATGCGCATATAATTAATTATAGACATCTTATTGTTTGGCAATAAGATATCAATGCCTAAACCCAACGTGTGACCTATTTTCGGACCATCCTAAAATCTTTCCACTTAATCTTAAATATCTCTACTCATCCAAAATATTATGCGCATATAATCCCCTTGATTTTTGTGATATAAAATCTTATATTCGGCCATGCAATCTTTTATC